>CAWUFW010003981.1:1200000-1665680 GCA_963921515.1 Calotriton arnoldi
TAGTCTTTCGAAAAAGCTTAGTGTGTATCTCACCATTAAGGATCTCGACACAGTCATCTAGATATTCAACACTGGTTCTACTGATGGTGTGTGTAAAGACCAGGGTCAATGTGTTATTATTGGGTTTAGTGGGAAAATCAGCAGCTGATGCATACCTCCAGATAATGAAGAGGTTGTCAATGTACCTCAGCCACAGTATTACATTTTCAAAGTCAGCAGTCAACATCATGTCATCAGATATATTTTACTCCCACCAGCTTAGGAAGAGATTTGGTAGACTGGGAGTAAAACACGTACCCATCGCAGACTCATGGGTTTGACAGTACAGTGTCCAATTGAACATGAAGATATTATTTTGAAGACAATAACGCATCATTTCAAGAATCATGCCAGTATGTGCCAGGTATTTTTGCGGTCTACCTGTTAAGAAATGTTCGCAAGCAGAAATCCCTTTCTCATGATTGATAATCATGTAAAGGAAACCAATGTCAAGGGTCATGAGAAGAAAATCATCTTCACATAAAAGACAGGCTGTTTACCTAAGAAATGTAATGATAGTATCATCATTGGTCAGTGATTCAGTAGCCTCCATCTGTCTCCTGAGTTTCTTAAACTCATTAGTATTAATGTCATGGAATGTATCTAAATTATCATGAGGCCCAGTGGGGAGACATGTGGAAGTGGGTTTGAACCCGCTAGGAAAATAATCTGCATAGGTAATATTTAACTCATTAAAGAGAGTGTTGGTGTCAGTGGGGGTATGGTTAGTGTGTTTGTTGGTCTCTAGTTCATGCAATGTGACTACAGAATCAATGTCACCTATATGATGGCCCTACCGGCAGAAACCTCAGTGTGTTCTCTGTCGTAGTTTTTAAATGGTGCCATTTAGAAAGTTTAAGTTTCCTAATGTACCTAAACATATCAATTCTAGTGTCATCATAATTGAACCTGTGTTAAGGATAAAATGATAAACCTAGACAGAGCAGCTGTTTCTCAGTATCAGTGAGTACTCTATCAGAGGGACTAATGATAGTCGTGTTTACCACTTATAAATCCATCATAGTTCCACCGGTGGGCTTCGTGTGTTGGTTCCCATGCGCCCTTTTGATCTCCTCTTTCTGCCTCCTCTGCCGGAGACTCTGTCTTTTTTGCTGGCTTCTTCCCGACTACTTCCTCTTCCTCTGTTTCTGTTTCTTGTTGTGGGGTCTCGTCGGAGTAGTTGAACCCCTCAGAGTCTGTCGGCCCCTCCTCAAGAGTCTGTATTCATCTAAAAGATTTGCTGATCTACAGCTCCTCTCACTTCCTGATATGTTGCTTCCTGTTGAGGTATCTGTGTCGTTTCCAGTGATGTTGCTGGTGTCAGACAGTAGTACTGTGTCATTGGTTGTTGAGGTTGTATGTGATGATATCTTCTCCATTTCTTGATCATACTTGCAGTTAAAGGTTCAGATTCTGCCACAGTCATAATCATCGTAGTCACGTTGTAGTTTGGATTGATTCCATGTTTTATATCTTCTTCATATTTTGTTATACATGCCTTTATGTCGGTGAGAAATTTGTTAATGAAATCTTTTTCAGAATGTCCATCTAGTTCTGCTTTTATGGCTGCTATTTCTTTCAGTAACACTTCTCTGTCAAGCCATGCATACTTGATTAGTATGTCTAACATTCGTTTTGATCTGGCTGCTGCATTCTCAGCCCATTCTTCCAACATTCCAACAGGACTACATATTTGCCGAGTCTTGTAGCACCGCATTGTATTTTGCCTAGCCTTTTAGAACTGCGTTGTATTTTCCTGTGTACTATCACGTTTGTTGCATGATATCCCCCACTCTATGATGGCACCCAGGTTTACACTGTGTTGTTCACAATAAGCTTATCAGTCTTTTCTCTGTGTTTCATGTTTATTTAAACACCGTCTGTTTTATCACAACTTGTACATGTGAGCACGGCCGTCGTGTTGGCCGAAACGTGTCTTGTTGGATTAAACTTGACCATTGAGTGAGCATTTATTCTTTCCATTTTCTACTCTCATATATATATATATAATATCCGCGCGAGGAAGTCTCCTGGAAAACACCTCAAAAAACATAGACTTCTTTTTGCAAGAATTTGTTCGTGAACTACCCTCGTACATACAGGACACTGGAGACTTCTTAAAACAGTTGACTAAATACAAATGGTGTCCAGACTATCTTCTTATATCTTTAGATGTGACTTCACTATATACCAGTATTCACCACAAAGACGGTATAAAAGCAATTGAATACTATCTGGGAAACATACCAACAAACAAGAGGAGTAGCTACGGGGGCTTGTTTTTCTCCCAGCTACTCTTGCCTCCATATGGGTTGGTGGGAGGAAAAGATATTAAGAACTAACTTCAGTGAAACAATGGATAATCATGTGGTGGCCTGGTTAAGGTATATAGACGATTTATTTATTATCTGGCAGGGCACAGAGATAATGGCATGTGAGTTTGTAAAGGCTATTAATGTTAACAATTTAAACTTACATTTCACAGCCATAATCAGTCATCAATCAGTCAACTTTTTCGATGTAGAGGTCTTTATCCATAACCAACAAATTGAAAATAAGCTACACCGCAAAGACACCGCAGGCAATAGCGTATTACACGCTACCAGCTACCATCCTCAATATCTCATACATAGTATACCATATGGAGAGATGTTGAGAATAAGACGCATTTGCAGCACGGATGTAGACCTGGTGCATGCACAAAAACAAAGCAAAAATCGTTTCCTAGCCAGAGGTTACAGTGAGAAGACTATTGACACTGCTATCAAAAAAGCCAACAATCAGGATAGGCTGGCATTGCTATCAAAAAATACCCCTGAAGCAGTTAAGACAACACACATACAGAATCAGGAGACAAGACTCATACTAACATACAATAAACAACACAAAGCATTACGCAAAATAAAAGTTGGATGGTAGTACGCAGTGACCCCACAATAGGCAAAGATCTTCCTAGATACCACAACATTACGTTTAGAAAAGGAGGATCTATGAGAGATGCCTTTGTCAAAAGTAGCCCTGAAATTAGACCTACCACTAATTGGCTAACTAAACGTAATGGATTCTACAAATGCAATAACTGCAGAGCGTGCAGATATGGGGTGAACAAAACTGTCTACAATATTCCATTTAGAACTGAGCCTATCAAAATCAACACATTTTTAACATGTCGCACTGAGTTTGTGATCTATGAGTTGGAGTGCTCTTGTGGGTTGCAATATGTGGGTAGCACCAAGTTGCAGGCCCACAAGAGAATACTGCAACACATGAGAGCAATCACCAACTCGGATGCAACTTACCCTGTGGCACATCACTTCAGGGAGACTCACGAAAACAATCTGGACAATCTTAAATACTTCTTGATTGATGCCATTCCTAGTTCAAGAAGAGGGGGCAACCGTGAGGCCAAACTTCGACAGCTCGAGACCAAATACATTATTCGGTTGGATACCAAGACACCTAATGGTCATAACTCCAGAGAAGACTTTTACACATGCTTGTAGTCAATAAACGTACAGCATAGGTACTCCCATCACCCTAATCAGCATTAGCAACATATTGACTTTCTCTATCTAAGATCTGCTACCAGCTGAAACAGCATTATGCTAGTTAGTTTTTAGTAAAGACTTATTTCAATACTAAAACATCCTGGTTTTAACACACAATTTTTTACAATATATTTATATTGATTGCACATTTGCACTTTAAACACTGTGCACTTTGGACTTAGACATCATGCAAGTTTAAGTATCATCCACTGATACTAGACCCTGTCGAAGGAATTTCAGCACAGACTAGCATTTTTGAATTAACATGATGCAGTACAGACGTTTTTAGTATGGTTTCTTAAATTAGGTTTTAAACCCTACTATAAATGAGAAGACATGAGGATGAATTTTAGCAGTGGTTTTATCTTAGTTTTTACCCTGCTTCATAAATGTATTAAACAGATATAATGATATAGAAGTGCTGTATACATTTTTGACTGCACTTTTCGAATAATATTCAATCTTTATTCGCAAGTTGTAACAAAATATGTATTTTACGTGATGATGTTACCATGTATATTATATGGTATTTATATATTTATATATTTATTGTCCTCAAATGCATTATACCATGCTGATTTAGGCCTATTTTTGCGGATTTTGCACATACATTGAATTTACCTTATGAGTGTTTCCTTGATGTCTATTGGAATTGGTTGAGCTCACGTGTGTATGCACTGGCACTTTAAATGTAACAGGATTCTCCTAAGGTGCATCATGTGATCAAGGTGTTGTGAGACCGAAACGCGTCATGGCGGTCATGGTGTTTGTTATGGCAGAATAAATATGGATTAAAGCACAATATTTGTGGTTCGCTCTCCGTTTCTTTCCCGTGGAAGGGAAGTGGCTGCATACGGAGGAACTGGTGATATATATATATATATATATATATATATATATATATATCATAGTAGTACATTAAAAAAATAACAAGAAATGTAATATGATATATACAATATATATATTTAAAAATATTGTTACATTATATATATGTACATATAACCATAAGCACATATATATGTGTGTTTTTATATATTTATAAATAGTAATAAAACGTATTTGCATTTATTTAAATTATATTACATGAATGTTATAAAGATAAAAAATATTAAAGATTTTCTATTTCATACTCTCTCTTTCTCTCTCTCTATTGCTCACTCTCTTTCTATCTCTCTCTCTCTCTATATATATATATATATGTATATCCAGCAAACACGATCGCTTCTGCTCGAGCCTCTTTACGAGAGGAGTTTCCAGCGGGGTAGCGAACCCCAAATATCCACAACAAAACTGCAACTCGGCACAGGAACCAAAATTGCAGGTCAAATAATCACAGCGCCGGCACTCTTATTGATGTAAACGCATGTTTATTCACACACAGCAGTAATTAATGTCCCAACGCGTTTCGGAGTTCAAGCACTCCTTGATCACGGGTTAGGCGTAAACGTGCAATCTGCCTCTTTTAAAGAGACAGACAGTGCATTATCCAAACAACATAGAAAAGATACTTTGCTCACTATGGGTTCTTGCTTCTTGTGATTATTTGACCTGGAATTGTGGTTCCTGTGCCGAGTTGCAGTTTTGTTGTGGATATATATATATATATATATATATATATATATGTTTACCAACACAATGGTCGTGCTCACATGTACAAGTTGTGACACAATATCGAAAACAACAATATTGTGATACAAAAAGATCGTGTCAAAAATATTGATGTCAAAAATATTGTTTCCCTATTCTTATAATGGTAAGTACAAAAATATTGAAAATAAATACCTTTCCACACTAAAATCATTCCAAAACATACAAAAGAATTGTATAAATTAAAAACAAGAATTATATAAGAGCAGGGAAACAATATTTTTGACATTGATATTTTTGACACGATCTTCTTGTATCAAAATATTGTTGTTTTCGATATTGTGCCAATGATTCCTTGGACTTTAACCTTGCTGGTGGCCATTTCTATGAGCTCTTGGTCAAGCTTGGATTGATCAACACTGGTATTAGCTTGCAGATTTTTTTTTGTGCCTGCTTAAAAGCCCACTCCTGTTGCCACCTAGCTACTCTTAACTCTCCAACTTGGGTGAAGTAAAGAGAGCACACCTTCTGGGAAATTAGGGTAATTGTGTAAAAGAAAGAATTATACATTGTTAAAGTGTGGGGAGGCACGCAGGAAAAGGAGCAGAGTAATGCTCTAATTACATTTAGCGGAAAATGTGCACAAAACAAATCCTATGAAAATGTTTATGAACTTCATGCTTTATGGAGTTTTACCATATTTCTTCTTCAGTGTTTCTAAGTAACAGGCATTCTTAAGGGCTGTTCCACCTATTGCCCCGTTTCTTGAATATAACGGTCAATTATGGTTATCATTTGTGGACAATTTCAAAGAACATGATTTAACATCAGAAGCCATCTTCAAAACACTTTAAGTGTATGGAATGGATATTTGACATCAAGTGGTGTTGTAACTTGACTCACATTTCTTTAACCCTCACATTTTATTGTGAATTTCCTTTAATGATTGAACTAGAGAGACAAAGCTGTAAGTTTAAAAATGATACCTCAGTTTGTCCCTGAAAGGGCTATTTGTGGGTTATAGTTGTGCTCTACTGTCAGCATATTCTTGAAAAGGTTGTTGTCATGTGTACTTTGTATCACAGCATCTATACATTAGTGTATTGTACCTTTGATTTATTTTATTTATGGTTACAGTAGAATCTGGCTATACATTTCTTTACCCTGTTGTCCAATTGCACATTGATTTTTAAACTGTCTCCATGACTAGGTTGACTCAGCATATAGACAGATCAAAGGAAGGACTGAAGTATATGGTATACAATGGTAATGATTCTGCATTTCTAAAAATAACTAAATTCATTTTAGGTATTTTCTGTGAATTATATTTATTAGTATTTTTAAAAACAAACAAACTGAAAAATACAAATATTAATAATTTAACATTATGCCAACTAAGGCAAAGCCTAAAAAGGATTATTCTTTGAAGAGTACTACTTCAATATTCTGTATTCCTTGCTATGGTTTGGGCGTGGCTATCCCATCCTTGTCACCAATTTTATGAAGCCAGAGAGAGATCTGGAGATTAATATAAAAAACCTTTACTGAAGAAACAATATATGACCAAGCATAAAGGTATAACAAGTATCCTTTAAAGAAGAGCTCTTCTGAACAATAACCTGTTCTCAAATGATACCTTGCTTCCCCTTTCCAGATCAGCATGCTTGTCAGAACCTTAGTCTCATCAGATCTGTATGCAACTTATTTTCCTTGGGTCATGACAGTCATAGCAATAGTCAGCAAAGGCAAGTTGTGACCAAAGTTCAGTCCACTACTTTTATCTCACTAAGGAGGTTCTTTAGAATGTGATGGATGCATGCCATTTGCCAAAAAGTGGTGGATGCTAGTCCTGCCAACTCATGGTTCTCTTGTCCCATTTAGAGGAGGAAACCTTTGACCATCTGCCACAGTGCCATCAGTCACTGTACATCAGAATATTCATGCTATTTGGGTAGGTTGTTCCAACATACATTTTTCCATTTTTGAGGACTATGAGGGAGACCTAGTGGTCCTGAAATGGAAACAAAAGGAAGGGCTCTCACGTTAGGAAACTTACAACAGGTTACTTGAGTCTGCATCACCCAACAAACCTTCAAGAAGCTAAAACAGAGGTGGATCTGAAGAATTCAAAGGCCTCTGGAATGCTCCTAACCAGACTTTGAGACCAACACCCTCTAACTATGATACAGGAAACTCAGTAAAAAGTTTACTATTCGAAATTTTACTTAAATGACTATTAATATGGTGGTAGTGAGTACGGAATACTGAAGAGGGACAATGTCCTTCAACTTATTTGATGAGGTAGAACACTTTGAAACAACTGAAAGGCGGCATATTGTATCATATAAAATGCATAAATAAATATTCTCTAATGGTTATGTTTCTCTGGTATAGATTATGACCTCTCCTCTTGCGTCCTCATTATTCTTGAAGATGATGTTATCAGTGAACAAAATAGCAATCTATTATTTAAAAAAAGCAAGAGCAAAGGCATATAAATTATAGCTGATTTTAATTAGCTCATGAGAATCTGTAATACCCCATGGGCTGGCAAACATTTTAAAATTAAGCCATGCAATGCACTATCTAACTTGAAGCCACAATGCACTATGTTAGTTTGAAATACTAACTCTACAGTTTCAACCAACTATGCTTAGTACAGGCCCAACATTAAAAGCCCTGAAATATACGTGGTTTAAGCTGAACATTAAAAACATTCAACTGGTCATTCGCTAACTTTACATACTTTCCCAATGTTTTTTCCTACTGGAAACTCTATCACACTCGTCCTGATCCACAAGCCGGAGACTATACTGTCATGATAGACTCCACCTACCTCTTAAACCAACCTATTCAAACACCTACCTGTTTGTCATGAATGAAAGTATCTAGGTTGTTAAAAGTGTTGTTCCACCTCCACTTTTCACAAGCAAATCCAGAAGTGGGCAAACAGAAAGAATATTTTATGTGACTATTACAGCCATTAACAGTATTGGGGAGGGTTGAAGCATTGTGCTTATTTTAGAATTGGAGAGGAAAATGGTAGTCACATCAGGGCCTCAATACCTTAACACAAAAGCATTCAGTTGTGCATGAATTAGTACTCATGTTGTACTACTTCAGTCACTCAAGAATGTCTTTGTGAATTGGCCCCATAATATTTAAGCTAACTCTAAATTAATGTTTAGGTGAGTTCCTTTCTAGATGGTCACTGTCTTGGCACATATGAAAAACATTTTTCATACTCATCTATACTTCACTGTGGCGGTAAATGACCCATAAAAATGGCGGGTCGACATAAATAAAATTAAACAACATACAAATAAACATTTACATTTAAAAATGAAAAAAAAAGTTTCACTTACCGTTTTAGCCTGCAGCCCGTCCTCGGTGTTCTCCGGGCTGGCTACAGACTCCTCCAGCATGAGGTCCCACAGCTCCTTATCCAATGCATGAGAGAAGCATCTGGATTGGCTGGAGTAGGCTGCCTCAGTACTCCGAAGAGCACTGAAGGCTTGTGCTTGTTCTCCATCCCAGCTGGGTTGGAGAGGTTGAATTGTGCATGTCGGTTCGGGCATCGCAAGGTAGCCAGACAAACCGACATGCGCAATTCGTACTGAAGGGGCCACTCGTCATTGCTGCCAATCTGCAGCAGTGATGCACTGACCCCGCCCTGCCTTCTCCATTCGGCAGAAAGCCGGAAAAATAACATAGTAATAAACTCCTTTTATCACCATTTTATTTTTCCAGCTTTCTGTAGCAGTGTGGGGTGGGGGGCGGTGCTCCTCCGCTCCCATGGAGGAACCCCCGCTGATAGCTCAAAGGATGGGGCCAATTCACAAAGGCATTGAAGAGTACATGAAGTAGTGCCACACTAGTACGTCTTCATGTACTCATAAATGCCTCTGTGAATTAGTCCCATAATTCTGTACTCTCAACCTTACCAGGTGAAGGGGCATGCCTGTGAGGTGCCTAATAATAGCCAGTTTGACAGTGTGTGGTGTGAAATGGAGCAGTAACTCGGCTAGCGCTTGTCCATCTCATTATTCATGTTTGGGAGCTTGAGAGGTAAGACTCTGCCTGAAAAGTGGCAGTAGGCAGATGTCAAGTGTGAAATGTATACTGCACTAGTCTCAGGGCTGGACTGACTTTTCATTCCACCTGGCATTTCCCCGGTGGGCTACAAATGCTGGAGGCCAGTATTTAGGGCATGGCCCACTCCAGGTACTGCTTTTACTTTCCGAAGCTCATCGAGGTTAATTGCAGCGGGAACAGGGAGGGTTTAACAGAGAGAAAAAGAGGGGGAGGGAGGAGCAAATTAGATGAATAGATGGAAAAAATAGTTTTTGAGGGGAGATGAAGTGAGCAGGCTGGTTTGAGCATTTTCTATAGGGCTCTTTCATTCCCCAGTCTGGCGATTGTGTTTGGCATCAAAGAAACAGAATGCTCGGACCAAAATACTTAGCTAGGATATGCCCTGCTTCCGGTGCTTAATTTGTTCAAATGTATGTGCCCAAGTCACTCTACTGCAACAGGCTCCACCCACAGCTGCTGTCACCGCTGACGATAGGCAGTGTCAGCATTAACTACTAATCATCACACTTAAACAAGTGTGACATTTTAGACTAATCCAAGATACCCCCAGCTGTACGGATCGCCCTGAAGTGAAGGTGCCATCATTTTTAAATACATTGAATTATTAAACACATGTACTGTGCTTAGAAAATAGGCTAAGAGCGCCACCATGTGGTGTACTCCCATAAACAAATGCCAGAGTTTAAAAATAAGTGCCGGTGCCCAACGCTGGCAAACACCGCACAAATTAAACACTGCCTGGTTTTAAGCTCAACGGAATATGCTGGACACAGGTCAGACTACTTTAATTGCTGCTTGGGCCAAAAGGTTCCCTAAGGGTGCAACACAAAAATAGAATGTACAACAATGTTTTTGGTATCATCTTATGAAATAAATTCTTGAGGGGCGGAAAAGGGTGACGCTCACCGACCCCTCTCAACCTCAATCGTTGTAGAGGGTGCAGCTCGCTCTGGCGTCTTTATAAAAAAAAAAGATTATGGGCTGTTTTATTCCAAGTGCAACTTTCACCAGCTTGCAGTGACCATCCGCATTTCATGAATTCCCCTATTGTTTCATTGTATTTCTGTAATCTTATTGGGTCACTAGGAGCTCTGAGACAGCCCAATAACGGCACGTTGGCACGTTTAGGCCATATAAAACAAAAGAATACATAAATAATGTTCTAAAATTAGGCTTGTGCCCATATATATTTTTCTTTGCATTTTAAAAAGAGAAACGACTTTGTAGCAGATAATTCACGAATCACGACTTCGTCTCAAGCATACACAGGAATGACTGCTGCACGAGTCTACCATCTATCTATCCATCCTTAATTTTTCAGAAATAAAACTGTCGAGTTATTTGTTTTTTTACTTCTATTGCCTGCTAGATTTATGAGGTGAAAGGCAGCTACCAAATCTGGCAAACAGCTAGGAGGAAATGCAGCAGTCACACCCTGACATCTTTCATATACAAATCTATTGTTGCTTATAAAAGCGGAATTTTGTGAACCCACTCTTCATGTTTACCACATCATAACACTTTTAATGATCAGGGAATATATATTAACTGCGTGTCAATAAAGAGCACTTGGGCACAGCAGCATGCAGAGGTTTGCAAATTCGCTAATGTTTCCCAAAAAGCATCAGGGAATTAATCATTATTTAAACAATTTGCTTTCAGTTAGCGGTTGAATGCCTTCCCATAATGCATTGATACTTTGTTTGCCCTCCTATAAAAAATATTTACGACCAAAGTGTGATCTTTTAAGTCAGAATAATTCCTGAAATCAAAGCTCCGAGCATGCTAATGTGTACGGAAGCCCAGCCTAATTTTTCAAAGCCTACGTTGCATATTCAGAAGCCAAATCTGAAGGAAGGAGTTAACATTAATTAATATTGGAAGCAGTAAAATAAAAGCAACAGTGGAGCTAATTTTGCAAGACAATTAATCACGAGTGCTGCTAATTACACATGGGATTTTGTAAATGATTTTTTTCCTCTTGTAGCTGAGTAAAAATGATAATCCGCTACCCATCAAAATCATTGGCTCCTCACCAATGTCCCCGGCAAGAGCAATTAGTTGTTGCAGCCGAGCCTTGGTAATTGCACTTTGAGAGAGGGGTACGGTTGAATTTTAATTGCTCTAAATAAAGACCGTTTGCTCCTACAACTTATAGCTCATACCCAAGGCCGGCAAGTTACGGCAAATACGTACCCACTTCCAGATGTCTGCATGCGAATACTGTGTGGTGTCCAACGCAGTCTTATGAATACATTCAGATTCTGTCAGAATATTCTTGCGCATACGCTTTTTCTGCAATGCCATCCATCACTTGCAAAAAACATTTGCTCATCTGTTGCAAAATATAAAAAATACTCATTGCTGTCACTTTTTGAAAATAAGTGCCGTTGGTAAGCATTGGGTTTGGGATGTGCTAGATTTTAGATTTTTCTAATAAAACTGTTTCAACAAGACATCTCTAGAGACCATTAAAATGCAAACATTACCATATTAATGAGCACAGCTTGTGAGATTGCAATGTCATAAACCGTGTGCATGTCATTTGCATGTAGTTTTTTTTAATTAAAAAAAATGACAATTAGAATCTGAAGCACCCATTTTCCCACTTAGCTTAAGCATTTCCACACAACTCGATCACATTTTATTAGAAGGTATTTACAACTGGATGCATACAGTAGAAATATTATATGATATAAACATCACGAACCAGAATTTCGTGGGAATGCTTACATTTAAAACATTGTTTTCCGAGAGACTGCACCAGCATTGGGCCGATTGTGGATTTAACATTTTATAGTTTTAAGGGACTTTGCATGGCTCCATTAAAAGTCCAAAAGGGTCCAAGCATCTTCCAATTTGTGAGGTCTCAAGTCATAATAGGAATGTTTTTTTCACCCCTGGCAAGAAATTAGCACGTGTTTACGTTTTAGGCTCCATTTCAGCTTGAGGTCCCAGCCAAATGGCCCTACAACCAAGACCCTTTGATTGCCCCAGCTCGGCGTCATTTCATTTTCTTTAGTTGGATATGAGATGTAGCCTATTTGCACTAAATATGATTTTGCCATTGTCAGTCCTTGCTTTTTCTGCTGCAGTCATGCTTTAAATTGGCTTTTGTCTTCATCACTCGAGGCTAAAGTACTTGAAGACAGCTCACTGCCTTAGGGATGATGTAAACTCGGGGCATGCAAAGTTTTTATAATGCAAGCATAGTTATCTGGGTTTGGGATAGCCATAATTTGCAGAGTTTTCCGTTTTTCCTATACTTACATACTACCATAGTTTTGTACTGTGGGTGTTATGCTACTAACTCTTGCAAATGTGTGTGTTAATGCTTAAATAGCTTATCAGTCGTCTTCATTGCACCGAATTCTAGTCTTTCTCGTTACAGTCCTTACGCCACCAGGCTCTGTCTCATACATGCACTGAAATCACTTATCCTAATTAAATATACATTCTTTTGAAACCTCCTAGTCAACTACAAAGGAGAAGGACACCAGCTTTCCTGACCCTACCTTAAAATGGAAAAGAGCGACTCTCATTTATCTCTTCTTGAATACCAAGCTATATCATAAATAGGGGTCAGAAATCTTTCTTCTTTTTATATTTTGGGATGGAAGTGTGGACATTTTTACTGTGATGAGGAGCACTACAATTTTGATAATGAAGATTACCCATAAATAATTGGAGCATTATCTCCTCGTTCATCTACCTTGTCTCAGTACTTAGTTCAGGAGGGCATCCCAAGCCTGAAAGAAATTCCCTGACCCAAGGAAACTTTTAAAATAAGGGCCTGGGAACCAAAAAGAATCAGCAAACAATGATTTATTTTATTTCAAAACATTATAATATGTCTATGTATGCTTTGTGCTTACGAACTGAGAACTGATGAACCAAAAGAAATAGAAATTACATCCCTTTGCCCAATCTGCAATGCAAAATGAAAGTGTTGGGAGAAGCGCTATGTGGCACAAATATATTTTATAAAAGCTCCTCTGAAAGCAGTACATGAAGGCAAAAAACCTCTAGCTGATCGCCCTTTAACTGGGGCAGAAAAGATTCACTCACTTTTTTTGATAAGCCAAAGAAATAGTCCATCTAATTCAATGGTACATGGTACCCATAGATGGACTTTGATCCTTATTGGTTAACCCAAAGGTGACAAAAAGGAAATCAACATCAAGAAGAAGTCTGACACAAATATCCTGATAAAGCTCAATGAAAATCTAAGAAATGCCATTGGGCCCCTTACTTGAATTAGGTTAGGAAAGACTTAGTGAAAAAACTAGATCCTGAGTAAGATGAAAGTAAGAAAGGACTTTTGGCAGAAAAAAAGCTGATAAAAGGGATATTGCAAAGCTCCAGTCTCCCACAGTCTAAAACCTGAAAATGTTGGCACTAAAAAGAAAACGACTAAAGACAAATACTACAAAGGAATCAAAACAAGAGTTTCAAATGAATCTTCTAATAACCATTAATTTCAAGATGGAGGTCAGAGCCCAGAACTGGACTGTGTACAACTGTGCATCTTGAAGAAAAATGTTTTGACAGACAACATTCTAGAGAATCAATCTGAAAAAGGTCTGGGCCTCTGATAGCTCTTATAGCTATCCACTGGCTATAAAGAGTAAAGGTAACAAGGTATAACAGAAACCCATGCTCCCTCACTGTATGAAGACCCATGGATGTAAAGCAGGCAGACAAATTCTGCCAGTGTCTAGAATATATGAAACAAAAGAGAGATCCACCTCAAAAGAGGTTGTAATAAGGAAATGTGTTTCCAAACTTGGTAGGAAACACACAATGTTTGCTTTGATACCCCTCACACACCAAAAGGACCCTTGGTGTCATGCTTCATCATAGGGGTCTTCCCGCCCCAGCTGCGGGACGGGCGTGCTGCGACCAGCGACTACGCGGGAGCACTGATATTTGTAGTGCTATGTGTGGTGTAGGGGTAGTGAGAAGAAGGGTCGGGGTGAATCCGAAAAGTGAGTTAAAAAGAACCTGGCCTCATGGACTTAAGGAATTTAATAGGTCATAGAGGCTGGTACTATTAAAAGGGTGGTTCGGAGATGTCCTGTGTGTAATGTGCGGATACTCCTGGGTGTGTCAACATGTTTCGAAGCCACAAGGCTTCTTCATCAGGACTGAAAAATGATCCCTTCAGTACTCACTATGTTGCTATCAATAAATGTGTGATATATACAAAAATGTTAAAAAAGGGGGGGATGCATAATATACAGTACCCAATCAAATAATGGTAAAGAGTGAGCCCACTCAGTATTTCTGAAGTGTAAGCCTGAAAAAGAGAGAGCACAGTTAATTTATGCAAGTGCGCCTCCCAATGCGCAGACACGATTAACCTAAGAAGAAACAAAACATTAACTGTGACTGTAGTGTCCATTAGCCTTAGTTTGTAATTTAACCAAGTGCTGTGACCTGTTAGGAAAAAAGGGGACAAATAACAAGACATACATACAAAAAACAGAAAACACACTCTCTATATTCAATATTCAAAGTCATTGTGATTGATGCTTCAAGTTACGTTCATATAATGAAGATACATACTAGAGAAAGCAGGAGTTAATGCTCCATGAGCCTTTATAACGGTTGGGAAGGGTGTTGCCACGTCTGCTATTTGAAAAGACGAGATAGAAAAATGAGAAGAAACTGTTTGTTCACGGAGGATTTTGTATAATGAACACCAGGTTGGCGTTAACTTTTGAACGACTCCAGCGTTACTGGTACCCTACACGGCTATGCCGTACTCACGTTCTGGTCAACAGCTCCTCGCTTTTAATAACGCCATCCCGCGGCTCCGTTGTGTGAGTGAGACCGCGGGGAGGCTCTTTTAAAGGCAGGCAATTAGTTTACAACAGGGCGCACCTGTGCGAGATCCCGCAAATTAGAGTTCGAAAGCGGAAGTGACTAACGCTAGTACGCTAACCCATTTCATCAGGATGTAACCGGAAATGGTTGAAACAAGTTCTTGCCGAACATCGTAAGTATTCTAAATGAAATGAATAGTCTTTCGAGTTCATTCAAAAAGGAGTGGTACAGACAGACCTAGAGGCATGAGTATTAAATATAAATATAAACAGCGCTATAACAGACGGGCACAATCCCATTTAAAAAGAGCCTCCCCCGCGGTCCCAAATCTTGTCTGACTGGATTGAATCAAATGCAGACACAGACTTTGAGAGATGAAGGACAGGAAACCCTAACTCAGATGATCTGCATTCCCATTCATTGCCACAAGAAGGTGTATCACAGACAGGCTCAGGAGACTCCACCCAGGGCTAGGGAAACAAAAGCAGCCCTAGCAAAAAGGCTTGAACCAACCCCGCTCTCTTCCTCTCCTCAGGCAATCTCTCTCTTTCCATCCATCCATTTTCTCTCCCACCTTCTCTCCTCTAGCTTCTGCCTTTCTGATTGTTTTCTCTCTACCTTCCCTCTCTTTCTCTCTACCTTGAAACCCCTCTATTCCTGCTGCAGTTAAGCTCGGGGAGCTGGGGAAAACTCACAAAGGTACCAGGAGCAGACCTAGGCTTTCAAAGCCGGCCTCCAAGGGTTCCAGCCCACCGGAAAAATGCCCAGTGGAATAAAAGGCTTGTCTAGCCGAGACTCCCCACATGATCTAACCAGTCTTGCAATATAATTCAGGTTCAGAACTCTGATCCCTCTTGGATGGTTGATAAAGGCCAGAGTAACCTGGTTGTTGACATGGTGTGAGACTGTGTGCCTCTAAATCTGAGGAGAGACAAGCCTTATAGACTGCTGCTAATTCCTTAAAGTTGGAGGTCTGTAGCTCCTTCCTTGAACAAAAACCCTTTATCAATAGATCCTTCAGTGTGGCTCTCCACCCTGAGCCTTCATCATCCATTGTTATGATTGCTGAGAGAATATGGTCCAGAGACATTCCCCTGGAAATGTTGGATGGGACCAACCACCACTGGAGATCCTGATGGATGAGGGTAGCGATTGGAAGCATGTGTTTGTAGATCTCTGATGTTGGGTCTAATGAGCCAGCATATGATTTACCACAGGATGAAAGTGAAGGCTGGCCGAGGGAGCAGAAAAAGGGAAATCCTGTGTCTCCCTGAACTCTCAGCCAATACCTGTCAGTGTCTTCCGGTAGGCTCAGCAATACGATTCATCACGATGACCTGCCGCTGAAGGGGGTTTATTGGAGAACCCATGAATCTGTGACAGAACCTAACCAGGTGCTGGAAAGTCCAGAAGCCTTTCCCTCACTCTTCCACCAAAGTCAGGATTTGAGGGGAGGAGGATTTGCTGGACTGATGGCAGGCAGCAGCCAGAACTTATTGATGTAAAGGCCACCCTAGTCATAACACCTGCATTGAACTAGCTGAGAAGTATCAGCTTACAAGACAGGTTAGGGCACAATAGGCCAGGTCAATACCAAACATGGTGAAGATAGAAGAAAGGGCAGTGGAAAATAAAGAATGCGATCTGCACAATTATGCTCCACTGACCCAGCCACAGTCTGCTAAAGAAGGGGCAGACAGGGTATATAAGAACTCACCTGTGCAGTAATAAACTCTTTTGCAACATTGGTTATTGTGACTCTCGCTATATGCTTTGCACCCAGCCTTTTCCCTGCCCTCTCCTTTATTATTTTCCCCTTTTCATTTCCCCCAGTTCATGTGTGACTTCAGGTGTAGGATTTCTGATACCTGTTGTGCACTATGCTTGCCCCTTTCCCTCCCTTCTCCTACTTCCTTCTCAGGACTGCAGTTGTTCTTCCATCTGAGTTTAGTTTCTTAGCAGGACTCCCAGTATTCCAGCCTTCTGACTGTCTACTGTGGGTAAATTCTGTTACTTGTTTATGTATATTTATTTCACCACAGTGTGGTTCCCTCACGTAACCCAAATCTCTCAGAAATAGGAGGAAACCCTTCTATTCCTGCTTGTGTTCAAAGATGTAATGCCAGAATAAATCCAGTCTGGATTTTCAAACCATCGGCCTGCAGGACTGTCTCTCTTTCTCCCTCTACTCACCCTCTTTGCCCCCTATGTATGGGGAAGAAAGAGGGATTTGGGCTCTGCACACCCCACTCCTTGGTCATCATAGTTTGCAAGAATAAGGTGTGAGATCAGTTCCCTGCAGAAATGGTATGAGCTAGCAGCAAAATCCAAGATGATTTCGAGGTCGCTCGACAGGAACAATTGATCCTACTTAGGCGATTAAACCTGCTACCACCTCTCTCATAGGAGGATGCTCGATGATAATGTCCTCATGTCTAGCAGTGTCCTTGGATACTGGAGTGAGTTCTATGTTGAATATTCCTCTGTTACCTTAGCTTTCTATCACTTTAGTGTCACCTAAACATTTTTCTGGAGAGCCTCCCAGTTTCCAGGCCTTTATTTACTCAATCCAATTTACACTTTCTCACAATACCTCAACATTTTGGATAAGATCAATCGAAGGTCACATTTATGTTGTCTTATCTAAGCAAAGGATGTTTTAGCATGGGGTACTCCGTTAATATTCAATAAAAGTCTGTGGCTCACTAAATATGTTTATATTTTATTCAGCAATTGTCAAAAAGAAACAGAATAAAAATGCTGTCAAGGCAAAGTTGATTCAGTAGCATTCAACAGTTTCTTCCAAAAATTGTTTCTGAAGCTGCATGGATGAATGAGTCAGTGGCTGCTGTATTTTATCAAGACGTTCGAGAAGGGTTAAAGGAAGCATTGTCGTTTGTGGTCAGTAGACCCACAGCTACCACTGAAGTAATTGACCTCACCCTATAAATAGATGCACAACAAAGTAAACTGGGACAAGAGAGGAGAAGGATCCCCTCAGAAATCTCCTGATTTGTTACAATCGGAGACACTCAAGGAAGAAGGAAGATCTTCTGACAAACCCATACAGTAGTGAGATATCCGTAGAATATTAAGTGTGGAAGAAAAGAATCATCACCGAAACGTGGGCCTCTGTGTTTACTCCAGAAAGGCCGGTCATTTTGTCAGTGAATGCACTCCACTGACAGGAAATACCAGGACTCGTCTGAAGATAGTGTACACCAGTCAGGTTCTCATTACACTCGAAGTTCTCCGCAATCTGTGAAGTATACTTTAAAAATGGCAGTGAAATGACCAGTAAAGACTCTTTATTAATTGATTGTGGAGCACCTGGATTCTGAATGGATTGAACTTCCCACCTGCAGAAGTGTTTTCCAAAACAACCAAAGGAGAATCCTGAACCAATTGTGACTAACCTTTTTTATCTGGAGAAGTCCGCTGGGAAAACCCTTGGCTGGGAATGGATAAAGGAGCTTTTGAAACCACTAAAGTTGGCCTTATTAAGACTCCAGCCTTGCTAATATTTTGGGAAATCCACGGTTTATTGACTGGGAGACACAATCACATTCTCATCGCTGAGACCAAATAATCATTCTTTCTCCAGACCTGGTCTGAGTCAGGTACTTCCTTTAACATGCCATGCAACCCAGGGGCGTGGTCTCGCCGGTGGCAAGATGGCTGCAGCTTGAGCGAGCTCTGCCGACCGGACGAGAATTATCTGGCATTATCCTGGACTTAAGCCTGCCAAAACAGCCTGAAACACCTGCCTGTGGTGCGGGTCACTCCATAGCCTGATCCGATCTACTTCCAAAAGAGGAGCTGCCCGGGAAAGTGATCGAGCGACGTCCTCTGCGGAGCTCACCAGATCCGGCAGGCCGCGTGAACGCGGAGGCGGGTTGGGCGGAGAGCTGAGGGGCTGACCGCGGCTTCGTTCCTGCTGGTTGGCTCCGGCCACGACTATCCTGCCTGTGCCGACCCCGGCAGGCGCCAGGAGACGAGCGGGCCCTAGGGGGTCGATTATGATGGCTACGAAATCCTGGATGCGGCCTCCTGATACAGGATCCTGCCTGGGCACGGCAGATCCTACCCGCGCTAGGTGAGCGCTGCTACGAGCTGAACAACAGCCCCCTGCTGTTCCAGAGCTGCAGCCTGAGCACCCACGCTGGTACCAGAGAGTCCCTTCCTGGCGGTGAGGTGCCTGGCTGCCTGCCTAATGTCATTTTCGGCCTGCCTACCTAGTGCGATTTTGCTGTCTACCCTGTAGCGCTGACGCGGTGCAGCCTGAAAAGGAGATCTCCGGCCCGCCTTGGAGCGGCAACGTGCTGACCTCTGGGGAGATCCCTGTCTGCTGCTAGGAGGACAACAGCGACCTGCCTGTGGCCGGCGACTCTGCTGCCCCCACCTGGACTGGCTCTGCATGGCCTTGAGGTGAGCTACGCAGCCTGCCTGTAATTTGCTGCTGGCGGCGTGCTGTGGGGGTGCTTGGTTGCAGGCGAGAGGACATTTGCGGCCTGCATGCGGTACTTGACCCTGCTGCTCCCCCCCTGAATTGACGTGATGCTGCCTGCGAGTGAGCGCTCTGGCCTGCCTAAAGTTTGCTCTGTACTGACTGCTGGGGTTTGCTGGAGAGCGCCTTGGGGGCCCTGGGAGTACCACCCTTAGATCTGGCCTGACGTTGGAGGAGCGCCACAGCTGCCCTGGTAGAGATTGGAGATCTGATACATGCTTTGAACCCTGGAACAGCATCGCAGGCCAGTATTTGAGACTATACGTGGGGCGGCACGCTGGGGGGCGCCACGATTTGACGAAAAGACGTACCCCTGACAAAGATCACCTTTCATTAAAGCAACAATTGGTTGTCCCTGCAACCTTCAATCACAGTGGTGTGCTCGGTGGCAGCAGCGCCTGACGGCATCCCTGAGCATTACAACTGCTGGTTGCACGAAGCTTTGTGTGAATTTGACCTCCTTTGGGCCTCTTTCTGGGGCTCCTACGTTGTTGTTTTTTTGCGAGGTGAGCTACCTGAACCACCCCAGGTCAGTGCCTCCACCCCTTGGTCGAATTGGGGAAAACTGATCAG
The DNA here is from genome assembly GCA_963921515.1 of Calotriton arnoldi. NCBI lineage: Eukaryota > Metazoa > Chordata > Amphibia > Caudata > Salamandridae > Calotriton > Calotriton arnoldi. Next base: position 1,220,179 of record CAWUFW010003981.1, read on the forward strand.
AAGCAGCCTAAACTGAACTTTGAAGGTAGACGCGCCAGCCGTGGCGGCGACGCGCAGCAGGATGCCGGCGATCAGGCCACACAAACAGAGGCTCCCATTGTACAGGACGAGGACATTAAAACCTAACTCCTGGAAGTCAAAACCAGTCTGAAGACAATCGGCTCTAAAATTGATCATCTGGCACTGTGCCTGGATCAGGTCAAACAACGTGTGGACTCCCACGATAACAGAATCACGCTCTTTGAGGCGCGTGTGTCAGATGCAGATGACTCCATTGCTGAGACATAGCAGAAATTGCTTAAGATGGATAAGGTCTTGGACCTCATACGCGCCAAGAACGAGGACCTTGAAGCGCGTTCCTGTAGGAACAACCTGCGCATTACGGGCATTCCTGAGACCGCAGCGATGGGCAAAGTGGAGAACTACCTAGAATCGCTGCTGCACGAACTCTTTGGGTCGGCGTTATCTGCATGCTTCATAGTGGAGCGCGCCCACCGCTCTCTGGGGCCTCTGCCTCCCCCGGGGGCTGCGGCAAGGCCAATCATCGCCCGCAATCTAAACTATCGTGACCGCGATGCCATCCTGAGGAAAGCGAGAGAGCTGAAAGAAGTACGACATCAGGGCAACACTCTCGCTTTCTACCCGGACTTTATTCTAAATGTCCAAAACGCCAGAAGAGACTTCCTGCCGGCGAAGAGGCTGCTTCAGCAACTTAACATCACATATGCCCTTTTGTATCTGGCCAAGTTGCGAATCGACACAGTGGGAAAACCCCGCTATTTCACGGACCCCAAGGCGGCTATGGCCTTTGCGAAGCAACTGAACAAGGACCGCTCCCACGCCTTGCTGCTGGAGGGTAAAAATAGCCACCTAAATGACAATGATTATTCTTTTTTTTCTTTTACTGTCCTTGCTGACCTCTGGGGGGGTATATATCCTGCTGATTTTTTTCTGACGTTACTTGTTTTCCTCTATATTGTATTTCTCTGCTTTTCAGAGGCGAACAATGTTGAGACTATTGGGACTTTTGCTATTATCGTACACTCTCGCTCGGTCACACCGCCTTCGGACGGGGGATGGTCCGGCTGAGCCCTCGCTCCCAATCGGTATGAATCCCACTTCCTTATAGTTTTGTTGTTTGGGGGTGGTGGGGGGAATGTATCTCAGCCTGATTGGGGGGTTGGAGTGGGAGGAGGGAGGGTTAGGGTAGCTGCAGTCAGAGGCCGGGGATTCTCCCCTCTGCTATGGGTTTGTGTTCCTTCCAACAGTTTATGTTCAGCACGCGGCATACATTGTCACACTCGACAACAACACATAATACAGTGGAGTCCCCCACTAGAACGGTGGGCGATACAACACCAGCAATACGCCTCCACTTGTCACAGGCCACTGGTATGGACTAGGTAACGTTTATCACCTGGAATATTAGAGGCATCAATGTCCACCGTAAATCCAGGCTCATCCATGCCTACTTAGCCAGACATAACACCGACATATGTTTCCTACAGGAAACCCATCTTGCCTCCACTAACACTGCCAGGCTCAAGGCCCGCCACTGGGGGCGATTACTGCTCGGCGGCATACTCCAACTATGCCAGGGGGGGTCACTATTCTGATCAAACGAGGCTTACCATGGTGCAATGACCAAATATACACTGATACTGCAGGCAGATATGTCATACTAACGGGCACACTCTTCTCCCAACCTCTTATATTAGCTGCCATTTACGGCACCAATATGGACGACCCAGACTTTTTCTTGAACATCTGGAGACAGCTCTCCTCCCTTGGCTCATATCCAGTCATATGGGGCGGCGACTATAACATAGCAGCGCTCAGCACTCTAGACAGATCTGGTGCGCGAACACAGCATCCACTTTCCACCGCTACCCTACACACACTGATGCAGGAAAATGCCCTGGTGGACCTCTGGCGGCACATGCACCCTACCAAAACTGAGGGCACTTGTATTTCCACTACGCATGGCTCTTGGTCGCGTATTGATTTATGGCTCACTACCAGAGACGTGGCCAGCTGGACAACCTCAGTCGAGCATATGCCACCACCTTGTCTGACCACGCCCCTGTGCGACTTATGCTAAAACTGCCACGAACCCGTCAGTGCATGTTCTCGTGGTGCTTACCTCTTCATGCCTTGCGAGACACGGTATTTAAAGAAGAATTGCGCAGCGCCATCACTGACTTCTTTGACCTCAATACCGGTTCGGTCGAATCTCCCTCAACTCTCTGGGAATTGTTTAAGGTGGTAATAAGAGGGATATGCATTGCTAAACAGGGCGGAGTCCTTTGGGCCATACGGGACACTCTGAGACGCCTGGAGACTGACCTCCGAGCTTTAGAGCAAGCCTACTGCTCTAACCCCAAACCAGATACACTGGCGAATATTAGGGTTAAAATCACTGAGTACCACTCAGAAGCCGAACGCGAGATTAGCTGCCTTGGCCGCGAGATGACTGCTCGCAGATACGGTGAAGGCGAGCGCCCGGGCAAAACCTTGGCTAATCTGCTGCGGCAACCCCATGCTTCCACTTATCTGACAGAGCTATGCACCGACTCGGGCAATAGAATCACAGCGCCAGATGACATCATAAAAGCAATCACTAACTTTTATTCTCAACTCTACACCGTGGGATCTGAACAGGACCCTGACTCCCTACAACAATATTTCGACTCGAATGAGCTCCTATGGCTCAGTCCGACCCACCGCGAATATCTTGACGCTCTATTCACAAATGAGGAAATCACCCAAGTCCTTACGGGACTCCCAGCGGACAAGGCACCCGGCACGGATGGCCTTACTCCGGCGTTTTACAAAGAATACACCCCAATTTTAATACCACACTTAGTGGAAATGTATAATGAATCCATTGAAGGCGGATGCCTTCCCCCGTTGATACGCGAGGCATTCATCACCCTAATACTGAAACCAGATAAGCCGCCAAAATCTTGCGACTTCTATCGCCCGCTCTCACTCATTAACATGGACAATAAAATACTGGCCAAAGTATTAGCAAATTGATTACTTCCCCTCATGCCGCTAATAATACGTCCAGACCAATCTGGCTTTATCCCAGGCCGTGCCACCTCACATAACCTCAGAACAATTTTCTCAGTAATGCATCAAATTAATCCACCCTCCCCGCAGTAGCAGCGCTCCTTGACGCCACAAAGGCGTTTGACTCCCTTGAGTGGCCCTTTCTGTTCTCTCTTCTGGCCCGCCTCGGCCTCAGTTTGGGCTTTAGCTGCAATATTAGACTGCTTTACACACTCCCTACTGCACGCATAAAACTGAACGGACAGATTACCGAACCCATTATGATCACTAGAGGCACAAGGCAGGAATGCCCACTTTGGCCCTGCTTTTCGCCATTGCCATGGAGCCCTTTGCTGCTCGGCTACGGCAACATCACACTCACCGCGGTATTGGGTTCTCCGTCCGTGCTTTGGTTACCTCTATGTATGCTGACGACGTCGCATTATACATTCATGAGCCACATAAGAATTTATATCCCATGACCAGGAAAGTCATACGTTTCGGCGGATACTCGGGCATCCACATTAACTGGAGCAAATCCATATTATTTCCTCTTACGGATGCAATACAACCTTGCTCGACTGAGTTCCCACATAAATGGGCAACCAAGCCGATTAGATACTTTGGCATTTGGCTCAGCAGACATACGGATGAACTCTGGTCTGCGAACTATGGTAGGGCCATGGAATGACAAAGCAAAAATTCCAATCTGGAATAAACTTCCGCTTTCCTTGTCAGGCCGCATCGCCATTGCCAAAATGATAATTTTACCAAAATGTCTTTACTTGTTTTTAAACATACCGCTCCCTCTCACATTGCAATTCTTCAATAGGTTGCGATCCAACTTAATCTCTCTGGCTTGGGCGGGACGCCAGCCGCGAATTGCTTATGATATCCTGACTCTCCCTTTCGCACATGGCAGACTTGGCACCCCAATCTAAAACTATATGCCTACTGCTCTCAGGCATGCTTCCTACATTTCTGGCTTCACCCGACACCATTCCAGCCACACACAGTGGTAGAGGCTGATCTGACCTCTCCCTGGCCGCTCAGCACAGCACTATTTCTGCCCTATAAAAACCCCAGAAAAGAAATCAATACAGTTGAATGCCTGCGATGGGCATGGGAGGGTCTCCGTAAACACACGGGCACAGACACCCTATACACCCCATCCATGCAACTCGCCGAGAATCCTGCCTTCCCTCCATTACAAAATAAAGGTATGGCGCGTGCCGCGCGAAGGCACTAGGAATTTGCATAAATGCAGACCTATATCCAAAAGGCCACTTCCTTCCCCCCCCCTGAATGCACGGACACATCAACACCAACATTTCTAGATAGCCTGCTGTACCACCAGATACACGCAACGTGCAAAAAAGTGAACAGCACATTTCCGGCGCCACCCCCCACCAACGCGGCGCTAGAATACAAACACACAACTACCTCACATCGAAAACTTGTTACTAGATTATATTCACTATCTATGGCAGCTGCATCTATTGATACTGAACGTGCGCGCAGCGCGTGGCGGGTGGACTTGCTTGACTGCCCCATACTTAAGCAATGACAATACTGCTGCAACCAGACAGAAAGACTCTCCCCAACTATAGATGGAGGCAGATTCACTTCAAATTTCTTCACAGACTTTATTGTACCCCTTTGGCACTGCACAAAATGGGCCTTAGTGCGGACACGCGCTGCACACGCTGCTCGGCGCTTGACGTTACTTTCACGCACTTGGCCTGGTCTTGTCCTAAAGTGGCTTCCTACTGGCTGGAGGTTTGCAAGACTATCAGCGCTATTACCTCAACTTCCATCACACCTGACCCCCTTCTCTGCCTACTTGGGTATGTTAAAGAAATCCCTGATGCCTGCCGGCGTCTGGTGGCGATGCTACTAGTTTTGGCCAGGCGTAGAGTGGCAATACACTGGGGGTGGAAACCGGTGCCAATGCCCAAATCCTGGCTCGCGGACGCGGCATATTGTCAGACACAACTGACAGAATTCTGGAATCTTATGCTGACAGCGAGTAGGCCGCATGACATTTGGGGACTGCTAGTTACTTACCTCCATGGCTTGACAGATGCCGCCTCAGACCATTACACTCCCGCGAATAGTCGGTACGCTTGACCGATGCGCGCGCGGAGGAGCCCTTACTTCTATAGATTATGACTGATGCTGTGAGCTAACATGCCTCTGCATGATTCTTTGTTTTTTAGAATTATTGTCTGGTGTGAGGTTTGGTGATGCTGACTATTGCTGGTTACCCTGCACATTTGTAGATGAATCAATATCTCATTGTGTCTCGATGATGTTACTGCTGAACTGTTTGTACTAACATGTTTCCATTGAAAATGTTCAATAAAAAAAAAAAAACATGCCATGCAACCCAGATATAGAAACCACAGTCTGTTGTACCCAAGGCCTGTAAAGAGTTTCAAGACGTTTTTCTGCAAAAAAAAGGAGCAAGCCAGATACCAGCCCATCATTCATAGGATAGCCCTATTGATTTAGTTATGGGAGCTAATGTTCGCAATAGGAAAATCTAACCCTCAATGTTACAAGAAGACATTGTGCTGCAAGAGTATGTACAGTAAATATACATTATACATATACGATAGCAGAAGCACCTTTTTCTTCCAACCAGAAGGAGAATTTAGGCAGTGCATAGCTTATAGAGAACACTATGCAATCACGTTTTGGAAAATATAGCCACATCCTCTCATTTCTGTTCTACTGTGACAGATCAAATCAGCCACGATCTTCTCAAAGGTTGATCTTTGAGGAAATTATAATCTGGTAAGGGTTCGGCAGGAAGACGAAAGAGATCCTGCCTTTAACACCAGATATGAACAATTCAAGTATCTTATAATGCCCTGTGGGTTATGTAACATCCCTGTAGTGTTTCAGCACTTTCTAAATTACATTTTTCTAGATATACCTTGCAAATTCTTTTTTTATTTTTTTATTAAAAGAGTTTTACATAGCTCGAACAAGACCACATAAGGGTAACAGAGCGCTTTACATCTTGGCAGTTCAGTGGGAACACCCCGTGGTAATCATAGCACAATCAGAAAACAAAACAAACATAACAGATCATGATAAACATAACAGATCTAAAGGGAACAAAAGAAAGCCAATGCATCTTAAGGTGATTGGAAGCTAGCCTAAAAACGTCTTCATCAGTAACTCTTTGACTTCCTTTTTGAAGGAAGCTGTGGACTTATTAAGTCTTATTTCAGGTGGCAAGGGGTTCCAAATTCTTGGTGCAATACCCAAAAATGCTCGTTGCAAGTCTTCTTTTTATGGAATTTCAGTGGCTTGAGCAGTAAGGTGCTAGAGACTCTAGAGGAGCGAGAGCTCCCAGAAAGCTCATGTTTTTGTGCAAGATAGATTGGGGTGTTGAAGTGTAAAGCTTTATGGGTCATGCAGGCAATTTTCAGATTAATCCTTGCTTCATACGGGAGCCAATTAAGAGATTTCAACTCAGGGGTGATGTGATGATAGTGTTAGGAGCCTGTAATGAGCCTTGCAGCAGAGTTGAGAGAGGCCCTAAGTAGAGTTGTCTTCGGTCTAGGAAGGCTGCAGAGGGTAGCACTACCATAATCTAGTTTAGAAATCACTAGGCTTTGCGGCATACGTTTCGGGGTAGGAAAGTTTTTATTTTCCTCAAGACTCTCAGTTGGAGGCTCACACCTTTAGTGAGAGCACTGATGTGCTTTTGCATGTTCAGATGTTTGTCTAGCATTATTCACAGAGAGCTCACGGAATCAATGATGTTTGGAGTGCAGTCGAGAGCTGTGAGTTGATGCATCCATTCTTCAATGTCTGGGGAGTGATTGGCTGGGGCGATAAGGAGAAATTCTGTTTTGAGGGCATTTAGTTTCAAGTGATTGAGAGTCAACCAGCTTTGTGTTTCCTGAAGAGTTGAGTTGAGGGACCTTATGACCTCCGGGGAGGAGACTTTCAGGTACAATTGGGTGTCATCAGCATACATGTGGTAATGAATGTTGGATAATTTCAAGAGTTCAGTTAGAGGCTCCATGACAAGTTGAAAAGGGTGGGTGAGAGGGAGGACCCCTGTGGGACCCCCAGAGTGAGTGGAGCGGGATTTGACAGAGCCTGATTCACCTTAAGTCTTTGTGTTCTGTTGTGAAGGAATGAGGAGAACCAATTTAGCACAGTCCCTGATAGCCTCATCCTGTGCTCCAGTAGCTTAAGAAGGGTATCATGTTTAACCGTATCAAAAGCTAACAATAGGTCAAGGAGGATCAGAAGGCATGAATCATTTGAGATTAGCATTCATAGAGCATTGTCAATAATGTGAGTAAGAGCAGATTCCGTGCTATACCCCTACGGAAGCCTGATTGGAATTGGTCCAGCAAGCGGAATTGGTCAATGTGGCTACATAGCTGGGTGTGTACTCATTTCTTTAAGAGCTTAGCCAGAGTAGGAATGTTGGAGATTGTTGCATATATAATTTTCTATCTCAATGGCATTTTAGTATTTTCGGAAAACCTCAACGATCATCGACAACATGTAAAAGAATTTCTGAAATGAATACAATACCATTCCTTCTTTGCCAAATAAAAAAATGTAAAGGTCCGCAAGTGTTTTGTTTTCCGATCTCACATCTCACAAGAAGGTTTTCATATGGATCAAGAGAAAGTGAAAGCCGTCAGATACTGGCCACTACTTCTAAGTGTCTAGATTTCAATGGTCCTCTAATTTTTATACACATTTTTATCCACTCAAGACTGACCCATAAAGTAGTACCTGTTCATTGGTGCTAAGAAGTCGGTCCTTGGAATGCCTTCCAAAGATTTATAGATGCCTTTACCACGGCTCTTAATCTAAGACATTAACGGCCTCATTTATGAGGCCCCTTGTGCCGTCGGAACGTCACTTTTTGTGACGTTCCATCGCGCAGGAGCCTGCTCCATAGTTACGAGGCAGCACTAAGCCACTTTTTTAGGCTTAATGCTGCTTCGTAAATATTGTCCCCTTTAACGCAGTTTTCTGTGTTGAAGGGGCGTGCAATGGGTGTTGCTGGGGGCATTCCCAGCAACTTCCATGGCATTTTGACACTGCCCCAGATTTACTAGAAATCGTAAATCTGAGGCAGCGACAAAAACGTACGCATAAGTGAGGCACAACGAGGAGAAATATCTTTATTTCTCCCCCTTTTTCCTTGTTCTATGTGTGCAGCATTCTGCAGCACACATAGAAAAGTAAAAAGCCTCTTGTGATTGTTTTTGTGCAGTAAGGGTTCCCTTCCTGCACAAAAACAATGATCCCCTCAACGCAGGCACCCTTGCACCATGGTGCAAAGGTGCCTGCTTTGGCGCACGGCAGCCCATTGTGCGCCGGCACAGGGGAAAAGGACAAAAATGCGCCATATCTTATAGATACGGTGCATTCCTGCCCTTTTCTTTTACTGTAGGGCAGCGCAGCAGGGAGGCCTGTGGCGCTGCCCTACGGTAAACCTCATAAATGAGGCCCTTTGATTGCAATCTGCCTTTCATTTTAGAACCTAAAGCTGCATCATTATCTGTAGGGGTCATTTTATAAGAAAGATTCATCAGATGGGTGCCATTCACCCAGTGGTGCATATTCCTGAACTCTTCACTCTTCTGAAGTGAACTATACCATCTATGATAAAGAAGATGAATAAAATATATGAAACTTAGGGGCATATTTACAAGCCCCTAACCCATCGGGCATTCCACTGCAGCATCCATTGCTTTTTGATGCTGCCCCAGATTTACAAGGCTGGGGCAGAGCCAAAAACTAAGCTAGGTAATACCTGGTCTTAGAATGGTGATACAAGAGAAACGCCTAATTTCTCTTTGTTTTTTGCTCTCTCCATGTGTGCTGCATTTTGCAGCACACATAAAAAGAGCAAATCGCCATTATTTATTGTTTATGTGCAGGAAGTTGTCCCTTCCTGCACATAAACAATCAGCCCTGCAGCACAGGCACCCTTGCAACATGGCGCAAGGGTACCTGCGTTGGTGGTAGGCAGTTTTTTTAGTGCCAGCGCTTGTGGAAATGCAGGGGTGCGCAATAATTTTGCAAATAAGGCGCATCCCTGCGTTTTGAAACTGTCGGAGCACGGCGTTGCTGCAAAACATTGTGCTCCGGCATTTTCTTGTAAATATCCCCAAAAGTCGCTATTTTCTTCTGTTCTTTCCTAGGTTTCACTATGAAGTGAGTTATTACGCTGGATATCAACAGAGAAAAGCTGATGCTTTTTCCAGGCAAAGGCAAGAATTGCAAGTTTTTCAGTAGTTTTCATAAGCCTATTTGGAGATATGCAGGTTAGGACTCTCTTTTTGCTTAACTTCTTTAAAGAATGTTTCCTTACTTTTTCTGTAGTAGAAATATGAAAAAAACCAGAGGATTTGTATCTAGTTTATCATTATTTTTTAAACCTTCGACAAAAGTTTTGTTTCTTTGCTTTCACAGATTCAAAGGGATTACATTGTTTTTACTTACTTTTTTGCAGTTGATATACTTTCATTTTTGGATAACATGACAGGCGTCTATCTCACTGGTTTAGGTTGCAGACTCAATACTGACATATTTCTTCTATTTATAGTGCTTTGTTAATTGCATGGTTGTCTCAATTGTTAACTGTTTCAGTTTGAATAATATTCGATATGTGTTGATTTTTTTTTCTTTGGCGTTTTCTTTACATGGAAAATACTAAATTAGGTTTAGACATACTTTTTTTGTTCTATTTCTTTTAATATGTGTAATATTTTGTATGGATTAACTTAATAAAATGTATATATTTTTAATATGTTATCAACATTTCGGTTCTCAATACTTTACATGGCAATAGTTTGTGTTTTCGTAATGTTGAAGGTTATTATTTCATGTATCTATATTGTGTTCTTCTATATTTTGTTAAAATTGATGTTTAAAAAGATGATAATAGTGTTGTCAATAGTTTTGTATTTTATATCGGTGCTTTGCTATTCAAAGTCAATATAGTGTTTATTAACATTTTTGAATCAATGTGGTTGTATCTCAATATTTTTGTTCTCGTTATTCATTAGTACAAGTTTAAGAAACAATAGGATTCTTATCTGAATTATAGAGGGAGGTGACCTTATCAGCCCGTGATTCCACCGATAAAAAACAGGAAGAAATAAACGTGTGCCTCTTTTTATGTCCGCAGGATAGGGAGGAGGCAGATGGCATTTTTCTCTCGGCTAGTAGAGATTGTAAAATAATGTATATATAAATAGGATGCATAAATTCCTTGCGTGTGTGAGACGTGGTTGCCTCATGATGTAAGAACTGGAACGAGGAAGACAGATAAAGCAACTATGCATATCTTGCTTATGGCCAGATACAGGAAGTCATTTTGCATTTGTAAACCCTGTGATTCTCAAAAGTAGAGTGTTTGTGATGGAAAAATGACTTTTTGGTCTTCACTAAATGCATTTTATGATTGGATAATACTTAGGGAATTGCAAAATGGGTTTAGAAATTGAAACTTTTAAGGGGCTTGTTTTAGGGGGTCCCTTTCACATTGATATTCTGCAGCAGTCAATGGCTTGCAGCCAAATTCCAGTTGCAAACCATTGTAAAGTAAGTAACACCTCAAAGGAGGTGGTAACTCATTCTCAAACCTGCATGTGGGATCCAGGGGACACCTTCCTATTGGTGAATGTTAAAAAACCTTTTGGGGAAAGTAGGCAGCGGTCAACGGGACCACTGCCAACAATTAAACTTTAAAAAAGTAAACTTTTCCGTTTAAATGCAGCCCCATTTCCACTAAGCTAAACTGGTTGCATTTAAAAAAAAGGTTTTCTTTATTTAGGTGATCACAGACTTCACAGACATGGTGCTGTTCTGACACTAGCAAGAAAATAAGTTACTTACCTGTAACTACGGTTATCCAGTATTGGTATCTTTCATAGATTCACATGCCTGAATCATTACCCGTAGTCGAGATGGGAGTCCCACGGTACCATAATCAAGTTGCATTTAAATAATGCAATAGGCTATAATGGCCCTGAGCCATGTTCTATATAGCCTATCTATGTCCTTTTAAAAAAAGGACTAAATGTTAAATGCAGCCAATCAGCTGCTAGCACCCTCTAGAACCTTCCCAGCAGAGGCAGTTTCCCTCAGATTTTCCCAGCACAAGTGAGAAGTGAGTGTCTTAATGAATAAATGGAAACAGCCTCCACGGGAGGAGGGTGGGTGCATGTGAATCTATGAAAGATACCAATACTGGCTAACCGAAGTTACAAGTAAGTAACTTATTTTCTTATCCAGTATTAGGGTATCTTTCATAGATTCACATGCCTGAATCAGAGTAGCAAGCAGTCACATCCAATTTTTAGTTTGTCTGTTGCAGATGGTGGGTGACTTCTATCACGTAGTGAACCCAAACATTCAAGGTAACACAAAAAAAACACTGAGGGCTATACCTGTGCGTACTGTTATGTTTATCAATGCACGGAATATACTCTTAAAAGAAGGGTAAAATATCACTTAGTTACTAGCATTTCCATATACACAGCATTAGCAAGAGGAAAGGAAAAAGAAATAATAGCATAACTAATAGTACACTTTACGAAGATGTGCTTTATATCTTTCAATGCATGCTACTATTTAAGACCACCATAAGAACAAAAGACTCTTTCCAATGGCTAGAAAGAGGCTTACCTTAATGGAAGAGATGGCGAAGCACCACCTGGCGACCGCTGCATCTGCATCCTGTGCGGATTCCAGGCAGTAGTGCTGCGCGAAGGTATGAGTGGTCCTCCAGGTTACAGCATGACAGATCTTTTCCAAAGTCACTCCTGCGAAGAGGGCCGCTGACGTAGCAACTTTTCTGGTAGAGTGAGCCTTTGCTGTCCTTTCCAAAGGATTGTTGGCTTTGACATGACAGAACTGTATTGCAGCCGATATCCATCTTGAGATAGTGGATTTTGTTATTGCAGTCCCGTCTCTGCCTTGGCCATAGGCAACAAATAATCGATCAGTCTTTCGTATGTCCTTCATTCTCTGATGATAGAACTTAAGGTAACGTTTGACATCCAGTGTATGTAGTGCCTGCTCTGCAGGTGTTGATGGTTGTGGAAAAAGGACCTGAGTATAACCGGCACATTGAGGTGGAATTGTGACTGCACTTTAGGGATAAATGTCGGATTAGTCCTTAGAATCACAGCGTCCTCCTTAAATATTAAAAAGGGTTTCTTAATGGTGACTGCCTGGATTTTGCTTACCCTTCTGGCTGAGGTGAGGGCCAGCAGAAGAGTGACTTTCTATGTTAGGAATTTCAACACTTTTCATGAGTTGTGCAAGAACCACGTTGAGGTTCCATTCCAGTGGAGGTGCTTGCACTGGAGGGAAAGTACGGAACAGCCCCTTCATGAATTGTTTGATCAGGCTTGTGCCACAAAGAGAAGTGGCACTGGAAGCTCTTCTATAGCAAGAGATGGAAGCCAGATGCATCTTAACCGAAGAGAAAGTGAAACCCAATTTTGCCAAGGAGAGAAGATATGGTAAAATCTGTTGCGGGTATATTTGAAATGGATGCAGACCATTTCATTGGCACCAAAAAACAGAACCTTTTCCATTTTAGTTTGTACGTCTTGTTGGTGCTCTCCGCTCTAGATTTCGAGAGGATATCTCTACACTCTTGCAAAATGTTCATGTCTCTAAACTCCAAGAATTCAGGAGCCAAGCGTGTAAGTGCAGTGACTCCAGATTCGGATGGCGCACTTGACTGTTGTCCCTGGACAGGAGAGGAGGAAACAGCTGCAGACGTATGGGTCTGGCTTCTGAGAGGTGAAGAAGTTCCCGGAACCAATGTTGCCTGGGCCACCTGGGTGCAATGAGAATCAGGTGACATCCTTTCAGCTTCATTATGGTCAGTATCCTGGGAATCAATTGGATGGGGGGGAAAGGCGTAGGCATATATCCCTGACCATCGCATCAAAAGGGCATTGCCCTGAGAACCCGGGAGGGGGAACCTGCTGGCATGGGACCGGAATTTGGCATTGATGTTCGTTGCAAACAGGTCCAGAGCTGGCTTTCCCCATAGAGCAAATACTCCATCCAGCTGGAATTGATTGAGTTCACATTCGTGGCAATTGTCTGTAGCTCTGCTGAGAGCCTCTGCTAGCGTGTTGTGTAAACCTCGAACATGCTCAGCCTTCAGAGAAATCCCATTCTCTGTTACCCAGCTCCACAGTTCTTGTGCTTCCAGAAAAAGTGTGAGAGATTTGGTCCCTCCCTGTTTGTTTATGTATAACATACTGGTCGTGTTGTCTGTACGGGCCAGTACAGAAGTGCCTGCTATTCTCAGCAGGAAGGCCTGTAAAGAGAGGAATATGGCCTTCAACTCCAGGCTGTTGATATGACTTTGTTTATGAGAATTGGACCATTTGCCTTGAATTTGAAGATCCTGCAAATGACCACCCCAGCCTTCCATGGAGGCATCCGTTGTCAGGATGTAGTGTGGTATGTTTTGCAAGAAAGTAAATCCTTTTGAAAGGTCTGGGATGTGGAACCACCATTACATTGCTATCTTCATAGCCGGAGTAATCTGATTGATGTCTTCGAAAGATCCCGACGTTTGAAGCCATTGCTTTTGCATTTCTTCCTGGAGAGGTCGCATTTTGAGTCTGGCCAAGGGAACCAGGTCTATCGCTCATAAGCACATCCCTAGTAGCAACTTGTATTTCCTTACTGAAACTGACCTTTTCCTCGAGATGGCCATAGCCAATTGTCGTAGACAGGTTTGACGTTCTTCCAACAAGAATGCTTTGCATTGGATTGTGTCCAATCTGGCTCCCAGGAATGGTACTATTTGATTGGGAATAAATGAAGACTTTGTGATGTTGACTGTCAACCCCAGCTTGCTGAACAGCCGAAGACAAGCGTTTGTGGTCCTGGGTGCTTGCTTTGCCATAGGTGCCTTTAGCAGCCAGTCGTCCAAGTAGGGGAATACTTGGTGACCTTGAGCACGTAGGGCTGCGGCCACCGGCGCCAGGCACTTTGTAAATATCCTGGGTGCTGACTTGAGGCCAAAAGGAAGAACTTTGAATTGGTAGTGGGTACCAGCCACTGTGAATCTGAGGAATTTTAGATGCTTCCGAAGAATGGGGATGTGGAAATATGCATCTTCAAAATCGAGGGAACTCATGAAGTCTCCTTTTCTGAGACGTCGTAAGATCTCGGCCAGAGTTACCATCTTGAAAGTTTGCTTCCTCATGAACTTGTTTAACTTTCTGAGATCCAAAATCGGTCTCCATTCCCCTGACTTCTTCATAATCAAGAAAAATGGGAATAGAAACCTTGACCTCTTTGCAGAGTTGGAACTTCCTTGATAGCTCCTTTTGAGAGCATAACTTTTGCTTATTTGTGCAATAAGTGAAGACGAGAGGGAGGGGCTCCCCTGGGTGGAGTAGTTGGAGGTTTCTCTACGAACTCCAGAGTATGACCGAAGGCAATCTGATCCAGGACCCAATAGTCCGTTGTTATACTCTCCCAATGCTGGAAGACACCCACAGGAGGGAAAAAGGAGGGGGAAGCTGGTACCCTGTTCAGATCATTGCTTTCTCCCCTTGTCTCTGCCTTGGGTCGATCCTCTCTTTCAGCCCCCTTGACGAGAGAAACCAGCCGTGGAAGGTTGACGGTAAGTAGCAGGTTGGTAAGCTTGCCTGTATTGTAGCTGGTAGGGCTGATAATGTGGTGCGCTCTGGAAGTTTCCTCTGTAGGTGGCAAAACCACATCCTTTTGCTCCCCTGAACACGTATTTTCCTGTACTGGAGACAGCCTAAAGATTTTGCTGTATCCAAATCATTTTTGATGGATAGAAGTGCCTCATCTATATGTTTCCCAAACAAAGCATCCCCATCACACCCAATATCCAGGACCTTTGTCTGGACCTCAGATCTAAAGGTGGTGGCTTTCAACCACCCTTGGCATCTCAAGACTGCTGCACTTGCCAATTGGCAAAACCCCTTGTTGGCTATGTCCATAGCACCGTCGATTGTTTCAGAGGCTGCCCGCTCTCCTTCTAAGAGGATTTTTCTGGCTTCCTGCCTCTTGTCCTCAGGAATGAAGTCTAGTAAGGAGGCTATGTCTGACCACATCTGTCTATCATAGCGGCCGATGTGGAGAAACGCTTCCCCATGATGTTTAGCTTACGCCCTTCCTTGTCTGGAGGGGTAGATTTCGGGGTGGCCGGGTTCTTTGATCTCCTTTGTGCCACCTGACAAATAACAGAATCTGGCTTAGGGTGGCCTGTCAGGCAGGAAGGCAAATCTTCTGGGGCCCTGTACTTCTTCCCTATGCAAGAGAGCACTGGTGGTATTGTGACCGGGGTCTTTGTTATCTTCACTCCCTCTTGCCAGATGTAGTCTATTATTGGTATGGTTCGCATGGATTTCCTAGCTTCCTCTTTAAAATCATACAGGAAGCAGTCCATATGTTTAACAGCCATGGGGAGATGGAATCTATTAGAGGCCCTCTCCATTAAGTCGTGGAAACCCCCTATGTCTTCTGGAGGGGAATTCGCTGGATGGTGTGACGGAGGAGAGGGAGTGGGAATTATGTAGTCCTCTCAAGGATCTGCAGGCATAGGTTCTGGAATTTCACCTTCTTCTCTCTCCTCACCCAAGGAGGAAGGGTCAACCTGATCAGACTCCTGTATAGGACGTCGTGGTACTGTAGGTGTCACTGGCGAAACCGATGTTTCAAGGAATTGTAGTTGAACCTGAGACGGCTCCTTGTGAACATTTTGAGATGGAAATCTTTTTTGTAGTCTGCCAACATAGCCTAAAGGTCCTGAATCGAGGACGGTGGTAGATGAGCATCTCCCTAGGGCAAGATTCATGAGTATATTCATAGTGTTGATAATGACGTGGCGGTGCCAGATAAGGTTGATAGTATTGTTCAACTTCATAGTCCTCATCATCTTCCTGGCACTTAACATGCAACTCTGACGGACTATGCGCCACTCTGTATACTACATCATCATCCTCATCATCTTCTTCCGACTCCTGTAGGTTCAAAAGGTGGAAGGATGCAAAGGGGAGATCTTACTGTATGCTGCCATTTCCGGATTAAAATATTTCTTCGTCACTTTTTCATCATCGACGGTGGTATCAACGGAATCCTGGCCACTGACGATGGCATGCCGGTCGCCGACGGTGTTGTTGCAATCCATGTTGCCATCAATGGTGTAGTCATTGACGGAATTGCCGTCAACGGAATCGCCGTCGGCGATGTCGACGGTGTCTTCATCAGCGGAGCTGTCATCGACGGTGTCAGCGTCTACGATAGTAGGGATGTTGACCGTATAGTCGTCAACGGTATCTTCATCGATTTCGCCAATGAAGCCTTAGTCGACTGCACAGATGGGGTGGGCGTTGACGATGATGGCGTCAACGATACTCTTGACGACAGTAGGGGCCCGAAGATGGCCGCTGTCATCGTCGTACCTGCCTCCGACGGGACCGACAAGGTAGCAGTGTAACTTGTCGTCGACGAGGATCTAGTGACTGTCATCGACGGAGGCGTTGTCGATGGGGATTTTTCAGTTCTGAATTTCCCTGGATTTGATGAGGGGGCTCTATGGTGCTTTTAGTCTTTCCTCACTGGAGTAGAGGAGACTGAAGGCGAAGCCTCAGACGAGACTTTAGGATATCTCTCCTGTTTTGAGCTCTGGCTCTCTGGCGAGGGTTTAAGGAGTTTCCTGCCCTCTCCAGAGTCTTTCTCCTGAGATCTTGGTCTCTTGTGAGGCTTGGAAGAACTATCACTGTCCTCATCAGACAATTTCCAGTGCTTAGTGGATGGTAGCCATAAAAGCAGCCTCACCTCTCTATCTCTTAGAGTTTTTGAAGAGAAAGTGCGTCAACTTTTGCACTGCTTTACCTCATGGTCTGGGTGGAGGCAATAAATGCAGTCCTTGTGAGGATCATCAACATGGACCCTTTTCTTGCCACAGGTCTTGCAGCCACTGAAGAGTCCTTTCTTATCAGACATGATGGAAAATCTTTTTAGGAAAAAATCCTAGAAAGTAGAAGAAAAGTGAGTAGAACTCAGGGAGACTCCATTCACACACGATGTGCGGTGAAAATGTGAGGGAAAATGCCTCTGCTGGGAAGGTTCTAGAGCCATGATATACAAAGTACGGCCCGGTGGCCGCATGCAGCCCTCCTGACCTTTACATGTGGCCCCCTGAGCAGCCGCAGCACTGGGCTGCTATTTACTCAAATCAGCACTAACATTAAAATAACGTTAAATATACAGCAAGCATTTAATTCAGGGTTAATTGCAGTTAAACAAAAGGAAGTAACTAGGCCCTTAACTTTAGGAACACAGTCATTATTAAAGACAGCAAACATGTAAAAATACGATAGTCTTTTCAAAACTCAAAAAGTGTATTTCATTGAGCTGTAGAACAATTTCACCTTAATAAATCAAATTGTAGCAGCGCCTTCGGAAGTAATTTTTAAGTGGTCTTCATAGATGAATTTAGAAACGTTCATGCTTTCCCCCCACACCCTCCACCCTGACAAAAATCCCATTAGTGATTACATCCAAGCACAAGAGATGGTTTTGTACATCACGCATCCTGAAGTCATGTATTTCGAGATCCTCATATATGTGATAATGAAGAAAAAGAAGGGGAATTGAAAAAAAACTATTGCCCATGGTTACACAATTTGGTTAAGTGAAGAAGTCGGGATTCATCCCAGGTTTTCTAGTTTCACAGTGCGCAATTGAGTTCAGCCATTAGATATACATGCTTTGCTTCCACTACCACTACACCCACTTTACACCCCCCCGCTGGCATTAGTGCAGCCTTCGGTCACATCAAAGACCAGACTTTGAGGCTCCAGGGAAAATTTTTGTGAGTACCCAAGTTCTAGAGGGTGCTAGCAGATGATTGGCTGCATTCAACATTTAGTCCTTTTTTTAAAAGGACATAGATAGGCTATATAGAACATGGCTCAGGGCCATTATAGCCTATGTCATTATTTAAATACTGCTTGATTATGGTACCGTGGGACTCCCATATCGACGACGGGGAATGATTCAGGCATGTGAATCTATGAAAGATACCCCAATACTGGATAAGCGACCATTCCTGTGATGGTCTCCAATCGAAGTAAGTTGGAATTTTTGACCTACCTTATTAATAATCATGAGGTAGATTGGATTGCCGGCCAATGTGAATAGAAATTTTGGAAACCAAACTATTAATACGCATGTCAGTTTGCAAAACCAATATTGATTTGCAAATAGTAGGTGTGCAATTTGCAAGCTTTTTTTAAGAATCGATTCTTAGTACATCTGGCCCTAAGTCTTTCCTCATGATTACTCTGAAACTTTATTACACAGGTAATTATAGGACAGTTTCCATATGAGTGCATTCCTTGGTTTGATTTTTCTTATGAGTACTCTGAAATTATGGTGCACCAGTAACTGACAAGCTTTTCATACAAGTGCATACTTCGATTGCAACTAAATTGTATTCTCATACAAAATACTTGTGAAAGTACTTATTTTTACACAAAAGACCAATTTATATTCAACTTTGTGACCTTCACATATTGTTTGTAGTTTTTGTGAGAAACACATGGAGCTAGTAAGAAAAAATGTTGCATGCCTTTAGTCTAAAACACGTATGAAAGTATTCAATAGTCCATGCTAGAATGATTGGAGAATAGCAACATTGCTAGCCACATCTTCCACTGCTGTGTGGGTTACTGCATTAGTCTGATAGTGCTGGAATGCATTACATTATAAACTACTAGGACTGTTCCGGCTTCTTTTTTGTTCTGCATTATGTTCTAGACAAAGGATGTATCTAGCACTGGAGTCCTTAGAAGTGTAACAATAAACGTCCATTCACCAGTGTTAAAAATAGGGTCTTTAGCTGGCAGTGGTTTGCACCCTGTCAAAGCAGGGACCCTCACTCTATTCAGGGTAAGAGAGTCACACAGCTAAGATAACCCCTGCTCACCCCCTTGGTAGCTTTCCGTGGTAAAGGGCTGAACTCTAAATTAGCCTCAAAAGAAAATGACGACAATCCGTCTTTTGGTTACCAGGTGTGGAGAGGATAATGAAATGAAAGGGGCTGCCAAGGTCAGCTGCGGTGTTTAATCACGCTCGCCTCGTGGAGAGAACTGCACCTGTCTGTATTTCCTCGTGCAATGACAAGCACGTTGTTGTCATTGCACGAGGAGAGACAGACAGGTGCTCTTTACCATGGAAATTCCTGACAACAGCTTATCACCCTTTTTGAGAAATTATTAAGGCTTTCAACCTTGAGCCTTCCTGACTGTCAGTACCCTCCCCCCTATAGGTGCCCGGCTGGGCCCTATGTGAGTACTCTTCTTCCTTTTCACCCCCACACAGTGCACACCACATTGTCTGACAGTCTTCCCCAGGTGCCCCTTCATTGCTAGTTCCTGATGAGACCCCACATTGTTAAGTGGGTCGAAACGTCGTCGACTAAGTGAAGTGAACCATTTGTCAGCCACTATTAATGTATTAGTAGGCTGCGAGCACATATTATGTATTGATTTAATGGTCGCTTTTGTAAATCTTTGATGAAACCTTGTTTTTATGTCAAAAAGAGTCACAACCTTGAAATATATTTTTCACAATCACTTGGGACACCATGCACTGGATTTAAAATAATGTGATTACATTATATAAAACAACGTATTTTCATACAAAATTCGTATTATATGCCTTTTCTCTTTCAGACATCTCTTTGCCTTCGATTATTGTGATTGAGCTATTATATATTAAGTATCATTTGTTGATTGTCCACAGGAACCGTTGTTGTCTGTTAAAGTGAAACTTATGATGCAGCAGTTATTCTGAAGTACTGCGACAGAAAGCTGGGGCATGCAGTGCAAGCCATGGTCGATGCGCCAATCAGGAACCACGCTTCGGTGCTGGGAGCAGCGAAGCATCGAAGTTTGTAGCGATGCGTCGATAAAAACAGACGCTGGGAGTCGATGCGTGGATCTTCGCCTTCAGTTCACCAGATTCCACTTCCAAGGGCCCAGGGACTGGATTTGGCACCACTTCTAAATGTCAGAGTGTGCTTTAGTTCTTATTTTAGGGTGTCAGAAGTCCAATACTTTTACCTCTTTCTGCCTTTGAAGTTGAAAAACTTCAAAGGAAAGTCTTTGTAGTGCACAAAACCCTGCCTCTCCCTGACCTGGCTCCAGACACATTACAGGGGTGGAGACAGCTTTGTGTGAGGTCAGGTGTCAGTGAAAAATCCTCCCACCACTCTAGCTTAGGAAGGCCCATCAGCTTGGTGATGGGCCATCAGGATATGCAAGGCACACCTCAGCTCCCTTTGTGTGGCTGTCTAGAGTGAATGCACAAGAGCCCTAATGTCAGTCAACACATACCTGGTTTCTACAGACAGACAGAGACACAGAATGGTTAAGCAAGAAAATTCCCACTTTCTAAAAGTAAAAGACACACAGATGATGGACGGAATGCAGAGCAAATCAAACATTCATCTGGGTTAAATCCATCATTCTTTTGCTAACCATGCCACCCCAGATCAGCCCCAGCCATATGCAAATCAGTCTTGACCCTGTGCCTCATGGGAACAGTCCAGACCGAACTACCAAGCCAGGTCCTCCCTGGACTGGAAACAAGCATCCTGGGACCTGTTTCGGGGCATCACCCCTCATCAGCCAGGCTAGCTTGAATCCAGTGACACAGTGTGCCCGGGACCCACGTCTGGGCATACCCGGCGCACTTAGGGCGAGAAAGCAAAAGACACACATGCCACTGGAGTCAAGCTATCCTGGCTGATGAGGGGTGAACCCCCGAAACTGGTCCTAGGATACTTGTTTCCAGTCCAGGGAGGACCAGGCCTGGCAGTTCGGGCTGGAATGTTCCCATTGGGCGCAGGGTCAAGACTGATTTGCATATGGCTGGGTTCAAACTGGAATGGCATGGGGAGCAAAAATCAATGGATTTAGGCCCATATCTCTGTACTGGGGTGAATGTATGACATTGTTCTGCATTCTGCCCATCAATTGTTTTTTTTGCATTTGTAACACCGAGTGGGACGGGTATGCCCAGATGTGGGTCCCATGCTCTCCATGCCAGTGGAGTCAAGCTATCCTGGCTGATTAGGGGTAAAACCCTGAAACCGGTCCTAGGATGCTTGTTTCCAGTCCAGGGCCGACCCTGCCTGGCAGTTCGGGCTGGACTGTTCCCATTGTGCGCAGGGTCAAGACTGATTTGCATAAGGCTGGGTTCAAACTGGAATGGCATGGCGAGCAAAAAAACGATGGATTTAGGCCCAGATCTCTGTACTGGGGTGAATGTATGACATTGTTCTGCATTCTGTCCTTCAATTGTTCTTTTTGCACTTTCTAAAAGTGGCATTTTCAAACACGCAATTCAAAAACCATGTTCACCAAAAGATGTATTTTTAAATTGTGCGTCCAGAGAGCCCAAACTCCAAATCTCTATCTGCCCCAATGGGAAATTATGCTTAAAAGATATTTCAAGGCAATCCCCATGTTACCCCAATGGGAGAGGTAGGCCTTGCAATAGTGAAAAACAAAATTTGCATTATTTTACTATTAGGACATTTAAAACACACCAGTACATGTCTTACCGTTTAAATACACCGCACCCTGCCCATGGGTGCCTTGGGCCTACCGTAGGGTTGACTTACATATAGTAAAAGAGATTGCACTTGCCAGCTCGAAATGGCAGTTTAAAATTGCACTCACAGACATTGCAGTGGCGGTCTGAGATATGTTTGCAGGGCTACTTATTTGGGTGGCACAATCAGTGCTGCAGGCCCGCTAGTGGCATTTGATTTACTGGCTCTGGGCACACATGATGCACTGTACTAGGGACTTACTAGTAAATCAAATATGCCAATCATAGAGAAACCAATTACCAATGCAATTTACACAGAAAGCATATCGCTTTAGCACTGGTTAGCAGTAGTAAAGTGCCCAGGGTCCTAAAGCCAACACAAACAGGTCAGAAAAAATAGGAGGAAGAAGGTGAAAAGTTTGGGGATAACCCTGGAAAAAGGACCAGGTCCAACAACCAGAATGGCAAAGGTAACATAAATTGCATTGTTTAGTTTCTGACCTCCTGATGACATATATGGGTGGATCCCTTCTCATGCCCTTATCCCCTCTTCAGCCTTTTCTCTGCTGCAGAGAAGCGAATGAGAAGGGGAGGAGTGAAAACTTCAGAAATATATAGGTCTGTAAAAGCTTATTAACCTTCTGCTCCAGTTGCTGCCTACATTACTGCTGAAAACAGGGATAGCATGGAGAGTGCAAGGGGTGGGAAAGGGCATAACATGTCTAGACATTGCTTCGGCTAGCTACCTCAAATTGATAATCTTATTCTGATAAAATAATAAACCAAACGTCTTTTTTAAGGATACTGAACACGGAGACTTTACATTAATATTCTTCTATATTGTTTTTTTATGGTTGAAGGGGTTGCATGCTTCAATTAATCTTGGCTTCTGAGTGCGCAAAATATAATTCCATAGCCATGCAAACACTGCTGCCTTCTTAAACTGCTCTTCATCCACAAGAGTGACACTTAAACTGATTGGAACATGGGTAAATCATATTAGTTTCAAACAGTGGTTCTCAGTGATATCATTTATGCAGTTTCCAATAATCAGTTGAATCCCTGTATGCATTCAATACTATTGTGTTGTAATATAAGACCAACACCCACTGAAGTTGGGTAAAAAAACAAGTTTCATATACTTTTCAAAGCACATAAACAAAAAACAGAAATCAAAAAATATTAAATGCACATAAACAAAAACACAAAACTCTATTTCAGTGAAATGTGTCCCCAGTGATAGAAAGAGAACCACAAACAGAAAAGACTGTAGCATAAGTGAAACCAATGCAAAATTGTATGTTCATAACAAACAGCACTTAAAATATAAATAGTCCATTCAATGAAATGAGTTGAATTGTGTTTTTGTTATTAATTGATGTCAACAGCGATTCGACCCTCAGCAAGATAAAGGGGTCTCATCAGGACACTAGAAAATGGCAACATAAATGGCAGCCTTTAATTGGAACAATAAGCCAGGTCATTTGTAAATATGGTGTAAGAGGACCTAGGATTTATCAACTTGTGGTAAATAATAATATCATACTCATTCAGGGATGAGGTACACCTCAGATGAGAGCATTAGATTGTGGTGCACGTATTGCAGCAGAGAGATGATAAATATGAAGGATGGGCCAGTCTGCAGGAGCATATCTGTGATAAATATTAGCCAGCAAATTTGCGATCACCTTGATCTGTGTGGGTTTCTCCAAGAGTTTCAAAAAGCTGTGGTAGCGATGAACGTTAGTGTCCAAATGGTGGACGCTGCTCCTATGCAACATCCGACCTAACTATCGCTACACAGTGTCGAGTAGTTATAGTAGTAATAGTTATAGTTATGACATAGTTACCATAGAAAATAGATTTTTGGGTTTGCTAATAACTTAGATGAATCTTCACAAAACTTTCCATAAAAACTTCATCCATGTTAGCTCCTCCCTTGAAAGTTTCGGAGTGATCCGTCAAGTGGTGGGGGGGGGGGGGTGAGAAAAATGGGAGTCTAAAAGCCATTTCCCCATGCAACTTCCATAGTGACTTTATACACTGCTACAGCCAAAACTGCTGAACCGAATTACACCAAATTTGCCAGAAAGCTAGATCTTCACTCAGAAAGCATACTTTTAATGATTTGGTGTTCTGTCCAGTAGTTTTTGAATAATTTAGGTTCAAAATTTATATATTGACAGTTGGTCCTGTGGGAGCTGCACGCAAAACAAGCAGGAGGGGTCCAGAAGTTTTGAAAGCTCTCAGGAACAAGTGTATACGGTCCAGTGCAGACATTCCAGAAGGTCAGACAAGAGTACAAAGGCTGGTTACATTGTATCAAGCACTCACGGGTGTTGGAGAACAATATGGCCAAAGAACATCCTACTGCATCAGGTAGAGAAAACCAACATTTAAAGAGTAGGTGAACAAACTCCAACTTTCAAGAACACTTGCAGGTCTGATGCCTCAGCCTCGTATTGATTAGTAGCACACACCAATCCGGAAGATCTAAAAAAGTTGCTTCTGTTGGTGAAACGGGACAGATTATTCTGTCCTGGAACCTTTCATGGATCTCACGATGATTCTGTTCCTGTGTTGTGGGGTGGTAAGGGTGCTTGCACCAACTTGTTTGTTCTTGTCTGCTATATCCCGTTCTGTGGGGGTGCTTGAAGTTTGCTTCTGAGTTTCGGCAGAGGCACGTTGTTCGACGGCCATTATCAGGAGCTCTGTGTATTATTGCAGCCAGAATATTACCGTCTGGACGTTTTTTTTCACAGTATGTGTTCAGGGACATATTTACGAAGTCCCTCATGGGGGCTGACATAATGTTGGCCATATTTCCTCAGACTTGAGCTCTACTCTGTTCTTGGAAGTATAGCACGAACGCCGTCATTACTGCTATTTTACTGCTTTCATATTGAGACTTGGGCGTACAAGGAATGAGTAAAGCCTTTACATGTAGTATGCATGATGGATATAAAAGGTGATGAGAAAGATTGTTTGTAACGCAAACCAAAACAGTGGTTTATGGTGAACAATAAACGCTGTCTCGACTACTGAGATGATTATACAGGCACATTTCTCTTATGATGTTCATTGTGATTATTATTTGCCATTCTTAACTGAGGCATTCCTTGAGTCCTTGAAGTTGGTTCTCCCCCTGTGAGGAAAGGCATCATACTAATTTGGGTGGGTATTTGCTATATTCCTTTGGAATTGGTTGTAAAAGAATCTTGGAGTTTACGAATAACATGTGCTTACTATTCCAGCAAAATACTGTAGAGGTGTATGGACACATAAACAGAACTGAATTTTTATCTGTCCTGCTCCCCTCAGTCAAAGCTAAGATAACATTTTGTAACAGATAACACATGTTAACAGGAGCTAGGTTCTTATATGTTAACAAGGTAGTCAGAGTGATTGCTATATGTTTTTTCATTTCAGGTCTCCTTCCCTGCTGTTCCCTTTCCTTCCTTACCTCACTTGATCACCTCAAGCTTCAGAGCTGTAATAACAATCATAATTGAGGCTGTTGAGAGGTGGACCCTATTGAGCATCGAGTTAACCATGAGGGATATGATTGCGGAGTGTTACAGAGAGAGTCCTGCCGGAAGGCACATTTATTTTTAAAAGTGTTTAGATTTCCCAAAAGTATCTCCCTATCAGCCGTCTCACTCTGCGATTGGCTGGCTGCAACCTGAAAAAAAGGTTGCAGCCACCAATACAGGACTTGGGCACTTGGTCCCCGTGTCCGGCAAATTAAGAAAAAGGTTATAAGGGGGCAGGGTAAGTGTACCTTGACCCACTAGATCTTGTGGGGTTGTCCCAGAGAATATTTTTTGGGGATGCACTATGAATCTGCTGGAATGCTGTGGGACCCAGGGCAGCCCAGTGTACTCCTGCAGGAGTCCTGTATGAGCCAACATGGTCCCTGGCTCCCCCGGGACTGCTGCAGGATCGGGAAAACAATGTATAAAAAGGAAGAATATGGATTGGAGGTGTGTGAGTCATAGTCCGCTAACGAGGGATTGACTGCCTGTGAGTGTCAAAGGCCGTGGGGTGGGGAATCGGACACTGACAGAAGGATGGGCGCAGGGCCTGGCCACAGGCTAGATCCTATGACCAACCCTCACTGCACATGGCCAAAAGCTGCACATGGTAGAGGGTTGGCTGCAGACTTAACGCAATAAGGTTAAATTGGAGTCATACATAAGCAAGATAGAAAGATTTTAACTTGCGTTAACAAAACCTTAGAAGTTCACTGAAAAAAACAAAGGTTAAAGTGGAGTTGTACATAGGTCTTCTAATGATAAGAAACCTACAGTTTTAAAACAAAAAACACTGAAATTCAACAGTTAAACATAACTGACATTAAAATAACTTACATAGTTATGATGTACTGCTCATGACTGTACATATTACATCACTGATTATGACTAAACATATATATATTTTCACTGAAAAAATACAGGTTAAAGTAATGTTCTAGATAGATAAAAGTTTCAGTGACAACAAAACATTTTACACTAAAAAAACAAATTCACCAGTTTTAGTTATTTCAAGTAACTGTAACTTGAGTCCTAAAGTAAATATCAATGAGGTCAGTTCAGTGGTCATCAATAATGCTATCAATGATGTCACAGGTCATGAGTGTTATGTGAGGTCTTTATCTGTGCATGGCGAGGGTTGAAGTTGGAGTTAATTTAAATAACTATAACTGGTGAATTTCACTGTTTTTCTAGTTTAAAACATTACGTTGTCACTGACATTTCACCTGAATATAATGTTACTTTATCCGTTGTATTTTTCAGTGAATTTCTAAGAATTTCTTAATGTAGAGTAATACTTTATTATCATATGTAAAGCCAACCCCATGCCTGCAGCCACGCCTGCAGCATGAAGCAACCCCATACCGTGCACGCCCGTTTGCCATGGGTAACATGGGGTTTGGTCACAGGGCCTGGCCTCTTGTCAGGCCCTGCATCCAACTCCCTACAAGCTCCCTCACTGCTGCAGCACACAGCCTTCTGCCATGTACAGAGTGTGGTTGATCTTGCAGGTCCTGGCAGACTTACTGACTTTGTCAAAGAGTCACAACACCAAAATATAAAAAGTTGGCCTAATTTCTTTATCAAAGGATGAGCATATATATATACAAAAAGCAGATATATCATCTTTGTCCAAAAACCACCAATATTTTTAAAAATTTCAGTAATTCACACAATGCAATGTTTTATAGCAGTGATTTTTATAAACATGTTTAATAAAGTTTTAACTAAAAAATAAAATCAACGTCTGTTTCTTTTAACGCTGTTTTAATGATTGCATTTTGTGGGCTGAAAAATGTCAAAAGAAAGACTAAGATATATGGGTTTTTTTTTTAATTAAATCAACATGTCCCTGAGTCTTTCTTTTTACATTTTGTTTCTGCCCACAAAATGAAAATCATAAAAACAACCACAAGAAGGCCTTGCACTCCAGCTGAAGAGCATAGAGTTCCAGCTAAGAATGCTTTTGAAAAATATGGTAAGTTCTCCTGGGGTTATGGATTTAATAACCCAGGAGACATACTGTTTTTTTTAATGTTGCTGGGGGACTAATGCACTCCCTGCAGCCCCCCCCACAACATTAAAAAATGCTTGGTGGTGCCCTTGCCCTTTCTTGGGACATCACCAAGCACCAAAAATATATAAATAGTTCTCACAGGGCATTATGGGGCGCACTTTCATGGAGTGTTGACTAATAAATGATCAGCTCTTGCTGCTCATTTATTATTCCCTTTAAAAAAATATTTATTGTTGTGGTTGTCTGAAAGCCCACCAAACACTCACATTATAAATTTGACAGGGAAGCACCAGGGTCCCTGCAGCCCTGCTGACTTCCCTGCCAGCACCTATCGTTGGTGTTGGCAATAGCCGGCAATTCTTTTTGAAAGTATTGAGAAGGGCACCCCCCCTACCTTTACAGGCCCCATGGACCCCATCCCCCAGGGCTGAATTATTTTTAAATGGGAGAGGGGCACATAGGCCCCAGTCTGAGTCTTTATGGCCCCGGGACCCCCTCTCCAGAGACTTTATTTTTAAGGGGACGGGGCACACGGCTTCCCTCCCTGAGCCTTTAAAACCCTGGGGACTCCTTCCCTGAACCTAATGTGGGTACCCCGATGCCCACCCAGGGCACCCACAAGACACAACATTGGGGGTTATGGGGTGAGCCTCAGGGCCCCTCTGGCTCTATGCTTGCACCCACCCTGGGTGCAGGGGGAGCCGGCATTGCTCCCACCTGGCAGAAGCAGGTTCTTTTCTCTGCTCCCATGGGCAGGAGCAATATGAGTTTCCCTGTCTGAAGAACGGGGGCAAGGAAACAAATGTCTGCTCCCAACCGGCAAGAGCATTTTTGCAGCTCTCTTCGGGTGGGAGCAGACAAGTTTTTCCAGGGGTGAGCTCCGCGATGGAGCCGGCCCCTGGGGATGAGGTCCCCGGGGCTTTAAGAGGCTCTAGGAAGGGGGCCAGGCGCCCCCCTCTCCTTTAATAATTAGGTTGGACTCCAGAGAATTGGGTCTCCAGGGATGTAATTGGCTTGGGGAGGGCTAAATGGACTGCTAATTCTGGGATTATCTGTAGATTCAGAGTTGAACTGGCCATTATGCCATTTTGGCTTTTTCCAGTAGGCAGGGGTTGGCTCAGGGGTTGCTTTCAGAGACTGGTTGGCTGTCATAAACTAACTATACCCAAAAAGCCCCATTATAGCCCATACGTCTTGCAGTGTAGGGATGGTGTGTACAGTTTTGCAATGGCTGATCTTGGTCTTGACTCCAGCCTTGTGCAAATTTGTGAATCTGTGGAGGATCCACAAATCCATTTAACAATTAAGGAACGCCATTGGACAATGGAGCTATTGAAGATTTGTGGATCCAAAGACTGATTAAAAAATAGGGCATGAGGCATAACCTGAACCCGAGGGTGAAAAGGGGACTCCTTGATACCAAAATTAGTTTAAAAAAGTGAATTTTGAAATCTATTCTAAGGGTCGAATCCGATCTCGGCCGGTAGGGCTCCGAATCGGATTCGGCTTAACCGGATCCGATTCGGAGCCCTATTGCCCGACCGATTCGTACGCGCGTCCGGGCGAGCGACTACGATGCGAAATCGCCGACTCGTCCGGGCGTCCCGACCGCTCCGACCGACTCGTTCCCGGGTCTAACCGCACCGACCGACTCGCTCGGACTCGACTCGCACCGCGCAATGGAGACGTTCCCCGGCCGGGTAAGTACGATGCGCGCCGCGAGCAGTCCGACCGAGCCGCGCCGTCCGGCTCGAAAGAGCAGTTGGAGCCGTACTTTGGGGGTCCGTGTCGGACCCCCCTGTACGCGTAGCCGCGCGAGTCGCACACAGGGGGGACCAATTGGTCCCCCCTACCTGTGCGTGTACGGCGCGAGTAGCTTCGCCGAGTACACGCTGTAGGGGGCGCCCTTATCCGCCTCGCACCCATTGAGTCAATGGGAGCCCGCGTACGCGTTGTGACGACAGGCTCCCATTGACTTCAATGGGAGTCCGACTCGACTCGAGTACGATGGCATACGTGCGCATCGTACTCGCTCGGTCGGGCTGCACGGGTCCGATTCGGTCGGAAATCTCTCCGGGTCCGGCTCGGTCGGAGAGATTTCCGGCCCGAATCGGAATCGGCCCCTAGGAGTTCTGTGCCCTCCCTGTTCCCCTTGGACCCTCATGGAGATCTCAGGCTCTGCGAATCCAGCACAGGATCGATGAATCCTCAAATATTAAAATATTAAAACTTATATTAGCACGTCTCAGCTGTATTTCTCCACTTCTGTGCACAGACGGAGTTAGATGTATCTGGAGATTGGGCAGAAGCAATGGCAAAAGGAATTTTCTCTGGTTTGAGCATCATTGAGATTGTCACCTCTGACAGAGATTGTGTAATGTTCTGTGAATGTAGTAGGGTATAAACATTAGTCAAAACTACTGCTTCCATTTTTTTTAAAGAAAAGATGGCCACAAAGCTATCTGACCTAGCTCTCATCCTACCTTCGTAGACTTATTCACTGTTGATATCTCATCCCTATCTAACAGAGATTCCAGTTCCTCTCAGGTGTGGTCAGGCAGTGCTGCAAGTGGCCTCCAAGCTAATTATGCCCTTTGTTCCCCCTCTGCCAGTGTTTTGTCTATCTTGCTGCTTTTTTCAGCTATCTTGTTTGGCTCATAGCAACAATATTTCTGCTATGTTAGTCTGTAGTAATGCTGGTTGAGCCCTTACCTCTTTCAACTTCTTATACGCTCTAGTTGATTCTTTTTGCTGCTATATTCATTATTTCCCTTCATGAGAAGTTTCATTGGAACCCACACTCCTGCTATTCCTACCCCTTGCCATATTGCCCACAAAGTACTGCGCCATCATCTGTCACAACTCTTGAAGCGTACATGGATCACTGCAGATAGCAACATTAAAGCACCACCGGTCAGGAGCAATTTTTTTTATTGGAAATTTCAGGTGCACTTTTCACTGGAGCATGGTCTGAGACAGGCATTTTGTGCCAATTTTAGCTCTCCTAAGACCATTGCTAGGAGAGAAAGATGTCAGTATGTGGTCAATGCATGTGTTAAAGTGGTGCACTTGGGGAAAAAAGTCCTTCTTCTTTAGTTGTGTAATTCTCCAAGCACCAACTACACTAATGTCCTCTGTTTTGTTCTTTTGCCTCCTGAGTGATATTTCTGCTTCCACCTGAGTTAGAGAGGAAAGTCTGCCACGGCCTTGTGGCATAATTATATTAAAAAGATGCAGGGGAAGGAAGAAGCAAATAGGTTCGCGGCTGGCGAGAAACCTTTTGAGAAAGTTTGACTACAACGTCCACCTGGCTCCTTACCCTCATGGAGCTCTAAATAGCGCACTAATAAAAAATTACGAACACAGGGAACTAATGGGTTGGTATGAATAGCATGTATGAGCATGGTGAATGGAAGTTTCATAATTGAATGCACACAAATAGGATACTAAAGGGATCCTTGAAAGGCCCTGATGAAGGCCAACTAGCCTGGTGTGTCATTGGTGTGATGGCTGAAACATGTTGACTCAGGGATACAAAGGATACTAACTTCCTTAGTGCATCCCCACCTGTTTTTAACTCCGTCAGGGTGCCCTTTGAAAATAAAAGTGACCCTCAGGACACCCTAGACTATTTTAAATCTAGGATCCCACCCAATAACCAAACAGCTCCAATTGGCTACCAAGGTTGAGCCATGGCAGGTACACAATATATGTGAACGAGGAGTCTATGATGAAGCATGCCACTTGGAATTCCAGTGGGTAATAGTCCTTTTAATACCATAGGCTGGTATGAAGAGATTGCCATATGGCTTAAACTTTCTCAAGTAAAACTGTGCATTTGTTGGAAAACATAAACGGACTGGTGCAAGACTGATACTGAACACCCCTCAGGATATGTTGGCCTATAGTCCTGCTAGCTCACAGTGCACCATCTGTACCCCTAAACTTACAGAGTAACAAATGGATATGCAACCTCAGAACATGACAACCCTGACTCCCTAAGGAAATTGTGATAACAGATCTAGAATCCTTTTGCTTAGTTACTTAGCACACCCATAGAGACATACAAGAATTACACTACATGCGGTTTCATTATTTATTGAAGCATTGTGATTCTTGAGTAAATTATGAAAAAGATTAATAGTTCAACCATTTTGCTTATTACAGAGAATATATGCTTGCATACAAGTACTGTAATATAATGTGCTCTTACCTAGCGCATCCTAACCTATCATGTCTAAGGTGAGTGAATCTGCCAAATCCCTATTGGGTGGTCTAACTCCCCATTACCTGTGGGTTAATGTCAGTAATCTGCCCGTCTTAGTGTAGAGTTGGGCAAGAACCCTCGCGTGTGGTAACAAGAATCAGCTTAGCTGGAATTCCGGCATGGACCGACCTCTCAGTGCCAGAGGAATGCTCTTCTGATTAAACAAAAGCTTGATGTCATAAATATAATAACATCCTCCAAGTTGCCATGCCGAAGTCCCAGTCAGGAGACTGTAGAGTCATAAATATAATAACATCCTCCATGTTGCCATGCCGAAGTCCCAGTCAGGCTGCTAATATTTATTCTACTGTGATACCTCTGTCGCTGAGCGTTCAAAAACAAATACCATCTTCCGTGCTGAACTAAGCCCATGTACAGAATGATCAAGATGTTCTGATAGAGTGCCTATGAAGTGGTATTGAAAGCAAACTGAGTTCGATAAATGTTATCCTGCGTGTGCACACAAATGAATGTATGTCAAATGTCACTGTGTTTAGGGAAAGAAGGCAACTTAAGAACGCAAGCATGGAAAAATGGCGTTTCTTATCCGGGCCTAATTCATCAGTGTGTCAACATAGGCTAAGCATGGTAGTTGTTCCCTTCTATTGTTATTGTATAATTAAATTAAAGTCACCTAACACCACCTCATCCACACTAAAGTGATACTAGCTTTACAGGAAGTCACCTTCCAGAAATCCATTTATGAATTCCTGGAAGGCTTAAAACAGGTAAATTCAGCCATGAACTTACGTTAATGATGAATTTATCTTTGTGATTAGCTCCCAATATGGCTTCATTGTCCTATGTTTTAGTGTATTTGGCAAATATTGGAAAAAGGAAGTTTGAAATATAAGAGTTTGGAATACAGAACTAGGAAAAGGCTTGATTTTAAAATTTAAAGCAATTGGGACATTACGTTACAAGGGTACGATTAGTTTCGAGGTACGGTAATGGTAAGAT
The DNA here is from genome assembly GCA_963921515.1 of Calotriton arnoldi. Lineage (NCBI taxonomy): Eukaryota > Metazoa > Chordata > Amphibia > Caudata > Salamandridae > Calotriton > Calotriton arnoldi. Next base: position 1,252,652 of record CAWUFW010003981.1, read on the forward strand.
TTGCCATCATGATTATTGTTGTGGTCGTGTTCGAGGTTTAAGGTTAACGTAAAATTACAGCTGGTGTTGGTATGGGTATGTTTAAGTAAAAATATGGTTAGTGTTACAGTTAATACAATATTACCCATGAGTGAGATTTTATTTTTGAGAGTTAAAAAATGTGTTTCATATCTTTTGTTTTGAAACATATGAATTGCAATCTTTAAAAGTAGTGTATCTGTAGCACCTGGCACATCTTAACACTTCCATAAAAGTTTCCTGACATGGAAAATCTTCGTTTATTATTGAGAGTAAGCAAATGTTTTCACAAGGAAATCTAAGACGTTATTATAATCAGTTCGAAAGACGTGATCGCCAATACGATGATGGAGTAGTGTTAGGAGTGAAATTGCAAGGCTTGTTATTTGTTTGTGGTACATTGTATGGGTCTCCTTTTGCTTTTTAGGATATGTTGGGGGCAGAAAGCAACGAGTATCCTCATTCTATGCACAGTGGGGCATATGTACAAGCCCCTATCACCACCACAACGTCACTTTTATCGATGTTGTGGTGGCGATAGGGGCTGCACCTTATTTACAAGGCAGCGTTAAGCCACTTAACGTGGCTTAACGCTGCCTTGTAAATAAGGTGCCCGTTCAAGCTATGCTTAGCGTGAAAGGGGTGGGCAGTGGGTGTTGTGGTGGGCGTTCCACCGCAACACCCATTGTTTTTGATGCTGGCCCCTATGTACAAGAGTGGCGTACATAGGAGGCAGCGCCAAAATTAAGACCAGGAAAAACCTGGTCTTAAGTTGGCGAAACGAGGAAAAATGCACTATTTCTCCTCGTTTTTGCTTTTTCCATGTGTGCTGCAAAATGCCATGGATTGGTTATGTACAGGAAGGGGGACCTTCCTGTACATAAACAATCTAAAGAAAATGCCATTTTGTGACTTTCATGTGTGCTGCATGAAGCAGCACACATGAAAGTGACAAAATGGCATTTCAGGATTGTTTATGTGCAGGAAGGGACACCTTCCTACACATAAACAGTCCTCCCATGCACGCAGACACCCTTGCACTATGGTGCAAGGGTGCCTGCGTTGGCGTTAAGTTGCTAAACTTAGCGCCCTCGCAGGGGGAAATGCAAGGCTGCACCACATTATTGTACATATGGTACAGCCTTGCGTTTCAGAAGTGGCGGAGAGAGGTGTTAAGCCAGGAAAGTGTAGTAGTCTTTCTATTGTACATATTGATGTGGTGTTCAGAACTTACTATGTCACCGCCATGGTGTTGGAATGTTATGGTTTGAACTTCGAGGGGCACTGGTCAGTTGTCCCTGGAAGCTGTGCAGATGGACAGTCAATAAATCAGTTGTTCTCACACTTACCTGCCCCCGTGTGATTACTACAAATTTGGTGACGAGTTGGACTGTCCCTCTCTCCACCCACGTGTGCTGTGTGTGCTGAGTTCGAGTTTCTGCTGTTCCTGATTTCTGGATTGCTTCGTTTCTGCTTTACTGCTGTTGGCTTCCCAGTTGGCATCTGGCATCTGTTCTGCTGTGGTCGAAGATTTGGAGGAGTTTGTTGTGCTTCCTCCGTGCGGAAAAAGCTGCGCTTCTCCTGAGAAACATTCGGAAGATAAGTTCCTGTTTTGTGGCTGTTCGGCATCTTTGCTGCTGTTCAGCACCTTTTGTACACCATTTCCGCTGTGTCCCAGAGTTCTAGCGGTGTTTTGGTGTGATGCTGCTGTAACCGTAAGTTGGCCATCTGTTTAGATGTGCTGTGTGGCGTCTTGTCTGCCGTGGCTCCCAACGGTCCTTTCCGGAGCTGGAGAACTTTTTCCTAGCTTGTTGGGTGCCAAATGATGACACAACAGAATCTTGCAGTGGTATTGGTGATTCTGTAGAACGCGTCACTTCGGGGTACTCCCACACAGGTCACGGCAGCGTCAAGACTACGCATTGTTGATGCACTCGAACGTGCATCACTTTGGAGCGTCACAACCCACGACACGGTGGTGGAAAGTCTTTGTAACTCTGCATCCATTGGGAGCGTACTTGTTTTCACCATTTCCATCTTCGCATTTCCCATTTTCGCATCTGAGGAGTGCGAGTGTAACACGAACATCTATCTAGGTTGTCACCTAGCGAAGTCGTACTGAGTTTCACGCTTTCAATGCCTACCTCTGGATTCCTACTGTCATCAGTGTAATTTATTTTTACACGGATATCAATCTAGGTTGTCAACTAGTGACGCTGTAGTGAGTTTTCATGCCTGTAAAGCATATTTCTGAATTACTATTTTTGGTCAGAGTGATGAACGCTTTGCAGTTTCGTGGTGAAGCACATCTCAAGCTATAACACGTTCTTTTGACTACTAGATTATTATTTTTTTTTTTTTTTTAAAGAGAAAGTACATTTTATTAGTGTTATTTATCATTTATGGTTGTTTGCAAGACTAACCCATCTGGAGGAGATCACAATATAGTTAATACCACTGTAGCCATATCTTATTGTTATAGTGTGTAGCAGTGTCTTAACCCATTTTTCTCCACAGGATTAGGTTAACTACTTGGACTGTTTTTTTGTTGTTGTTGTTATTCTCTTACTAAGACTGAGCCAAGATGCAAAATGTACAACCCCCCTCCTTTTTTACAGCTTCCAGGTGATCCGCCAATCAGGTGGAAGATATGGTACAGGGCTTTTGAAAAGTAGTTAGGGGCCATGGGGGGTACTAGGTTTAGTGCGGAAAGAAAAAAATTCATTTTAGAGCACCACTTAGGCTTTGAGGGACAAGCTGTCCTAGAGCACTTATCTCCTCTTGATGTTGTTTAAGGTGAAGAGGAGTTGAATGAATTTGATCGAGCAGTGAAAATGTTGGAAAAGCAATTTGATGTGGAAAGTAGCCTTGTGGTAGCCAGGCATAAGTTCTTTACAAGAGTACAAGACATTGATGAGAGTATTGTATATTACATTGCGGCATTACGCATTCTTGCTTCTGAGTGTGAATTTGAACACTTTTCATCTCAACTCATTCGTGACCAAATTGTAGTTCATTGTAAAGACAAGAAGGTTCCAGAAAAATTGTTAACTTTAAAGAATCCTTCTCTACAGGAAACAATCACTATTGTCAAGAGTATAGAGTTGTCCCAAAAAGCCTTGAAAGAGCTTAAACCGGAAAAACATATGGTGAGTGGAGGCAAAGAGCGTAAAGATCAAGGGGATAAATTTCAAGTAGAAAAAGACAAATCACACATTGATCAAAAAGGGGGTAGGTACACTTCTTTTAAACCTGAGAGAAAAGTAGGTTTTTCTAAAAATATTTGTACAAAATGTGGATTTCCTTCTCATTTTCCAAATTCCCGGGTTTGTCCCGCTAAGAATGCTTCATGTCGGAAGTGTGGTGGACAAGGACACTTTGCTAAGATGTGTAGTTTCAAAGGTAATGTCAATGTGGTCTACTCTGAGGAGGATAAGGATGATCCTGTGAGTGAGATTGTGAGTTCTTTAACTGACTTTGTTGTGGTTGTTAAAGATGATTCAGAGAATTGTGTTGATCCAGGTGTTGAAATTTTGGTTGATGGAAAACCTTTACAATTATTGGTGGATTCTGGTGCACGCATGACTATGCTTACAGAAGAATTGTTTGAGAGTGTGTGGGGGAAAATTCCTCAACCCACCAGACAGAAGTCCTGTTTCTTATGAGGGCAGGAGAATTGAGTTGAAGGGATTTTTTTAAACGATTCTTGTTTTCAAAGACAGGCACATCAATGGGAAGGTCTATGTGGCAAAGAAAGGTCTTAACATACTTGGTTGGTACCATCAAGGTTTGTTTGGCATGACTCTTAGACCTGGTACTACTGAACAAGTCTCTGTGGTCGATGACATCCCTCGTGGTGAGAGTTTGGGTGCATGGTACCACAAATTCCCAAGCGTTTTTGCTGATAGTTTGGGATGTGTCAAAGGTTTTAGACATTTTATCAAAGTTAAGGAGCAAGCCACTCCTGTTAAACACAAGCTACGTAATGTACCTTTCAGTATCAGAGATGATCTGTCGAGTGAGCTTAAAAGGATGTGTGAATCGGGTGTCATCGAACCAATTGAGTCCTCTCTTTGGTTGTCTCCCTTGGTAGTGGCTCGTAAGAAGAATGGCAGTCTTAGGGTGTGTATTGACTTACGCAGCCTAAACAAAGAAATCTGGGTAGACTCCCATCCCCTTCCTCGCATTGATGATATTCTATCAAAGTTTAAGGGTGCCAAATTCTTTTCAAAAATTGATCTTGCCTCTGCCTACCATCAGGTGGAATTGGATCCAGAGTGTAAACATCTTACTGCTTTTGTGTCTCCTGTTGGGACTTTCAAGTTCAGAAGGATGCCCTTTGGGCTAGCCTCGGTATTGCAACGTGTCATGGAGAAAGTCTTGGACGGTGTCTCTGACACTGTTGTTTTCCAAGATGATATCTTGGTTGCAGGAAGGTGCAGGGAATCTCATCACAAAAATCTTGCAGTTGTTTTGGAGAGATTACGAGAGAAAGGGATTGTTGCAACAAACTCAAATGTGTTTTTGGGATGGAAACAATTGAGTATTTGGGTCATCGAATTTCTGGTGACGGTATTGTACCTAGAGGAGGTCTCATCGAGGCTATTGTGAATGCTGCGTGTCCTTCTTCAAAAGAACAGGTTTCCTCATTTCTGGGTGTATGTGAGTTTTACACAAAGTTTATCTCTAATTTTGCGGCGAAAACTGCACATATGCGAAGCTTATTGAAGAGAAAAGTCACATTCATCTGGGATAAATATTGTCAGGATGAGTTTACCAACATCAAGGAAGAACTAGGAACTTGCAAAATACTTACGCCTTTCGATCCTCATTACCAGTGTACTGTGTCTGTGGTTGCCAGTTTGGATGGTTTGGGCGGGATGATTTCTCAGATCAAGCAGGGGAAGGAATACACCATTGGGTTCGCCTCACGTGCATTACGTCCTAGTGAAAAGAATTACTCTGTAATTGAGCGAGAGTTGTTGGCATGCTGTTGGGCTGTCGAAAGATTTAAATGTTTTCTTTGGGGCAAGACTTTCAAATTATTGACTGATCATAAACCGCTTATCCCCATCCTCAATGGCAACATTGTTAAGGATCACACTCCAAGAATTGCAAGATTAAGTTCAAAATTGTTACAATATGATTTTGAAGTTGCGCATATCCCTGGCAGAAAAAAGACAAGGGCTGATTTTCTCTCAAGATCACCTTTACCTTTGGGGAAACAGGATCTTTGTGATGATGATGATGATGATGAAGAATGTCTGATTGCTGCTGTGGATGTGTGCAGTCAGGGATGTTTTACTGAATGTGAGTGGTTCTGTGCTATGGAGTCGGATTCTGTACTCAAGAAAGTTAAGGGTTTCATAGTGTCAGGTTGGCCAAAAGAAAAGCATTTGGATAGTGAGCTTCACCCTTTCGCCAAGATTGCTGATGAGCTTACTTTGGAGGGTGGTGAAATGGTCATGCGGGGGAATAAGTTTATTCCTCCTGAGTCTTTGAGGTCTCGCATCGTCGATTTTGGTCATGCGGGTCATCTTGGACAAACTAGCACCAAAAGAAGGATCCGATGTGTCTACTGGTGGCCTTCCATGGATCGCCAAGTCAATGATGTTGTAGAGGGTTGTGTGACATGTTGTACCAGTGACAAAGTCATCAAGGTCGCTGTTTCTCCCTTACAAGAGGTTGATATACCAAATGCCCCTTGGTTGAAGTTAGCTATTGATTTTGTGGTTCCTTTCAATGTTTTACCCAGTAAATACAAATTTGCTTTGGTTGTTGCGGACTATTTTAGTAAGTGGTGGGAGGTTCAATTTATGTCTGATCCTAATACACAGGAAGTTATTAAATTTCTGCAGTGTCTTTTTGCCAGAGAGGGTTTCCCAAAAGAGATTGTATCTGACAATGGGGTGCAATTTACCTCCAAGGAGATGTCTGTATTCTTAAGTCAATCTGGGATTTCACATCGTCGTGTTGCTCTGTATCACCCACAGGCCAATGGTTTTATTGAGCGCACGAACCGCATTTTAGTTGAGTGTATTCAGTGGGCTGTTTCTTCTAAGTTTGATATCAAGGTAGCAGTTCAAAGTATGTTGTGGGCTCATCGCACTACTCCCAGTCCCATCACGGGCACTAGCCCTTTTGTTTTGCTCCATGGAAGGGAGGCCTCTTTTCATATGTGTCCGGCTTGGATGAAAAAATGGGGTACACGGTCTTTGTCTGGAAATACTCAAACTGAAGTCAAGACTTAAGTCCATCCTGTTGTACATGATGAGGGTGGATTTAAGTCTGTGGCAAAAGGACTGTCTAAATATGGTCCTCCTGTTAAAGTGGATGCCACTTCACGTTTTGCTGTGAGGGTCAATGGGAGGAGTTGGTGGAATTTGTCAAGAATCTATAAAGTACCCTGGAGGGTTGTGTTGCAATTGGGTCTAGAGTCTGGCAGTGATCCTGCTCAGGTTCAACAAAGTTGGTTGCAAGACTCTCATTCTCCTAAGTTGTCTTTGGAGTATGTTACTCCTCGCAAGAGTGGAAGGAGAACTGTTCCTCCTAATCGTTTAGATTTATAGTCAATCATTTTTCCATGGTGTTCTCTCTTTTGTTCTGTTTTATTCTATCTTGCATTCTGTTCGACTTTGTTTACCCTTTTGTTTTCTTGATTTTCTTTACTGCTTTGTTTTTGTTTTATGGAAAGAAAGGAGATGTTGTAGTAGTCTTTCTATTGAACATATTGATGTGCTTTTCAGAACTTACTATGTCACCGCCATGGTGATGGAATGTTATGGTTTGAACTTCGAGGGGCACTGGTCAGTTGTCCCTGGAAGCTGTGGAGATGGACAGTCAATAAATCAGTTGTTCTCACACTTACCTGCCCCATGTGATTACTACAGAAAGCTAACGCCTCTCTCTGCCACTTCCTTGCACATATCCACCAGTGTTTGCTAAAGGTTGCCATTGTCTTTTCTTGTTTCCTTCCGATGCAATGCTACTCTGTAATGCCTAAATGGTCTCAAGCGGTCAAAAAGTTAAATCAAAGGACCTTGTATTTTCGTCAAAGAAAAGAGTGGGTGATCACGTGAGATAAAGAGATCTGTAAGCAGTGTCCTGGATGCCCTTGACAATTATATTGAAGGAGGCAAGGTTGTTACAGAAACATTGCCAGACTGCAGTGGCACTGGTCACAGACCCTATTTCCCTCCTGACATTTCAGCACTGTGTTCAGAATACATTTCAAAAGTGATAAAGTAGCTTCTGTGTGTTTCGGTTTTATATGTATTGTATTTAAAAAGTGTGAACCTAGCTGGTGAGCAAAGGAAGGAGGGTCTTTGGGAGACAATATAATATTATGTACATGAAGTGGGGTTTACAACTTTGAATTTCGCAATTACATTTCACATATTTACAGCTTTAGGCCCCATGAGATTACATTATTAGTCTAGAATCCCAGGATTTACAGTCTGGCGCGGAGGCCATTATTCGAATCAAGGTCACACATTCGCTGCAGTGGCGGCCGGCATGGTTCTCAGGTGGGGGGCTGGGGCGGGTGCGTAGGGGGGCGACGAAGGGGGAAACGGTGCGCAAGGTAAAATAAATAAATAAATGCACACCTTGCTGGGCTGGGTCCCGCGTCTCTGCTCTTGCTCTCCTCGTAGGACTGAGGCACAGGAAGCACAGCCAGGCTCCCCTGACCAATCACAATGCTGCAATGCAGCATTGTAATTGGTTTTGAGCGTCCTGGTTTGATGCTCAACCAGGGAATGGGGGCCTGGGCATGTTCTCCATGCAGGCTGTAATGCAGCCTGCATGGAGAATGGGGAAAGTGCGCATGACTGGTTTGGGCGGCCCGAGAGGGCCGACCAAACAGTCATTGCACACTTAGGAGTGGGCAAACCACTCCTCCCCTGCCCTGCTTCGAGAGCAGAGCAGCCCCGCCCATCCGCCCGCCCACAAAGGAAACATAAAATGATAATAAAGTTATTATCATTTTATGTTTCCCTTACAGTGCACTGCTTAAAAGCAGTGGGGCGACACTCCTCTGCCATAGCGGAGGTGCTGCCCCTGATTCGCTGGGGTCTTATAGCACTTTTTGCCACCTAGCCTATGGAACTGCTTACCGGAACATCTTCGGAGAGTCCCTACGGAATCCTCCTTTAAGGCCCAGCTGAAGACTCTTTTGTTCTTTTGTAAACAGGTGTTCCTCTCTTTTTCACTCAAAGTAGCGCCGGGAGGCTTCCTCGAAAGCAGCTGTTTACAAACATCTTTTCATTCATTAATTCATTCACTTACTCGACCACTCAATTCAAAGCCCATAGCAAATCAAGAATTAAGAACTGGTGTCAATAGAAGCAACCTTGAACTTCAGATACTTCCAGAGCCTTTAGACCACATTCCCTTAAACAGCAGTGAGGGTGCAGCAGTGCTCACAGTAGCGAATGGTGGACAGAAGTAGAGGCCTGATGTCACAAATGATTTTACACATGTTATGTCTGTGAGGAAAAGTTTTGATACATGAAGCCCTAGGAAACGTTTGTACTATTTGGCTTTTTCTATATCTATCCTATGCGCAGTAGGAGTGTCAACAGCATCTCCTCCGTGGATCTTTGCTGCAGTGGAATCAGTTGGTTTAGAAACAATATTTATGTAAGTTCTGGGCTCCTTGTACGCAACATTGAGAATTGCTTTTTCCCTCAGGTCATGCCAGTTCTGCTGCCATCTCTTATAAAGAGGATGCAGGTACCTCTGGAGGAAGCTCAACTGCAGCTCTCAATTTGTTCTTCTTTTTAATGCTGGAGTTCTGAGTACTGAGCACAGTGAAAAATTGTCTTTTTCCTTTGTGGCTGCATCTATCCTGATAACTCTAAGAGCTGCCACTTCAACTAGACTAAGGTCACTTTGGTCAAATGAAATGTTGTTTTCCTCATTTAAAATCCACTGCTGGCTCAGTCTTATCTACTGACTCTGTTGCTGTGCCAGAAGTGGTAGGTAGCTTTCTTCTGCATGTGCTACATGCAGTGGTATTCTTTGTATGTGATAGCTGTGTTACTGCACCGTGTTACTCCTGGGTTTTGAGGCCCTGAGTGAATAAATGAAGAATAACTTGCAATAATATTCACTCTGTCATCAATACACCATCGCATCTGAAATTCCAGTTTCTTCAATTACCAAGCCAGTTTTAACTACTTTTCCATTAAATTCTTCTTTGAATGAAGCAATTTAGCTTGTTCTGAGTCCTCTTGTTATCTCCTTACTGGATCTCAGAAGCGCATGAACAGAATTCTTCGCATGCTGATTTTTTGTAAAAATTGAAATGTAATGCAATACACAATTCAAAGGAATGGTAAGTGATTAAAGGCCTGCGTAGATATGTGGGATACAGTACAGTACAGCGCATTGAGTAAGATCGCATAGGTCAGGAAAGACAGTAAAAAAAGGAAGAATGCCGGGGGTGACTTAAGGTGACGATACGACATTACTCTCCGGTTGCAAGGAAGGTGAGGAGTCCACCGTGCGGAGTAAGAATGCCCTAAAAGGGGCCCATATGTCTAAGGGACGAGACAAAGGGTGTAGAATATCAGCATACCGGCCAACCATGTCTCGACAATAAGCTGCATCCTGCAATCAACGGAAACATAGTGATACAGCACGTTGCATCCACACCCTCGCAACACATTGCTTTGCTAGCACACATAGGGGTATATTCACAAGAACGTAAGATAACTACCGCAAGAGTAGCGTAACGCAACTTCCAATATCGCAGCCCATCGCGGGAAAATATTCATGTGTCAACGTGGAATTCACAACAAGGCGGTACCATGCGATAGCCACCAGATAACGTGTCAAATGTCAGTGTCAAAATCAACACCACGCTGAAAAAATGCGAAACGCGAGAAATCATGCGATGAGGCCAATCGCGGTACAAAAAGCTGCGAAAAGCAGCTTCAGGCCTACAACTCCCACGCGTCTGGCGGGCTATTGCACCATAAAAACCACAGGCACAACACACCAGAAACAAGCCAAAGCACGTAGCAACATCCATGCACCTTGACCAAGCGCAGAGGGCAACGCGAACCCCACAACCCCCACAGACCACCAGCAAGGAACAACTGGGACGGAGAAGGCCAAGGAGAAAATGGAGAGGAAGACGGGCTGCAGACCGCAGGAAAACAAGACCAAGGCCACGGAAGCGACAGAACACTACCAGCAAATGACCCACAAGCAGACCGCCTGGAATGCAGTCGCAGAGCCCAGGAGGCCAATCCAGGAGGCCAAGAGGCTCCGCCAGGACGTGACAACCTAAACCAGGCACAAACCCGCTGCCAACAGGAAGGCAGCAACAGCAACAGGAGGTGGCAGTCCAGCGACACAGGAGGAGCAGGAGGAAAGCCAGGCCGCAGTCATCAGTGTGGAGAGGGTGCAAGGAGTAGGGAGTAAGGACACAGCTCGACAGGACCTGACACAACAACAACAGGGTGAGGATCCAACAGGGACTGGGGGGACGGGGGGTGATGGGCACAATGCCACACATGCACAATGAGGTGTAGCACACTGCACATCCACAATTACCCAGGGACATGTCCCCCATCCCTGTAGCACACTGCAGCACACACACATAGCAATCACAGCACATACCATGACAATGTGGCGCAAAGTGCAACACCCACAGTGCAGAACAGGGGACACAACTGGGTCCACCCAGGCGCAGAAACAGAACAATCACATTGGACAGAGCAGGGAACTGTGAGATGCACATCTACCCCTACAACCCCACATCAGCCATGTAGGCCAAATGTACACTGCCCCAACTCAAATAGCCACCACCACCCAAACAGTCACAATGTACATTGTCACACAGTCTGCATGTCGACAAGAACAAGGCGCCAACACAATGCCAACATGCACCTCCCCTTCACAATGCAGAGGGACAAACAACACCTCCAGCAGGTCTGAACAGACAACCCATCAGTGATGCCCGAGACGAACACCACAGCCCAGACACCGATGCCCTACAACAGCCCATGGCCATCCCACACAACCCACCACCAGGACCAGGGCAGACAAGCTACTCAGAGGAGAACCCAGACTCTGCAACAGACCACACAGCATGAAGCACCCGCAATCACGGCTGCCTCACAACACCTCACCCACCCACACATGGCACCCAATGCCAGGTGGCCAAACGCTAAAAGGAGGTGGCCCAACAGGTGAGGGTGTTGCCTAACCCATGGAATGCGAAGTAGAACACATACGTGGGTGTCCAATACCCTTCAGGGACCACCTACACCCCACAAAGGAGACCCACACCTCCACAGAGACACATGCACATATCAAGTTGAACTGGCTACGGGCACGTGCGCCCGGCCCCTTTATTGGCAGGGCCACATGTACAGTGACGCCTGTGCTGGATGTGTGTGGGGTGAGTATAAGCCAGCCGCACGGAGTGCTTGGTGCTGGCAACAACCTGAACAGTGGACACCAGTGAAATGGAAACAGAAAACACCAGCATAACAGAGTCAATTGCAGAGCAACATGGAGGGATCCGGAGTAAGGACAGAGGTCACCCAATATTCAGTCTGGACGTTCCGTGAGTTGCAGTGCACTGAGGTAGGGGCACTAGAGAAGAGCGCGCTCATGTGAAGGAATTGCTAGGATTGTGTCCCTTCGGGTTAGTCCTGATGCAGATGCAGTGGGGTGTAGTACACCTGCATCAACTTCCTCATCAACGTCCCAGGTCTTCCCCACTGCATGAGGTGACATTGCTGCGCAACCTCACAACAGCACAAAACTCAATCAGTAACGGACAATGGCTTGCCGTGCACTGAGTCACTGGCACCTGGAGTGCTGAGCAGGGCAGCAGGCCGATGATGGCATCCACGACAGGTCTGGGCAACTCCGTAGGTCTGTCAGGACCACCCTTTCGACTCTGGCAGATGGCGGTTGGAGGTGGTCCTTGCTGTGGTGGCGTGTGCCTCCTGCGGTGATGCGACGTCCGGGCCGGTCAAGACTCGATGCCATGTGTGGGCCCTTGTGGCCCGCAGTTGGGGCCGGAGGAGGCGGACAGCGCAGGGCCACGGACACATGGCGTTGATGACCCCAAGACCATCGCTACAGAGGCCATTCAATGTCACAGAAGAAGGGGTCCCAGGCGTGACCAGCACAGAGTTAGTGGCCCTGGATGCACTGCGGCCTGCACAGGCACCCAGCCACGGGATGGTGACTTGCGGTGCAGTCAGATGGGCCATGCGACCTGAGCGGGTACCCATCAATGTCCGAGGTGTATGTTGTGGAGGGTTTCGGGGGACAGTGGAAGGTGTTCTCCAGGGCATGATGCGGAAGGTCTGATGTCATCTGGAAGCAGCAAGTGGAGGAGTGGAAAGCGCAACCCTCGTTTGCACCAACAATTCGGGATCAGCTACATGAGGATGAAAACTAGCCCCTAGTCCATAGACTCAAACGCCACCAATGTACGACCAGTGAGTGTCCATGAATGTCGGGGAACAAACGTAGTGGCACAGGTGCTGTGAGGGGATGCAGTCTGCGATGATGCCGGTACACAGATGTGAACTCCAAAAATGCCAAATCAAGGCTCTGTGACCTACTGGACCGCAGTGTAGGCCGGAGGCAGCGGTCAGCAGTGGCCCACAGACACGTGTCCTGTGCTTGTGCTGCATTCATTTGCTTCACTGATAGCAGGGAGTTTGGTGATATCACCAATGCAGTAGACATCCGTTCACTGCCATGGTGTAATCAAGACTCAGTTCCAAATGTGTGACCTACCTGACTGTGGTGTAGGCCTGAGGCAGCGGTCAGCACGGCCCATTCACCGAGTGTCGCCGGCATAGGTTGGATGGCCCCACCGGCCTGCGTAGTTCAGGTTCAGTGGCACCACGTGTAGCCGGCTGGCGTTGAACAGGGTTAGTGGCACCACGTGTAGCCGGCTGGCGTTGAACAGGGTTAGTGGCACCACGTGTAGCCGGCTGGAGTTGAACAGGGTTAGTGGCACCACGAGTAGCTGGCTGGCGTTGAACAGGGTTAGTGGCACCACGTGTCGCAAGAAGCCCATATGGAACTAGGCCTCACTGATCGGGGGCGTCTGGTGCTGTGGCCGCTGGCCCGGATTTGGGGTCACTGCCATTCATGACTCAGGACACAGTTTCACATGTGGGACCTGTGGGCCGTAGGCGGCAGTGCAGTACGTCAACTAGAAAGGACTGAAGCGGGCCTGTGTCGTGGAGGCCTGGTGGTCTGAGCTGACTGCCAAGTTCACGGGACTCGGGCTTGGAGCTTGCCCCGGCACGTGGTGGGCCCTCCTTGACACACGCCGGTGTCGGAAGGTGATCAGTGTGGCCTGGCTGCTCAGGGGCGGGCCTGACGTGTTCTTGGTCCAGCGTGCCGGGGTCCGGCAGGCGCACTGCATCGCAGGCAACTCGGCTCACGAGGACGGCGTCGGCCTCGTGGCGGGGTGGGAGATGCCGCCCTGGCAGAGACGTTGGTCTTTCCGGAAGGGGACCACGCCCAGGCCTATGTAGTTTTTATTCACACCCCTACGCTGGCGTGGCGTACGCCGGGCCATCCCACTCCGCTGTCGCTTAGGGGGGGGGCATAACAGGCAACATTTCCATGAGGTACCCCACTGACTGTGGTGACATGGTGGCGTCCACTGTCCACTACACTCCATACGCAAGCGGTGTATGTTGCCATGGATATGGGTGTGTTCTGCATACTGCGAGGTGTCCAGCACATCTCCGGCACTGTTGGCATTGTGTACTTTCCCAATCATGGTTCTACTGCATCCTTCACACATGCCTGGTTGCCACCTCTCCCCACATTCGGCTATTATGTGGCTGAGGTGCCATGCCGTTGCTGGCTCATGTTCAGGGCTTGCCCATGTGGACATTGTAAGTTGTTCTGTCGTGTTTGGTGGGTGGGCATATTGTTGTGCCTGTTGTATGTGATTTTGTGACGTGTGCATTGCCAGAGTTGTGAGTTGCAGGGTTGTGGTGTTGAGGTGTGTGGGATGTTCATTTTTATATTGCCATGGGGCTGTACATTTGCCTTGTTGCCATCCTGGGAACGCTGGTTGATGATGGACTGTCGGAGGAGGAAGGTATCATGCACACTGGCTGTGTATTTGGAGGCGACATTGTTGGGTGTTCCACGGTGTTCTGTTGTTGCCTGCACATTGGTGTGAGACGTGTGCTTCCTGTTGCGGTGATTGTGTGCTGTGTCACCAGGGGGCACAGGTAGTACATGTGTGCTGTGTGTTGCCCCCAACACGTGCGTGCATCCTGCTATGGCGTATGGTCCTTGCTTGGTCTCCAGCGGATCCTGCGCCTTGTGTTGTATGTATGGGGACTGGGGTACCAGGGTGATGGTGATGTCCAGGACAGGTGTGGGGGACTTGTATGTGGCTGGCTGTGAGACTCCTCCAACTCTGGCGGGTGTTGGATGGGGTGTCCCAGGGGCCAAAAGGTGCAGCCACGCCATCAGCTTTGTGTGGGATGGGATGTTGGTTGTCCGCTGTGTTGTTGCTGTAGGCCTGTTAGGCGATGATGGTCAGGATGCGTAGGTTGGTTGTCCCTTTCAGCCTGTAGTGGAAGGTGACATTGTCAGATGTTGGGTCTGTGCGGCTGGTATGTTTCCTGGGGTTCCGCTGTCTTTTTCTGCGCTGCGTCTGTGGTGGTCCGGGGGGGGGTGTGTTCCGGGTGTGGGATGGGGTCCTGGGGTGGTGTCGGTGGGTGTTGTGGTGCTCTTGGGTGTCCGGGCCGCATGATGGGTGGCTCCATGGCATCTGTTGCCCTTCGGATGTGGCCCTGGGCTGTGCTCCCTTTTGTGGTGCTGGCTGCCGTCCGACTTTACACCAGGTCAGAGCAGGTGTAGATTTCCTGGTGCTAACTCACCTTATCGCCTGTTTTGTGTTTTTATCGCAGATGTGGCTGGTCGTTGTGAATGTTGAGGTGTGCTGTTGTCTCTGCTTTTGTCACGGGAACGCCTACTCTGCATCTCATTAGCGATATTTGCGAGGGTCCTCTGTGGCGATGTTTTTTGCGGCTGCTATCGTGGGTAAACTGGTGCTGTGGGCTGTTAACACCAGCTTGTGAATGGGGGGGTAAATTTATCACGACTTTGGCTGCGATAAAGTGCCGTTAATTCGGCGATGGCTCCTTGTGAATATGCCCCATAGTATGGAAGTGAGGCGCCGGCAGGAGGCGGTAGTGCTGATGTGTCACCCCACAGAGCAAGCTGAGGGGATGGAGGAAGAGAGATGTTGAGAATTTCAGATACAGAATGAAAGATATCATGCCAGAATGAAGTAAGACCAGGGCAGAACCATGCCATGTGCATAAAGTCCGTGCCTACCAGACCATCACCTGTAGCATTTACTAATGGAGGCGTCACTGAATTGTGTGATTCTAGCTAATGTGTAATAGTATTCATGCAAGAATTTAAAATGTATCAACTTATGTTTGTAATTGAAAGGAGTGTTCTTAACTTGGGAGCAGCAGTGTGCCGAGGTCTTACTGGGGAGCTCTTACTGCAATGAGGTCTCCCACCCATGCCTAGCCGCAGGGAGTATGCCCATCCTGGCAGCGAGTTAGTTAATGTATATGTACGAGATAGTGTCCCTGTTCCGTCCTTTCAATGTAAATTGTGAGAAGAGTTGTCGTGGGTGGTGCAGCCAGGAAAGTAGGAATCGCCGCTGGCACCGCAGATCTCAATCTCAGGTAACAAAATGGTGCAAGAAGAGTCATGCCAGAGTTGGTGCAGAAGCCTTGCTGTGACAGATACACGTTATCTACAAAGATATCACCCTTGGTTAGTAGACCTTTCTGACTAAGAAGACTCTTCACGACCCTCTCTCACGTGGGAGGGGGCATGAGTTATCCGCAAGCAGGTGCAAGAAAGAGTATGGAAATGATTGTTGCAAGTCACTTGTAATGTTCCATCAGGTGTGGCTAGTGGAGGCGAGAACATCAACATACACAGACATGAACCAGCGAGTGCATCTGGGCTATAGCCTGCTCTACTCTTACATGTGTTGGTGTGGTCTGCGATATATATATAAATCAACAGGGGGGAGGTAGAGGAGAAAGACAAACAGGGCTCGTCCTCCTATCGAATAAACAAAAAGAGTCCACCCGTCACTCTTGGGCTTAACTTCAACTTTTAGTTTGGAAAACAAAAAGTTTTCTTTAGATAACCATCACCCACCGGAGGGATGAAAAGGAAAGTAGGAACAATACGGAAGAGGGAACACCTAGCCAGGGGAGCACTAGACCCCAGGGCAAGTAATGTATTTTATGCAGAGGGCACATAGAGAGCACAGCTTAGCCCAGAGAAATAAGGTAGGATAGATATTTACAGAGTTCTCAATAGTCCTTGAGCCACCGGTGCCCTAAACGGGCAAGGGAGCCAGCCATTGGAGTCACACTGGGGTGTACCACATTGCTCCCCGTCACAAGAGCGGGCAGGGCTGGAAGGATCGAGGATCTAGCTCTTTCAGCAGCGATGTGTTGCTCAAATAATTCTAAGGCAGGTTGCAGGAAGTAGTGAGTTTTGCCTCCGTGTTTGATACAGAGGCTACCTGGAAAGAGCATGGAGTACTGAACCCCTCGCGAGAGGAGGTACTTCTTGACTTTTTGGAAAGAGTGACGAGCTTCCTGTAGAGCAGGGGTGAAGTGTGCATAAAAAGCAATTTTGGAGCCCTCATAGTGAAGATCCAGGTTATTTCTATTGAGCCATAGAATCAGATCACGGTCTTTGTAATTCAGTAAGCGAGTAACGATGGGTCGCAGGTTCTGACCAGGTTTAGGATTGGGAGTTAGTGCATGGTGTGTCCATTCCACAATGAAAACCTCTGAGAAGCGACTGCGATCAAACAGAGTGCCCAGATGAGTTTTGACAAAGTTTTCCATGTTGGATCCCCAGCAGATTCAGGCACCCATCAAATTCTGACATTATTACGGCAAGAGCAGTCCTCAAGATCCTCATTTTTTACCTTAAAAGCTTGAGCTCCTGTGCTGATTCTCTCAGACCACGGTCCAGCTCCCATATAGAGTCTTCCAGTTCAGAGATACGTGCCTCGGCCTCAGTAAGCCTGGAGTCCTGTCTATCTGCTCATTCTTGAATTTTATTTAGGTGTGCTGTCAGTGAGTCCATCTTGCTGTCAATAGAGCTCAAACCCTCCCTGAGCTCCTTAAACAGGGTGGTCATGTCAGTGTCATATGGGGATGTTAGTCCACTGTTGACAGAGTACCTTGTATCCTGGACTGGCGCTTGTCGAATTGGAGTTTGGAATGTTTGTGATTAGTTTTGCCCTAAGCAAAAAGCACCCACCTCATAGTGAAAGAGGAAACACTGTGTCCAGGGTTACTGCAGCAGGTAGGTACATAGGCAGGGAGAGGGGGAACTGTCATCTATCATCACTGAAGGGCCACAAAAGAAGTAACTGGAGTGACTGAAGAGTTGAGGACCCAGCATATAGCAGTGCAAATCACACTCCCCACAGACTGAGTGGCAAATATTAGTAACTAAGAGTCAGAAGATCATATCATGGGCCACCTTAATCCTGAGGCAGAAGAAAATGCACCGGCCACTCAACCACAGTACCAGGTCCCGACAGGCCCTTGATGCCAAATTGAATGGTATCAGTGGGCCCCATGCAGCTCCAGCATACAGTCCAAGTAGAGAAGATAGAGGGCCATGAAGCACCATGAAAGGCCGCAGCCAAATTAGAAGAGGCCCAGACGGCCTGCTGCCGGGTCCGGAGTGAGGGACAGCGCCACCACAAAGGCCAAGAGCCACACAGCAGCTGCCATCTGGTCCCCCGATGATAACTGGAGCGCGTGCCCTGTCAGCCACATGGCAGCGGAAGGTGCCCGATAGACCCTTGTCCAGCCCGCCATAGATGAGGGAGTGGCAATCAGGGCTGGGCTCCAAATAGCCCGAGCATCGAGGCCACAGCCAGCAGGTTCCACAGAGGAAGGAGGACTGACTGCTTGACTGTGACGTTGGACCCCCGTGGGTCACGGTCCATGAGCAGGTGCAGGTGCAGAGAGGCAATGTATTGGCAGGCCATGGGCCCCGAGTACACGACTGCCACTATTAGTGTGGCACTGATTGCTGCGGGTGCCCAAGCAGTGCTGAGGCAGGCAAGTTTACATATAAACAAAACACTTTCGTTTTTGTCACAAGCAAAGATATCAAAGATTCAGTTCTTCTAGAGATCTGCTGTTTACTGCATAAAATAAATAGATGTTAGTCTAGGAGTTTTCAGGGCATTCTCCATTTTTCTTGAACTTCCACTGTATCATTTAACTGATTTTCTCCATTTGCCTAGTGGTAGCAAGCATTCAAGTGTCACTTTCAAAGCTTTTGTCTTTTTTAGCTTTGGTACTAAGGATACATCCTGTTTAGGTCTGGATTGAGTGTGGAACTGTCGCCAGATCTAATGTAATCAACAGAAAAAGAGCTTTGAGAAGCACCACTGACAGAGTAGCTTTGGCTCTGCCAAAATGTTGATTTTCTTGAGTACATATTTTGCTTTAGCAGGCATTGTGTTCTTTCTCTGAAAAAGAGTGCTTGTACGGTAGTTTTAACCTTGTAAGAAAGCTTAATTTCAGTACAGTAGGCCTGAATTGGTTATGGTGAGAAGCCAGTGATGAAAGCCATGCCCTGACTGTTTCATTTGAGGAAGTTAAGTCAGATGCTGTATTGCTGATCAGTTTATTATAAAAAGTTACAACAAATACAGTAAACTTGGCCAATTTGTTGTGACTTGTAAAATCCAATAGGCATTCAAGAAGAGTGGATTGCCATTATACTGTGTTAAATGCTGTAGACTGATAGTTTGTTACATGGAATCTACAGATAAACTTGGTAGACAAGGGTCATGGTGTTGGTTAGTCGCTCTGGCAAACACTTGGGGTTGAATATGTGCAGTATGATCATGAATGTTAGGCCCTTTTCAGAAGGGTTGTATGTTGTTTGGCCAACTATAATTATGTATATATTTCTAATTGTATGGCTGTGTGCCGCTTGATGATTGACAGTTTATTTGCAATACAGGAGGCCTTTGTTGGTTATGGTGACAAGCCAACCATGTAAACTATAGACTTGCTCAGTTAATTGGCAATTATTACGTCAGACGCCATAGGCTTGATCAATTTAATACAAAAAGTTACTACAAACATAATAGGCCTGACCTACTTATTGTGAAATGCATTTATTTATGCCAATAGGTGTTTAAGGGTGGGTTGTTATTACACTGTGTTGTAGGCTGTACAAATGGTACTTTGCTACATGAAATCAAACAGATAAACTTAGTAAGCATGAGTTTTGGTGTTGGTTACCACTCCGACAAACCCTTAGGATACAAGATTCGCACTGGGATAATCCCTGCTAGACCTTCTTAAGAGGGGTATATTGTTTTGCCTACTATAACTTTATATGTATTTGTAATTTTGCTCGCTGTTATCCAGATGGCTGCCTTGTGAGAAATCCTATGCTCGATATAGTATGCTTGAACTGGTTATGATGACAAGCCAACAATAAAGGTTGTAGGCCTGATTGTTATTTTGAAAACTTTATGTTAAATGCTATATGACTGATCTGTCTATTATGAAAAGTTATGACAAAAATAAAAGGTCTGGCTTATTTATTGTGAAAATCAGTTGTCAAAGCAAATAGGCCTGTAAGGCTGGATTGTCATTACACAGAGTTAAAAATGTAGAAACATATTTTGCTACATGGAAGTTTTCCAAAGTATGTCCTGCCTTTGGTGTTGGTTATGCCCTGTGGGTAGATTTGTACTTTGAGAATCCTTGTTGTGCGATTTTATGAGGGATTGTATATTTTTTTGCCAGCAGTAATTGTGCACATATTTCTAATTTTATGAATATATGCCAATTGTAGATTGTTTCTAAAACAGTAGGTATAAGGTTTGCACAGTAACGGCTGGCAACAAATGTTGTAGGCCTGATTGATTTATTAGAAGTTATGCCACAATGGGATCTGTGTTGACAAAAGTGGTGCCCCTACCTTAATTCTGAGAAAAGTATAAGTTAAAGTGAATAAACCTTTAAGGGTGAATTGTTATTACCCTGTGTTAAGACCATTACATAGGCATTATGCTACTTGGATTCTCACTGATTACAATTATAATAGACAATGGGTCTGGTGTTAGTTTCCTCTCTGACAAACCCTTGGAGTAAAAGATATTCAGGGGAAGAATCTGTTTCACCCTGTTAGGAGGGGTTGTACATTGTTTTGTCAATTCTAATGCTGTATGTATTTGTAATTTTATGACTGCATAGTTGATGGTTACCTTGCAGGAAAGATTACGACAAATGGAGTAGGCTTAAGCTGGTGTCAGGTTTGGGAATAGCAAACCCAGTAAAAACCCCTGCTGTCCATGAATATCTGTGCTGTAAAAATAATCGAATGTATCACAAAAGACAGAAATTAGGGGAAAAATAGGGGAAAAGAGAAGTCCGGGACTGGAGCCCACTCTCCTGGGATCCATCTATTTCAAGGGACATCACCACTCTGTCTTGATGTTATGAAAATAGATAGATTTGACAAGCTGGAAGACATACCATCAGTATGCAATAAACATGACTCTTGAAGAATGAATAACAACTGAAACAAGGCTTACCAATCTGAGCAGATAATAGTGGTATGACGAGCGAGGAGCTGAACAGGGTTCCAGCAAAGGCCGCTAGATGCTGCTGAACACACACAAGTAAGACTCTACAAGAAAACAAACACACACAAGTAAGACTCTATAAACAATTGGGACAAGAGACAGCATAACTAACAAACTAAGGCAAGGAATGGACTAATGGGAACCAGAGAGGAAAATAAATTGTGAAGGTCGCAAACAGGTGTAAACTATAAAAAGAGTCGGAAAAGGCAATTCACACATATTACCGGGTGATGGACTTTACCCTTTTTGCTGGGTTATCCCCTGACATATTTCCTCTACCTCCTATATTTTTGATGCTGTGCTGGATTTCGTTTTAGAGGCTTAGATGCTTTGGGCCCTTTGCCACTGCAGATCAGTGTCAAAGTGTAAGTGCTCCCTCTTTAAATTTTTATTACAATTGGTTCTCCCTGATTGGCATATTTGATTTACTGGTAAGTCCCTAGTAAAGTGCACTAAGTGTGCCAGGGCCTGTAAATCAAATGCTACTAGTGGACCTGAAGCACTGATTGAGCCACCCACATGTGTAACCCTGAAAAGGTATCTCAGACCTGCCACTGCAGTGTCTGTGCGCAGTTTTAAACTGCCATGTCGACCTGACACATGCACCCACTTGCCAGGCCCTAACCTTCCCCTTTCTTAAATGTAAGACACCCCTATGGTAGGCCCAAGGTACCACCATGGGCAGGGTGCAGTGTATGTGAAAGGTAGGATATGTACTAAGGTGTGTGACATGTCCTGATAGTGAAATACTGCCAACTTCGTTTTTCACTATTGAAAGGCTATCTGTCCCATAGGAGAAAATGGGAAATACTTTGTAACATCTTCCAAGTATAACTTCCTATTGGGACAAGATATTAGGCTCTCTGAACTCAGAATTTAATAACACATCTTTTAGTAAAGATGGTTTTTAAATTGTGTGTTTGAAAATGCCACTTTTAGAATGTAGCAAACACAAGGTGATGATGGGCGGAGCGCAGAAACTTTTCAGACGCTCACCCCCAGTCACAGATCTGGGTTGAATCCATCATCGTTCTTTAGCTCACTTCGCCACCTCAGTTCAGACCCAGCTATATGCAAATCAGTCTTGACCCTGTGCCTCATGGGAACAGTCCAGCCCGAACTGCCAAGCCAGGTCTTCCCTGATCCGGAAACAAGCATCCTGGGACCGGTTTTGGGTTAACACCCCTCATCAGCCAAGCTAGCTTGAATCCAGTGGCAAAGTGAGCAAGGGATCCACGTCTGGGCATTCCCTGCTAACTTAGGGCGAACAAAGCAAACACAAGGAGATGATGGATGGAGCGCTGAAACTTTTCAGACACTCACCCCCAGTCACAGATCTGGGTTGAATCCATCATTGTTCTTTAGATTACTTCGCCACCTCAGTTCAGACGTAGCTATATGCAAATCAGTCTTGACCCGGTGCCTCATGGGAACAGCCTAGCCCAAACTGCCAAGCCAGGTCTTCCCTGAACCGGAAACAAGTATCCTGGGACCGGTTTCGGGGTAACACCCCTCATCAGCCAGGCTAGCTTGAATCCAGTGGCAAAGTGAGCAAGGGACCCATGGCTGGGCATACCCTGCCAACTTAGGGCGAACAAAGCAAACACATGGGGATGATGGATGGAGCGCTGAAACTTTTCAGTCACTCACCCCCGTCACAGATCTGGGTTGAACCCATCATCGTTCTTTAGCTCACTTCACCACCTCAGTTCAGACCCAGCTATATGTAAATCAGTCTTGACCCTGTGCCTCATGGGAACAGTCCAGCCCGAACTGCCAAGCCAGGTCTTCCCTGAACCAGAAACAAGCATCCTGGGACTGGTTTGGGGGTGACACCCCTCATCAGCCAGGATAGTTTGAATCCAGTGGCAAAGTGGGCAAGGGACCTATGTCTGGGCATACCCTGCCAACTTAGGGTGAACAAAGAAAACACAAAGAGATGATGGACGGAGTGCTGAAACTTCGGGAAGTTCGGGCTGGACTGTTCCCATTGGGCACAGGGTCAAGACTGATTTGCATATGGCTGGGTTCAAACTGGAATGGCATGGGGAGCAAAAAAAATGATGGATTTAGGCCCAGATCTCTGTACTGGGGTGAATGTATGACATTGTTCTGCATTCTGTCCATCAATTGTTCTTTTTGCATTTGTCACCCCGAGTGGGACGGGTATGCTCAGACGTGGGTCCCATGCTCTCCATGACACTGGAGTCAAGTTAACCTGGCTGATGAGGGGTGAAACCGGTACTAGGATGCTTGTTTCCAGTCCAGGTGGACCTGGCCTGGCAGTTCGGACTGGACTGTTCCTATTGGGCACAGGGTCAAGACTGATTTGCATATGGCTGGGTTCAAACTGGAATAGCATGGGGAGCAAAACAAACAATGGATTTAGGCCCAGATATCTGTACTGGGGTGAATGTATGACATTGTTCTGCATTCTGTCCATCAATTGCTCTTTTTTCACTTTTAGAAAGTAGGCATTTCCTTGTTTAACCATTCTGTGTGCCTGTGCCTGTTTGTGTATTGACTGTCTGGATTTGGAGTGACAGGGGCTGAGGGTTGTAGACAGCCACTGGGGGGGTTGAGGTGTGCCTGGCCCTTCCTGGATGACTCAGAACTAAGCTGAATGAGGCTTGACTGCACTTAGAGTAGTGGGAGGAGATGTCCTTGCACCTGAATAGGGCCTGTCTCCCTTGCACAATGCTGTCTCCATCCCCTGTAGTCATACTGCACCAGTTTGGACTGGGCTCAGAGACCCTTGCACAAAGAGAACAAAGACAAAGTGGGGTATAAGTAGTAGACCTTAATGCCCAGATCTTTAGATTACTTCTGGACTCAATAGGAACCTTTGCCAAGGAGAAGAGCTGAAGAGCTCTGAGGAGGAGTACTGCCCCTTTGCTGTGTGGTGTGGGCCTGCAGTTGCTGTTTCTGCCAAGGAGAGGACAAAGACTGGAACTTTGCTTTGAACCTGCTTGACGAAGATCTCCAAGGGCCTGTGTGTGCTGGCCTCCTGTTCTGAAGTCTCAAGGACACAAAGACTTCACCCCCCAGTTCCCCTGAACTCTGCTGCTGAGAGTTCTGACCTGCCAGGAGGTGCCTATTCCAATTGTGGGACTCTGGAGGTTGTTCCTGCTGTTGGGAGCTGGAAGAAAGCCAAAGAACTGAAGAAATCGACGCATCTTCCTTCTTGCGGCTGTTTTTCCTTACGTAGCACTGCCATGCGAGAAGAATCTACACGCATCGCCGCGCCGCTGCGAAAGATGATGCAGCGCCTGTTGCGGCTGCAAGAACTGACACATCAAGGGATCGCGGCAGAAGAAACCGATGCAGCACCGCTTGTCACCGCTGCATCGATCGCTGACGCATCCTGGATTTCCACGCATCGCACGTGTATGTCAACTTTTCCTAACGCATCACCCGCGGACCAGAACCGTTTGGAGTTGACGCATCACTTCCCCCTACACACTGGATTTGACGCATCCCTTCTTCTGCATGCAGCAGAACTGTTGCATCGGCTCCCCATGGTCTCAGGAACTGACTCATCTCTTTGCTTCTCAACCCATAGTTTTCTATGGACCCAGTTACTTGAAACCGTTGAAAAGTCATTTTCTTATTACATGTATGTTGGATTTTTGTCATTTTGGTCTTGTTGAGTTTAGATACTTTATTTTTCTAAACTGGTGTGGTGTCCATTTGTGGTGTTATCACTGTATTTCTGTGTGTTTTGACTACAAACACTTTTTCACATTGCCTTTGGGATAAGTCTGTCTGCTCGTGCCAAGCTACCCAGGGGTTGAGCAGGGGTTATCTAAAGCGTGTATCCCCTTTACCCTGACTAGAAGCAAGGGTCCCTATTTGGACAAAGGTACCTACCTCTGCCAACTAGACACCTCCCATTTCTCACACCGGGGCACAGAGCTAAGGCCCCCAAGCATCTGAATAGAGCTCTATCCCTCTTAACCTGCTAATGACCCTAGCCCATGAAGGGAGTGCATGTGAGTCCACTGAAGGTTGTGATCTAGTGTTCCTACCCATCTAAGCTTTCACAGGCAAGTTCTTCAGTGCCTCCCACTCCTGTGTACCTGTCAACTAGCTTGAATCCTGACAGGGTCCTCCAAACAATGCCCCGGAACAGGGAACACAGTGGTTCTGGCTTTTAAAGGTAATGTCTGTGGAATTTACTCACTTATCTCTGTGCATGGCCGCGATACATTATATTCCTTCCAGACCACAAGGTCTTGTAATTGATCTCAGGAGACATAGAAATCATTTATTTATTTGACTTCATATTCCAGTGACCCATGTACCACAAGTGAAGCAGGTATGTTGGCTGCATCTGCAGGTTTTCCATAGGACACATGGAACCATGGAACCTTGGGTTAATATGCCAATGAAAGGGGAGCACTAACTGTAAAGCAGATTTACCTATTTTCCTAGTGATAATTAATGGTCCCACAAATCGAGGAGTAAACTTAGGGCTGCAGAACTCCAGCAGTGGGTCTGTGCAATGCTTTAGCCTTTGCACATATGGGAAATCTGGTTACATATCCTTGACATTGGTCTTAATTCCTGGCCACCAAAGGTCTCTAGTGACTAGTTCTATGTGATCTGTTATGTTTTGGTGTGTATTTTTAAGCTCCTTAGTTATTTTGAAATGTCGACAAATGCTGCTTTATTTTCAGTCAGAAGCTGCACATTCTTATACAGTTCTAGTGATAATTAATCATTTCCCACAGACTAAGGATGTAGAATGCCTTTGCGCCATCTTTTCAAATATTTTAGACACCAATTAGTATAAAACTATGACAGAGATTCTGTCTTAAATTTGCACTTCCAGAACTCACTTTGGCCCTCATTATGAGTAGCCCATAAAAATGCATGCTATTTCTCCTTCCAGATTTATTAATACTTGGGTCCTGCTAATTTCAGAAGAGAGAAATAATGCTGATTATGAATTTCTGGGGCATAACATGCAGAATTTGGACCTACCGTTCCGAATACCACAACTTTTTCACTGGTATTCCATTCAGAGACTTTGGGCCTTATTACAACTTTGGCAGTCCTGCAGCGCCGCCGTGCCATCTGCTGGAGGACTGCTAAAGCCATGCTGCACCCGTCCGCTGGATTAGGAGTTTAATCCTGGTCGGGCAGGCGGTGCTGCAGCGGTCTCACGGTGGTGGGCTGTTAGGCTCATAAGAGAGACTAACATGCAGCCCATCACAGTGACAGCGCCTACAGCATGTTCCTGCAAGGCCTGGCTTGAATGCCACACTGTGCAGGAACAAGGGTGCGATTCCAGGGTAGCACAACATGTGCCCCCATGCATGTACCCCCAGGCACAGTAGCGCCACGGGGGTCGTTCTAGGGCCCTCTTAGTTGACTCCCCGCCACCCTTTTCATGACAGGCTCACTGCCATGAAATGGGTAGTGGACAGGAAACTCAGAATATGCTCAGCAGTGCCACAGCGGCCCCAACATCATACTCCTGTTCATGACCTCTGCACGGCCGCCGCAGGATACTGGAACCCCGGTGGAGGCAGCAGTTCTATGACGGTCTGACCGCCCCACTCGTAATACTTTGGGTGGGCCACCAGCGCAAGTACGGTGGTCCTATGGACCGCCGTACTCGTAATAAGGCCCCTCATCTCCAGGTGGAATACCACTTCCCATTCTCATAATTACAATGGACTTTTTAGCTCACAATGAGGGCCTTATGTGATCCGTTCTAAGCTTTTGTTTAGGTTATGACAAGATGCAGAAAGACTGTTTCCAGAAACAACAATTTTCCCTAAAAGCTTGAATCCACTTCGAGTGATGCTCCGAGTTCCTATTGTGCAAATGCCTCCTCCTAGGGACTGCTTGGTAGTGACAGATGTTTCCCTTACAGCATGACTGTGCTTTACAAAAGTCTAAATAGTGCTAATTGGAAAAAACTACCTAAGAACTGGGTTAAAGTATCCAGTGGCGGCTGGCAGGGAAGGGTGGCGGGTGGCAGAGGGAAGTGGGGGGCTGAGAAAATAAAAAAAGAAATAAAGAATAATGCAAACTTACCTGCCAGTCACATCCCAATGCCTTACTTTGCTTGCCACATAAATGTTTGGAGCACGCTACCGTTAGAAGATGTGATTGACTGATAATCAGTGCTTCATTTGAGCTGGTGGTTGCCGGTGGGGGGCACTGGCACTTATTTTTGGGGACTGGCACTTTTTTCACAGCATCAGATATTTATTGAGTGCAATAGCAATGACGGAGGAAAAGAAAGACAAAACCCTCACAAAGGGAGAAAGCAAGAACATGCAAGTGTGAGTAAAAGTGGCAAGGAGTGTCTTGTAGTGGATTAAAGACTACCAGCCTAGGTATTCGGTGCCTCAACATTTTATTACACTGGCCACTGGCTTCTGAGCAGAGCTTCGGGCATCAGCACCCTTTCTTTCACAAATTAAGCACTGCTGATATGGGGGCCACACACTACTTAGCAGTGAATTTTGTGAAGGACTAGTTGAAGTGGAGCAACAGCCCTAGATTTTCCTTTGGTGGTCTCAGTCACTTTTAGAGCACCTTGTATACCACAACTCCTACCGATCCTTTCATTTTAAAGCATGAGCTCATCAAGTAGTTCTACCTATCCTTCATAAAACATCATCAGTATCGAGGAGCGCGACGTGCCGAATTCCGTCCACTCACGGAACTCGGCAGAGTTTTTATGTAACTCTGCAGAATTCCGTGGAGTGAAATTCTGCGAGTTCTGCCTACCCCTAGTTTTATTCCAGAATGAGGGTGTAGCTACGGAGAATGCTCCTAACTCGGAGCCTGATCCATAAAGATTTTTTCAGTGAGTACATGTGACTTCTTCTTGTGGTACTTCTGACTTACTAGTATTTCAGGACTAAGCCAGAAGTACTACACACCTAATTGTTTTTAAAGCATACCCCATAGCTTAATAAAACTCTTGTTTGCAAATGGCTTATACATGGCCAAAGTGAGGCTGTTAAGATGCTCAGAGGTATCGAAAAGAGAAAATCTAGCTGAGCATAATGTTTAATTGTTTGGTAAAGTGCACTAATCAGAATGCAGAAGCTACTGTGAAATAGAAAGTGCAGTTATTGCCTGAAGAAACAATACCACTGTATCCCTTGTATGAAAATTGCCATAATGGAAAAAGAAACACCACAATATCAATGTGTTCATGTGTACCACAGTATCTGCCTATTGACCCAGGTCCTACAAATACAGCAAAAATTTGAAGGGTGTGGGTGCGTAGGCTTCATCCAAACACTATAAAAAAAAGAATAGTTAACAACAACTATAGCACATGTACAGCAACTGTATTAATTTGCCTCAATAACAAGTATTCTATGCCAACCGAATAGTGCTCTCAACTTTAGAAGGCTGAAATGCTCAGTCGAGCAGCATCAATGTAAAATTGTGCCCAGCAGGGAAGAGGGCAGTCTGCGGAGCGAACCCGCCAGCTTCTGTACTTCATAAGAATATGTATTTTTTAATACAAATAATACAAATGTGTAATCGGGTAAAACAATATCCAAGTAAAAGGCTGTGATCTGAGATTATTCCCTTGACCAATGACACAATGAAACCATAAAAAAATGGGACAAGTTGAGGAAATCTCAAGGAAAGCTAAAGTGTATTTCACTGAGGATGCCATTTGTCTTGTTTCTGCTTACTGGATGTTTAACATCAGCCTGTTGCCAGCACAGGGCACTTCATGTGATATAAACTTTAACCTGTAAGAGTTGCTACAGCAAGGCAGGACTAGTTTGGACAAAACTGAATCAGCAGCAGGGACCATGTATAAGACAACCTCTAATGTAACTAGTACTATGGTAAAAGAGGATGTAATAACAATTTTTGTACAAAGAGAGGTAAATAGTAAAATTATAGAAGGCATTGAGTAAAAGGAGAAAAAAGAATGATTCAGATGATAGTATGCGCACAATGAAACACTCACTCCCCCTCACTTCTGACACCCCTCAGCGCCCACTGGGCCCAAGAATATCCAAACATCGGTTATGTTGTCCAAGGCGTAGACTTTTATTCACATCAAATCATATAAATCTACACAACCACTACGGGAGTAAAGTACTACTTGGATATATATCATGATCCACAGCAACAGACTTTTTGCGACATCCACATGTCAAAGGCAGTAAGGAAATTAGGCATAACATTATAAATGATTTCAGCCTCGCCATACACATGTACTTAAATTTGTTGGCCGACTCACTCAGCTGCGCACATTGTGCCGGCAGGCCCCAACGTGCTACAGCAAACATTGCTAGATGTCAAAGGCAGTAAGGAAATTAGGCATAACATTATAATTGATTTTAGCTTCGCCATACACATGTACTTAAATTTGTTGGCCGACTCGGCCGAACCACTCAGCTGCGCACATTGTGCCGGCAAGCCCCAACGCGCTACAGCAAACATTGAATTGCTTGAAATACTGGGCACCGCATAGCGCACCGGCCCACCGAGGTACCTGAACACAGGCAGCCTCCCAAAGAGTCCACACAGTCCATACGTTGCGGAATAGGGCAGTAGAGACAGGACCACCGGCAGGTCAGTCCCCTCCCCGTGCCTACCCTTGGCAGTAGAGTCCAGGACCACCAGCAGGTCAGTCCCCTCCCCGCCTATCCACTGCACAGTTCCATCATACCCCCTCTTGGGGTCCATCCAGTCGCTGAACCTCCATTGCTGCGCATGCCCCCTTTTGTGTTAACTGCCAGCGCTCCGCCACAGGGCGAGAAGGTCCCTGGCGCACTCGCCCTCCCCCCTCTACCTGGCGCTGGCTGTACTCCACAATAGCCCCCAGTACAGTGTGGATAAAGATCGCCATCCCCTTGGCAGACAGATGCACCCCAACCTCATGGAACAACTCCCTCATCCCGGGATGTAGCAATTTGTGTCTAATAGTACCCATGGAGGGCTTTGCTAAAATGCTTTTTATGGAATGGTTTAACTTCTTTACCGATTCGTTCATGGCTTTTACCAGAACCCCACCGGCCCAGGCCATTCGCGGAATCACTTCCGACCACAATATTGCTGCCTTTGAAGGGAATGTACCGGAAAATGATTGTGACAACTTCACCGCATGTCCAACTCCTTCACCATCAGGGGAGAAGCACATACTTATTGTGACAACCGCTGTGCGCAGTGTGCCAGCAGGCCCCACCTTGCAACAACCATCTCCATGTTCAACTCAGGGCATCCCTGCTCCTTCTTAAAGGGAATGTACGGGAAATGATTGTGACAACTTCACCACATGTCCATATCCTCCGCCATCCCGGAGGTGGGGGGGAGGGAGCACTGCACACCGCGTTGGCCCACCGAGCAGTGCTTAGCTTACTCTGAGTCAGTGGAAGCCCGTGCTGGCCACTAAAGTTATTTATGGGGACCGGCATGTATATTTTATAGTGTGCTTCTCAGCAGCAGAAATCTGGGCACCTGCCCTCCCTCTT
This sequence comes from Calotriton arnoldi, assembly GCA_963921515.1. Taxonomy (NCBI): domain Eukaryota; kingdom Metazoa; phylum Chordata; class Amphibia; order Caudata; family Salamandridae; genus Calotriton; species Calotriton arnoldi. The sequence continues at coordinate 1,282,847 of CAWUFW010003981.1, forward strand.
TTACAACGGAAGCATTGCCACTAGGATACCTGCTCCCAGGCGTAATCCCCCACACCTGGCCAGTTTGTACCAGAAGTGAGAGTGTAACACACCCCTTACCTACTCCTGAGTTTGACCTGCTTCCCAGCCAACTACCAAGACTCCTCGTAATAGACCATGGGGGCTCCACTCCCTACTGCATTATTATTGGCCCCTTTTATCGGGAATGTTATCCCGCTGGTAAACCATGTACTTCGATAACTGATTCTGTGCGCGTTAACAACACCGAAATAGCAAGACAGTTGCACCGGAACTGAAGCGAGATATGTATGGACAACCCCTATTATCCTGGCCGCAAGCAGCACAATCTCCCCGCTGATGAGGGCTGCTATGCTTTTTGCAAAGGGTGAAGAGTGATACCATACCATGAACCTACACTATATTCCTGGAGTCGAGCACATGGAATATATTAAGGTACTCTTATACATTGCACCAGCATTGCGCCACGCTCCTGGGGGTGTACTCAGCTTTATGTTTAGCTGTAAGACAAGCCTTCCAAATAGAACGCCATAAACATATGACATATTCAATAAAGCATCCGATATAACCGTTATTGGTAGCAGGCATTCTAGCCACCCCACCTGCACAGCTCTGTGAACCCAGTAAATCACGCCAAGAGATCCACCAGAAAAGTAAGAAAATAGGAGAAATGTTAAAATTCAAAAACCGTTATCCCAGGGTTGCAAGGATAGCCACTGCACGGAGCCCTAACTCAGCCCTTGGCTTAACAGCCGATCCATTGCTGAAAACAAAAGCGGTAGGTGCAAGACACGAGCCCACTGTGCCTAAAAGGCCACAAGCAGCAAAACAAGCTAATATGCACTGCTGGCCATTGAGAGAAGTGCTGGGCCCTCATGCCATGAACGTTGATGTGCAAAATCACGCTACCTACCATTATTTACCAAGGCATGCCGCAGGAAATTGAGAAAGGCTGGGACTTGGAGAAGAACTCTCTTCTCCACGCATTTGCAGGCTTGCTTATTGTTGTGGTGATATGTGAAGCCCCACAATTACCTGCTGTTCCTCGGTAATTATCCTAAAAAACTTCTGGACCCCACCCTACAGCTTTATGTGGAGGCTCCTGGTGTTGGAGCCTGGGAACTGGGGCACGGTTTAATGCATAATGCGCAGCACGCACCGCCCTGCAGTGACCATTTTCATGTAGCAGAGGACTTGTTGGAGTTCCGGCTTGCTAGCCGCGCATCTGGAAACTGTACTGTTTGAAATAATTAAGGAGGAGCCGACAAGGTTCGTTTTATAGCTGAGCAACATTCCAGGGGGAAATTAAAACACCTGCAACTCAGATAAGCACTGCCAGCCACATGGTTTACCCCCGTACTAGGCACCTGGTACCCGGCACAACAATTACTCGCTGTTTCCATGTCAATTATCCTAAAGACTTCTGGGCCCCAACCCCCTAACTCCCTGTGGAGGCTCCTAGTATAGACTTTTGGGCTGTGGAGGTTCCTGTTGTAGACTTCTGGACTCCCACACCCCAGCTCCATGTGGAGGCTCCTGATGTCGGTGCTTGGGAGCTGAGGCACCGATTATTGCATCGCCCTGCTGTGACACCCTCGCCTAAGAGGGGAGAGTACTTCTCTGTTTGTGCATTCCCATAGCCGAGGAGAAGCTGTGAATGCTTGCCTAATCTCCAAGGCAGCAAGCCCACACCAAAAGTATGTACTGTGCAGGTGCGTGTTCTGTGCACCGGCACTGAAAGATACGCGTACCTTCTCTTATAAGGCGTGAATCGCTGAGGAATAACCGATGTACCGTATTTTGTTTAGGGTACCTTGTTAGACCACTTCACGCTTAGAGTTTTAGTCTAAGGGAGCACTACTGCCACCAGAAAATGCGTCCTTATAGCGATCCCCTGGCTAGAACATGTGTTACTCTGCCCCCAATCTTCCCATGCAGTAGCAACTATCATATGTATAGAAACGGGAGTAGTACAACTTCACCTAAGTCATGGGGCTTTTAAACCCACCCGTAATTCCTGGGGTTAATTGCCAAACTAGTAGGCACTAACTCGACCTCAGCCACCAGAAAATGTGTCCTTATAGCCTTGGAAGGATGAAAGGCTGAGTGGACCTAGACCGGACTAACCAAGCTGCCATACTGGATCCTGTATGACCCCGCTGCGTCCTGTCCGGGCCTGAGTCTATGAGTCATCTTCTTTTTGATAATGCCCCCGTGAGGGTCCCCTGGTGCCAAATAATCGCTCCAGGGGATGTGGTGTTTTCCCCAGAATCACGGAATGTTGACACTCCAGCCTAGTACCTGGTTCCCACTGGCTTTAAAGTTAACCGCCCAGGCCATTGTGCCACATCCTCTCCCTCGGAGAAGTAACTAATTTTTTACATTAAAATGGTAAAAAAAACACCCTTAAAATGTTCTGACCGAACAATTTAACCACCATACACTGTACCGCCCATGCTGAGTCTACAGCGTTACCCACTTGCACTGTACTGACGTGCCATAATACCTGCGAAACTTGTGCTATTGCTTTGTTAGTGATGGGCACCTTTATTAGTACCTAGCACCCTGGCCCTGCTTAGTGAGCATCTACCACCGCCCACGGACGGGACAGCGCATGAGGAGAAACAGCGCAACATGCCTGCTTGATACCAACCGATACCATAGGTGCGCCTGCTACCAGGGGTGATGACTTTGGTGGACTTCAGGAACGTGGCGTGTCTTCCTCTGCCGGCTGGCCACACCCCCATCGAAAATGTCGGTCAACTTCATGGGACATTACCGCTGCCATCTCAGCGAGGACCACATACCGGCAGGAGAAAATTGAAACAATACTGTTAAGTGGCGGACAACACAGACAATCCTGCATAATTAGAAACACTAGAGTACCTAGCACTTTCTGTGCCCTAAGTCTCCTGCCCCAATTATTATTCCCATTGCGCACCCTTTCCTTACAGTGCCCAATGCCCACAGCAGAGATGTTTTGACTGAGTGGTTTTTGGTGATGTCATTGAAAGCACAATTATCACATTGTTGGTGACGAAAATGACGGGCTAATTCTGCAAACGTGTTCTCCATTGGTAACTACCCATGTGTGGTTCTATATATATTCAACAGCATGTACAAAAGATATGAAAGAAATGAAAACACAAATTTTTTCAACTTGAATGTAATTGCTAACATATGAGAAAATAGAGGGGCAATTGGTTCCCCTGTAGGAATAAAGACCCAAGTTCCAACTAACATTTTTATTGGTTACCCATTATACCAAAGAAAGAAAACCCCAACTGACCCCTTATGAACAGGAGGGCCTGAAGAAAAGGTGACGCTAAACTCAGAAAAGCGGCGCCCACCTTTATTGCACTGAAGTCTTGATCCGCTGTGAGAGCCACAAAGAGATAGCTTGCTTCCAATGCCAAACTGCCTTTTAATGGTTAAACTGATGGATGATTATTAAGCAAACTACTACAAGTACCATAATGCAATGGGGTATCACTGGGGACCAACATTGCAACTGAAATAGTAATAACGAGAAACATTGCGGGTACCAAAATAAAAGTGGGATCTCAATTGAGACCCGCTAGCCAGTACTCTGAATGATGACGCTGCCCATCCGAGGGCAAGCGCACCCTGACCTCAATCATTTTCTGTGGATTGCTGAAGCTGGCTTCACCAGTCTGATGTTTTACGCTAATCGTTCCTTCAGAAGAAAGGCATTTGGAGCATTCACTAATATAGCGGGATCTCACTGGAAACCATCACTTAAATGGTGAACAGCCTTACCGAAGTGCATCCCCGCCTTTCCCCCCAATACATTTATAGACTCCACCGGGCTTACCTGCACCTCAGCGCAACCGCTAAACAGGCGCGCCTTCCTCGCATATCGCGTCTCCAAATCCCACACCTCTATTAGTGAATAGTATTTATATAACGTCTCCGCCATCCCATAACACGATTTTTTGAAAATACATCGGCCGTACATACTGTGAAAGCACATACCTATAACCCAGCGTGACGCTGCTTCCATAAGGGGCCGTGTTTACCGAGTTAATAAGTTGCGCAAGAGAGCTCTTCTCAAGCTACTTGGCTTGTGCGAGGTCATTTTTGGTACACGTAGCCTGCCACTTACTCCAATGGCAAGCAGTTAGCGCAAACATACCCGGTACAACCGAGCGCGTGGCTGGATACCAACCTCGCGAGCCCCTCACGCTCATGGTATAAGAATTGGAGATGGGAGTACGCGTCCGTCGCTGCCACCACCCGGGTGTCTTGTCTTTTTTTTAATTTTATTTTATTTAAAACCACGTGGGCAGCGGGAACCAAACCCTGCCTGCCAACGCCGATGCCTCAGAACTCAGCCGCGATGCCACCCCGGTGCACATTGAAACGTGCATCTGTTCCCGGAATACGCAGAGGCGACGATGACGCGCCAGTACTGGCCACGCCCCCCCATCCCATACACCCTCCGAACACCACGCGGCTGCCCCAAGAATCCCCACAACCTCAGGCTTCAAACACCGCCAGGGCAAGTTAGGAGAACAAAACGAAAAAACGTATTGAATTCTAAATATATATATATATATTTTTTTTTAAAGACAAACAAAGGATCGAACCCATCGCATCAGCACTAAAGTTCATGCGACAACTACACTGAGCCAAGATCTCCTTAACGCTACGCCAGGCCTCCATAAACCCACCGTGCCACACGCCTCGCTTGTTTCCAACATTCTTGCGGCTTCCCTGGGTCCAAGGAGACAAAGAGGAGGAGACCCAGGGACGCCGCCTTATATATCAAAATGAGATACGTTTCGGTTTCCAAACGTGTACCCACACATCATCGCGAAATCTGACCACCCAGACCAGCCCCTCCAACTGAAGCTCGGTTTCATGGCGCGAATAAGGGCGCCCCTCCTCTAGGCGAGGGGGGCGCCTAGTCAGGCCTGTTGCTCTTTCAGAGGAAGAGGAGAGAAATGTAAAAAAATGTAAATGTTAGAAGTGTCCAAAGAAAACTAATTAGTTAGATGGCTACTTCCCGATAGGTAGGGGGTCCGTAAGGGAACACTAAGTAAAGGTGTCTATGGCAGAACAAAGGAGTTTACTTAGCACCCTGAGGAGGAGGAGAATCTTGAACAGTTTTCTAATGAGCGAGACCAAGATCAAAATGGTGATGAACACATATTAGATTTATAGCACATTATGTACAGGAGAATTCTACAGGCGAGATGAGAGGGTAAGTGTCAAGGGTGGGTTAAAGGAGTCAAAAGATAATCCAGACCCAAAACAACTTCCCCATAGAACAGATTGGTTGCTACTGTTGCACGTTGAGAGATCACATAAAAGAGTGGATCCACAGCCTTTTAGATAAGGATGCTAGTGCCCTTATGAGGGCAGAGAACTCAAGACCTAACATTGAGGATAAGGTGTGCCTGATGCCAAATATGGATCTTGGCAGCTAGCTTTTTGTTCAGATTGGGCAGAGACCCATAAAAAGGATTGGAATGATAATTGAAACAGTGTCAGGACAAGTTATTAGATGTTTCAAGTCATTTGCACACATCATGGAAATATGCCCAGGCAATTCTAATGAAAATTAACCCAAAGGTGGGAGATTTTGCCAAAAATAAGTCCAGTTGAAAAAACAAAACAATTAGTAATTGGTGAAGGGCTTGCTAAAAGTGTTGGAAAGTTCACACAAACCTTTGCAGCTTTAAATAATGTTAAAAATGCATTGACTAGAGTGTTTGGAAAGTGGTGTTTTTAGGTCGAGCCTGGGCAGCCCATGCGCTGCTCTGCGAGGCATGCTGTATTCAGGTAGGCGCTTTAAGCTCCGCCCACATTTTTCATTGGCTTGTGTCATTGTCCACTGTAAACTGCGACTGTTCATAGGTCAGAATACTTAGTAGTCCCTCCTTAGTACAGCCTTGTCTCGTTTTGTAACCTCCTATGGCGACACCCCCTGTTCAGTGTGTTGTTGCTCGGTAGGCTTTAATTACAGCCTCCGAGCAATATTTTCTCAAATAGCTTTGTCCTGCCTGCTGTTGCAGGCTCTCTCCTAATGCTTTTTAAAAATTTATATAGCACACATTTGCAATGCAATAGGTCTAGCATTTGCGAGAGTTTAAGCTATTGGCATTGTAAATTACAATGCCTTTACTTATCTGTTTTAAAAACAACACATAAATAAAGGCATTGTCATTTACAATGCCAATAGATCAAACTCTCATAAATGTGAGACCTATTGCATTGCAAATGCTTGTTTAAGAGTTGGTAGAAAGAGATATTCTACCGGCAGGAATCATCAAATTCCAATTTAAAAATAGAAGCTCCTACAGCAAATTTAAGGTGGCAACAGGATATTATCCTCAAAGGGGAAAAACATTAGAGGCAGAGGCTCAAAATGGCAATACCAAATGCCAAACAATATCCAATGTGAGTATAGGGGCATTTGGTTCTTCCATCTTAAAGGTGGAAGGCAGATTAAATGAATTTTGGGGACAAATGGAGGAGAATCACAGCTAATCCTTGGGTGTAAACCGTGTTAGATTTCACGGTATACTATTCAAAATTAGCATTCTAGTAAAGGAACTAATAGAGATGTGCTTCAGAAGAATCAACAGGACTTAGATTTAGACATTTTGAAGATGCTGGAAAAGGATTCCATTGCAAAGGTGAAAGAGAAAGAAAAGGTTTACACGAGGGCACTATTTTTGGTGAAAGAGAAAGGATAGAGCACTGTGATAAACATGAGATTTCCAGTCTACAGACATTTTAAGATATAAGGAATTCCTCCTTTGAAAGCTATTTAATAAGAAAGAGATTGTTTCGTCAAGTTGGATTTAAAGAATGCTTATTTCACTGTCCCAATAGCTCAAGAGTGCCAGCTAATTCTACAGTTCAAATGGAAAGTACAGCTTTATCAGTTTCTAAGTATGCTTTTGGCCTATCATCAACATTGTGCCGTTTTATGGAGGTCTTTGGTCCAGTGTTGAATTGTTTGAGAGAATGGGGAATCAGGCTTTTTGGGTGGCATTTTAATAATCCCATAGGAAAGAAAAAGCTAAATGAGTTGGTAAAGAAGATGTTGGAAAATATTGATTTAATAATCAATGTTAAGAATCACCTTATGGTTCCAGCAGGGATTTAGTTTTTTTTTCTTTTTATTGAGTATAGCTGAACCAGTTTTGATACTGCTCATCAGGAAGGTGAAATTAATGAGATCAGAAAATCTTTCACTGTTGAGAAAGAGTCAGAAAAGTCTGGGAACTTTGATGAGAATTATTGGTGTTCTGTCTTCAATGATTCAGATGGTATTCCCTGTGCCCGTTTATTGCAAGGTACTTCAGTGGTTAAAGGTAAAAGCACTGAGGGTATGGCGAAAAGGTGAGATTGACAGAAGTGGCAAGTGAGTAGATTGGTGGTTGGATGATTTGGACTCTTGAATGTGCTAGAAGTTTTTGGTACAAGTTTGAATTATATTTTGGCGTTAAATACAAGTTGTCATTGCTGGATACAGCTAGAGGCAGGCAGAAAATTGACAGAACAGGGGAAGACTCACCATGTAAATTGTTTGGAAGCTGGTTTGTTTGCACTGAGAAGTTTTCTAAGGCATGTAGAAAGGAATACAGTTCTTTTACATATGAACAATGTGTCAGCAGTATATAAGTCAATTACAGGGGAGCAGATCATGGCATCTGACAGAATTAGAGAAGAAGATAAGGCATTATTGTTTAGAACACAAGAGACATCTCAGACCAGAGTACCTTTCTGGTATAAACAATAAGGTGATGGATTGGAATTCAAGATATTTGACAAATTACAGCAAATGGATGTTGAAGGAGTATTTCAGGAAAATTCAGGCCAATTGGAGGCTGGTCTCTTTGCATCCAGACTAATGGCTCAATTACTGAATTATTAAAGTTGGAGGCAGGATCAAAGGGTTGTTAAGATGGATCAGAGGAGAAAAGCATTCATAGGTAGAAAGCGTGATACTAAGTCTTCCTCTTTGGATGATATCAGGATATCTAGATAGTACAAACGCCTTAGAGAGGAGGCTAATGCTATGCGCCAAGAGTTGTGGGATCAAGGAACAAGGGAGAGATACAGGAGAAATTGGAAAGTGTGGTTACATTGGTGAATAGAAAGGAGTGTGGAATGGATCCCTTGGAAGCTTTTGATGTAATGGTACATTTTTGACAAATTTATTTGAAAAAGGATTATATTATAGAACAGTGAGCTGATACAGATCTGCAGTTAAATTTTTACTGTGAGAAAGTCAATTGTTAGGAGGTCTTGGTGTGCAGATTAATGAAGAGATTGGATTTCAGAGACCTCTGAAAGCAAGATATAGTTTGATCTGGGATACAGGCAGGATATTTAACTTTTTTGAGGCATGGCAAATTAGTAAATGTTTTAATTTTGTACTGTTGAGTTAAAATTTTGCCTCTGTGTTATGCTTCATGTGTTTCACAAGGGTTGCCGATGGCTGTTCTTTGGAGTTAGGTGGGAGATTTTATAATCCAGATGGAGTGTTGCATGAGTATACACAAAAATGAAAATGCTGAGTGAGACAATATTTAACTTAGGTTTGAAGAGTATCCATTCGTGTGTGTCTTAAGATGTATTCAAGAGTATGAGATAAAAATAATGTTGGTGTTCAGGCCAGATTGAGTCTCAGTTGTTGATTTCTTATGTAAGACCTACAGATAGGTGTCCTCAGTGACAATATCTAGGTGGACGAGAGTAGTAATGCAAGAATCAAGAGTGAATTTAAGTAAATGTGACTCCCATTTGGTACTAGGAACCATAGCTAGTAAGGTGTTTTCCTCCAGAGGAAAATTTTAAGACAGATTTAGAGCAGCTGATTACTCGAATGCAGGACTGTTTGCAAAGTTTTCATTTGAGCATTCTGCAAGTTTTATATTAAGAGGCTTTGGCCAAGCATAATGCTAACCCTTTTGCCATAAAATGATGATTCACCAAGGTTTAGTGACAGGATAATCTGGAATTTATTAAAGGCACAAAGGCTATCCTTTTCTCAACCTACTCTCCTATATTGGGTAATAAAAATGAAATAAGTAAAATAAAAGAGAGTTAAGGCTAAAAAAAACCATAGAGTATTTGGTTTGGTTATTGTTCACCTATTTTTGCGGAAGGACAGTAGTTGTGACAAAGAGATTCAAAATGAAGATGAAGAGGGAGTTGAGAATCAGATCAGCAGAGAGTAGAAGATGGAAAGTAGTGCTGTTTTGCATCCCAAAGAAGAATTCTAATGCCATGATTACTACCATACTTAGAGAAGCAGCAGTTAAGACTTATGAACGAATCTAATCTCTGTCTTTTCCAAAATCTGTCAGTAAACTTTGGAGAATCATCATTCTGCACCATGTTATGAGTTGAACACATTTTTTGCTGATCTCGTGATGACCTGACACAGCTGTCATCAAAACTCTACCCCTTGAGAAACTCCTAAGGAGTTTGCTGAGGGGCCGGGGGCCAGGCTTGTTCGTCAGCAACTGCAGTCCTCGGAGAAGTTACTATGTGAAACTAATGTTGCTGATGGGTCAATATGGGTGAGAACAATAATCCTTTGGAAAGCGAGTTTAGGAAAACTACAAACGACAAGGTGCCTCGTGACATTCCTGAAGTTGTGATGAAACTGCTTACAGGGTGTAAGATGCCATGAATCAGTGACAAACTGTCTTCTACTCATTCATTAAGAGCTATATCTCTTCTGAATTACTTCTGTGCCTGGCTTCAAGCAGTGGCAAATGCCCAATGTTTCTCAGCGACTTCATACACATTCTGAGGTGAATATTCACAAAGGTAAACTTACAAATGAGTAAATCTACTTGTGTAAATTTAATCTTGCACTTTTCTACAAAGTGTAACCAGGGGTGGAGCCACATTTATGAGTGCAAAGTTAATTGTTGGCACGGATCTCCATTTCCGGGGCGGTTATACCATATGGTAAAGTATAAGGGAAAAGTAAAAAGTTTAATAACGTTTTTTTTTTTAAATTCAATATTTTTAGGATACATAACAAGTAAATAAATTTAAAATATTTATTTTCAATCTAGGGCAAAATTAAAAATGCTTCTGCATTATTACTTAATATTGGATTAACTATTTAGTTATTTTTAATATATATAATTACATTACATTTCATTTTTTTCTCAAGATTTAAATTGAACCAAATTCCTATCTAAAATATAACATTTATATTTATTTATTATATATTCAAAGTTATTAAAACCCTTAAATAGAATTATTCTAAATTAATGACATACTTTTTTGAAACAAACTAATGACTGTATATATATATATATATATATTTATTTTTTTCAGAGAGATTCCACACTGGAGGAATAAATGCGGCACACCAATTCCATGTCAGGAGATTTATTAGCAAAAAAACAACGCGTTTCTGCCTAAACGGTCTTTGCCAAGTTAACCAAACACTTCCTGGTCCACCAGTATATGCTGATGATGTCACTATAAACATAGAAGAATTACTGCAACATGCAAAATGTAGTTCATGTAATTGTAATTTTGTGCAGAGATTTCTATACCTCATATAAATGAAAATCAGAGAAAAAATAACAACAGTACAATGTTACAAGGAAATAAAATATAATCAATTGCGTTAGATACCAATAATACGATGTATCCCGAAAAATCCAACATATAATTACTTGTTTCTTGTATTTGGAGAACACTAATAATGTCCTCAACCACCGCTATACATGCATCGCTTATTAATGTTTGCCCGCAAATCCGTGTATTCCCATTGCCATTACACTGATGGTCACATGACCAATTCTGTAACCCGGGAACAAAACATACGCAATGTGCATGAGAATTGTATGGTGATATACAGTGCCCTTCCAATGTACCTTCATAAGACATGGAGTAATTAATTCTCTGATTTCAACAGTTCATGGATTGAATTGATGCATGAGAGAATATATATATATGTATAAATAACATATTAATTCATTAGTGACAACCCATCTCGGTATTATTATGCATTCATGATTATACAGCCAGTGCTTTATATCGGCACAGGTCATAGTGTTTGGAAAAGAAAAAGCAATGGAATTTTTTTTTTATATGTCATTTCCCTTTGAAAGTAAAAGAATGTAGAAATATGTGCAAATTACGTGACAAATATATATGGATCTACGAGTGGGCGATAAGACACAAGACCATTCATATTATGGTGAGTGGTCGAAGAAATTGTCCAAAGTGAAAACGACAGTTATGCCAAATGGTTTGATATATGAATTATAATATATAAATTATACGTTCACATAGCAACTGGGGCTAGTGCCCCATGATTTCCTAATGCCTATCGCCCAACCTCATGACCCTATGTGTAAGTGAACCTAAAGTGATGTCATTTGAGATGTCATCAGTGATGTCATCAGTGATGTCACTGACCATGTCATGAGTGATGTAATATGTGACGTCATCAGCAGTGCATTGCGGGGGCGCGAGTTATAGTTAGCTGAACTAACTATAACGGGGGAATTTCACGGGTTTTGTACGAGTGCAATGTCCAAGTAACTATAACTGTCCCTAAAACCTATGGTTTTTTCAGTGAATTTCAAAGGTTTTTTAAATGCTAATTTGTAACTATAACGTGTCTGAAACCTATGGTTTTTTCAGTGAATTTCAAAGGTTTTTTAAATGCTAATTTGTAACTATAACGTGTCTGAAACCTATGGTTTTTTCAGTGAATTTCAAAGGTTTTTTAAATGCTAATTTCTAACTATAACGTGCCTGATACCTACGGTTTTTTCAGTAAATTTCAAAGGTTTTGTAAATGACAATTTTTAAATGTATTAATTGTTATATTAATTTTTTTCATACTGATTTACTACATTTTTAGAAACAATTTTTTTTTACATATTTTATTTTTTAAATTACATTGTAATTACATTATACATTACATTACAAAAATACTTTCTCAGAATGAATTACTTTAGTTTAAATACTTTGCACATAGGCAATAGACTTTTAAGTACAGTAGTTACAGTTGTTGCAATGGGCAACACATTTTCAAACACAATGCAACATTCAGCTCAATGTGAATTTCTAGTTAAATGCAATTAGTTACTTTATGGATTACTTTTCTAACCACAGGACTGGATCCTAGATTCAGTCCTGGTACATCTCCTGTAAACAGTTGAGTAAAAGCGTTTTGGTTACAGTCGTGATTTTTAAGGAATATTATTGTATTTTAAAAGTTGACACTTAGAAACTTTTTCTCATAGAATCACCAATGTTATCCTATGGAAGGAAATTCACTTAGCAGGTAAAAACTGTTATCGTTACTTTTTCTTACTCAGTGTTGGATCCTGGATCAAGCACTGGTGCATCTCCTGTAAACAGTTGAAAGAATGCGTTTAAGTCATACAGGTGATTTTTAAGGAATATTTGTAGTTTGTAAAAATCAACACTTTGAAACTTTTTTGCTGAAAACCAGACAATGGATTCCTATGGAAGAAAATATAAGTTACTGGTAAGTACGGTTAAAATTACTTTTCAGGGTCAGTGCTGGGCTAAAAGATGCAGCACTGGGTTCTCTCCTGATAACAGGTGAGTAAATTGGTATTCGTACTTTGGTTGATTTTAGAGGAATATTATAAAGTTCAAAAACTCCACACTTAGAAGAATTTCCAAGTGAAACCAGTCAATGTTAGCCTATGAAGGTAATTCAAGTTACCGGTAAGTACGGTTAAAATTACTTTTCAGGACCAGTACTGGGCTGAAAGATGCAGCACTGAGGTCTCTCCTGATAACAGGTGAGTAAATCAGAATTCGTATTTCGGCTGATTTTAGAGGAATATTTGTATGTTTCAAAAATCAACACTTAGAAACTTTTTCAGCAAAAAGCAGGCAATGATATCCTATGGAAGGAAATTCAAGTTACTGGTAAGTACGGTTAAAATTACTTTTGAGGATCAGTACTGGGCTGAAAGATGCAGCACTGAGGTCTCTCCTGATAACAGGTGAGTAAATCGGAATTCGTATTTCGGCTGATTTTAGAGGAATATTTTAAAGTTCCAAAACTCCACACTTAGAAGAATTTCCAAGTGAAACCAGTCAATGTTAGCCTATGGAAGGAAATTCAAGTTACTGGTAAGTACGGTTAAAATTACTTTTCAGGACCAGTACTGGGCTGAAAGATACAGCACTGAGGTCTCTCCTTATAACAGGTGAGTAAATCGGAATTCGTATTTCGGCTGATTTTAGAGGAATATTTGTATGTTTCAAAAATCAACACTTAGAAGAATTTCCAAGTGAAACCAGTCAATGTTAGCCTATGAAGGAAATTCAAGTTACTGGTAAGTACGGTTAAAATTACTTTTCAGGATTAGTACTGGGATGAAAGATGCAGCACTGAGGTCTCTCCTGATAACAGGTGAGTAAATCGGAATTCGTATTTCGGCTGATTTTAGAGGAATATTTTAAAGTTCCAAAACTCCACACTTAGAAGAATTTCCAAGTGAAACCAGTCAATGTTAGCCTATGGAAGAAAATTCAAGTTACTGGTAAGTACGGTTAAAATTACTTTTCAGGACCAGTACTGGGCTGAAAGATACAGCACTGAGGTCTCTCCTTATAACAGGTGAGTAAATCGGAATTCGTATTTCGGCTGATTTTAGAGGAATATTTGTATGTTTCAAAAATCAACACTTAGAAACTTTTTCAGCAAAAAGCAGGCAATGATATCCTATGGAAGGAAATTCAAGTTACTGGTAAGTACGGTTAAAATTACTTTTGAGGATCAGTACTGGGCTGAAAGATGCAGCACTGAGGTCTCTCCTGATAACAGGTGAGTAAATCGGAATTCGTATTTCGGCTGATTTTAGAGGAATATTTTAAAGTTCCAAAACTCCACACTTAGAAGAATTTCCAAGTGAAACCAGTCAATGTTAGCCTATGAAGGAAATTCAAGTTACCGGTAAGTACGGTTAAAATTACTTTTCAGTACCAGTACTGGGCTGAAAGATGCAGCACTGAAGTCTCTCCTGATAACAGGTGAGTAAATCGGAATTCGTATTTCGGCTGATTTTAGAGGAATATTTTAAAGTTCCAAAACTCCACACTTAGAAGAATTTCCAAGTGAAACCAGTCAATGTTAGCCTATGGAAGGAAATTCAAGTTACTGGTAAGTACGGTTAAAATTACTTTTCAGGACCAGTACTGGGCTGAAAGATACAGCACTGAGGTCTCTCCTGATAACAGGTGAGTAAATCGGAATTCGTATTTCGGATGATTTTAGAAGAATATTTGCACAATGGTGAAGGGAGGGGCGGGGCCTGAGGTGACATCTGTGCAAACGCGCCCCGTGGCGTGTTTTAAGTTGGGGGATTAAGTCCCCTTGAATCCTGAGGGTCCCTAGGGGCCAACTAGCCCACCAGGAACCTCCAATATGCGCCAGGGGGCTGCGTTGCAGAGACTAGTTGGCCCCCAGGGACCCCCAGTATTGAAGGGGAATTCGTTCCCCCTCTGCAAACGCGCCAGGGGGCGCGTTTGCAGAGTGGTGAAGGAAGGGGGCGGGGCCTGCGGGCCCGATCGTTTAAAAAAAAAAAAATGTGTCCCCTGAAGGGGGGCTGTGTGGCCCCCCTTCCTTTTTCCTGTTTTTGGGCCCTGGGGACCCCATCCCTCAGGGCCTTACCCCTTTTTTTAAATTTAATTTTATTTAAAAAAAACGGGAACTGGGCCGCGTGGCCCCCCTTCCCTGGGCCTGTATTGGCCCCGGGGACCCCATCCCCCGGGGCATGGCCTTTTTTTTATTTTCTTGGGAGGGGGGCTGCGTGGCCCCCCTCTTCAGGCCATTTAAGGCCCCGGGGACCCCATCCCCCGGGGCCGGCCTTTCCATTTTTTTTTTTTTTTTTTCTTTTTTGGGGAGGGGGCCGCGTGGCCCCCTCCTGGGCCACTACTTGCCCCGGGGACCCCATCCCCGGGGCTGGCCCTCTCCGTTGGGGACTGTGGGGGTCCCCAATCCCCCCACAGTCCCGCCGGCTCCCCACGTCCCTTGGGAGCCGGCATTGCTGTTCCACATGGGGAGCAGCTGACATGCTGCTCCCCATGTGGAAAAGCAATCGGCTTTGGATATTGGAAGAGAGAGCAGGTTTCCCTGCTCTCTCTTCCAATATCCAAAGCAGTTTGCTATGGCAGGACGGGAGCCGCGAGGCTCCCGTCCTGCCATAGCAAACTACAGTGTCCCGGGGGTAGGCACCCGGGACACTGCAGGAGCCGGCCCTGGGGGTGGCGGTCCCCAGGGCCATCAAGGGCTCCAGGAGGGGGCCGCGCGGCCCCCTCCCTACATCAGCACAGCCCCGGGGAGGTGGTGGTCCCGGGGCTTCGGGGTCCAAAACGGACCCCCATTTTAATTTGTTAGTGCCCCGGGGAGGTGGCGGTCCCGGGGCGTGTGGGAGGCTGGAGCCCCCACACAGGTTGTTTAATTTTTTTAAAAAGCCCCGGGGAGGTGGTGGTCCCCGGGGCTGCGGGAGGGCTCAGAGCCCTCCCGCACCATTTTCAAAGAAAGCCCCGGGGGTGGCGGTCCCCGGGGCTTGGAGGGCCCTTGAGGCCCCCACACATAAAATTAAACCCCCACCATGCCCCCGGGACTTGGGCCACCCGAGGGCAAAATACAATCGAAGCGCGGGAGACCGCGCTTCGATTTCTTCGGCAGGATTCGCGCACCCTGAGCGCCTCCTGCCGATTTTTAAAAAAATTTTTTATTTTTTTTTGCCCAGGGGTCCTTGGGGACCCCCTGAGCAAACCTAGGGGGTCAGGGTGTTTCTACCCTGCCCCCTTTGTGCGCTTTGCGCACTTGTTTCTGTCCCTCGGTTCTACCGAGAGACAAAATGGCTGCCAACATTTCCTGAATCGGAATGTTGACAGCCAGCTGACAGCCAATTAACATGCAGCTCGTGATCGGGACGGTGCGCGCAGGGTGCGCTCAGGGTGCGCGAATCCTCCGTGCCCATAGATATATATGTACTTTTACTTTTGATTTTCTCAGCAACTACTGAACGGATTTACACCATTTAACAAAAGGGTTCTTTCTGAACCAAGAACTACCTCTTTGCCAAATTTGGTGTAATTCCGTTCAGCAGTTCAGGCTGTAGCCGTGTCTAAAGTTTCCTATGGAAAATTGCATGGGGAAAACACGTTTTGGGACCCCCCTTTTTCTCGGCCCCCGCTTGACGAATCCCCCGAGACTTTCAGGGTAGGAGCGGACCGGAGCGCCCCACAAAGTTTGGAAATTTTGCGAAGATACGTCAACCGGCAAGAGAGTTATTTCAAATAGAATGTCGTGGATTTCCTATGGATAATAGGTTGTAACTATAACTATCTACTGGCGACCGCCAGTAGATATATATATATATATATATATATATATATATATATATATATATCCCACACAAGTTCAAAGTACGTGCGCTCTCAGGATAATCAGGACCCAGGACTCCAAATAAACTTGCAAAGTGTTTATTTACACAACGTGTTTCAACTGCATCCGCAGTCTTGATCACGTGTAAGGTGCACCGCCTGTGACTGGCTTATATAACAAAACATGGTAAAGATAAACGATAGCAGTTTAAAAGGCAAAACTCCAGGTAAATAATACAGCCATATTGGAGTGGTGACTCAATACGAATAAAGATTTTTCTTGTCAAAATGCACAGAAATAAGCTAACAAATGTTGCACAGAGCCAAAACATATTAGTACAAATGTGAAAATAAACTACTATGGCCACTCAAAAGCATAATATAACCAAGAATGATTCCTCTGGATAAACATCATTTGCGATGCAACCCACATCATGTTGCAAACAATATGCATAAAGGTTACTCAAGGTGCAAACTAATGAGGGGAGATGTTGTGAAATACTGTTGCCCAAACAAAGCCCATGTAATGGGTTCTTCCTCTATCTAAAGTCGTGATACTCCAAACCGACAATAGTAATGTTAAATGCATGTTGTTCATTCAAAAAAGTGATCCAGTCTGCCCCAGTGGGATGACTTTGTCAAATGCTGATGTCGTAGCGATAGTTAACATGCAAAGGTGCACGGGTGTCTGAGTGCAAAAAAGAGGACCCCCCACACAATCTAGTGGTTGGAAAAATCACAGTCAATGGCAAGTGCCTGAGTGTATCCAACCCACAGATGGAGACTAGTCCATAGCAAGTGCTGTAGGATCTCAGTCCAATAAGTGTCTGACAACAGGCAAAGACAAACATCAATGTCCCCAATAGCACGTATATCTGCTCGTATGGTGAATAAACATTGTGGAGTCATAAATTTTGACAGGTGGAGCCCCGCCTGCCACTACTCACAGCATCAAACCATGTAAAGGAATCAAACAAGGTGAAGTGAAAACGAAGAAAAGGTTAGGAAGCCTGTGTCAGTGATTCCAGGTGAATTGGGCCCCTTCCTTTCCTCCTGCAAAAGTAACAAGAAAAAACACAAGATTAAAATAGTGAACCTCTGGGGTTTCATAAGTTCACACTACTAATATTACTGAGTTCCTAATCCACTAGTAGGTAAAGGAGGGAAGAGACATGTGTGCATAGTGCAAACTGAAGGATTAAAAACAGAGAAACATCATGGACATAACAAGCATATATACACGTCAGTCAGTCAGCCAGTAAAACTTTATTTCGGCACTAGGCCATAAAAGTACTACATTATTTTTAAAAAGAAACACAGGTCCAAATATATTTACAGGCTGTTTACATCCTTGTGCTTCAAACATCTCTATAGCAGCAACAATCATGGATCTTTAAAGAGACACTAAATATAAAAGAATAAGAACATCTTAAAACTATCAAAGATTAAAACCAGTGTGATTTACATAATAAAGGTAGCGGACATCAAACTGAGGCTAAACAATTGATTCCTCCTAAACAGTTATATCTTAGCGACTCGCCTGATATGCCACACGCTATTTAGAAAGCGTGATACCGCAAATACAGTTGGTAGGCTCGTATCATATTTTAAAATTCTCAGTGCCGCTGTACATTGCTTAAAACCCACATTTTTACAAAGTTGTGTTAACCAGCGCTTGCGCTGTATCCGGTAAGCAGGGCAAAGAAAAAGAACATGGATTTCAGATTCCTCCTTATAATTACATGCGAGGAATTCCTTCTTTGAATCTTTTGCCCATCTACTCGTGTATGCATGGATTGGGAGGGTCCCTAATCTAAATTGCAAATATAATTTCCTAGCCCTAGGGGGTTGGATAAAATCCAAAAAGGGTTCCTTATTATATGAATCTTTTATAAGCAAAAACTCTGATGTAAGACGCCCATGTAAAGAACTATTTTGAATATGGGCGAGTTTCATTTCTCTATATTGTCTTACTAGCTCCAATCTTGTGATCAGAGTGCATGAAGTTTCAGGAGAACTCCACAAATCTAGGTTCTTTAGTTTCAAGGTAAGATCCTTTATATGACAAAGCCAGGGAATTTTCTTGGTGCGACACTGGAGCAATATCTCATTTAGCTCAGCCCTAATATCGGACAGCTCGGGAGTTACCCATAATCGCCTCCAAAACGTAAGGGGTCTCAATGCTATCTCGTCATCCAGAGGCCTAATGCCCAGGTCCATACGAAGGGGGATAAGTGGAGTACTGCTCGGTAGGCCTATAAGTTGCCTTATGAAATTGTTTTCTGCCTTCATTAAATTAGGTACATGGCAGTGACCCCACAGCTCCACCCCATATAGTGCAGCCCCTCTGAGTTCCTAATGCACTAGTAGGTAAAGGAGGGAAGAGACATGTGTGCATAGTGCAAACCGAAGGATTAAAAACAGAGAAACATCATGGACATAACAAGCATATATACACATCAAATGTCAAAGATTACGGTGAATACTGGAGGCAAAGAAAATGGAGGGAAAGAGTGAGAGAGCTATTCTTCTCTTAGGTGTATGGCTAGCTCCTCATCTTGGTTCAATCCCCCTGGGATCTTAGTTTGGAAATCCACAATATACTTGGATTCTCTTTGCCTAAGTCTGAGAGTTCTATCTCCCCACCTCAGATCATTCGAAATCTGCTCAAGTACGAAGTAACTAAGGAGGGTGGAGTCAGAAAAGTGTTTATCTTGGTAGTGTCTGGCGACTGTGTATTTGAGATCCTTGTTTGTTATCGCCCTCATGTGTTCAAGTATGCGTTTTTTGGCCATCAAGGTTGTGCGACCGATGTACCAAAGTTTGCACAGGCATTCTATGACATACACTACGAAATTAGTGCTGCAGGTAAGGAATTGTGTAATGACTTTTCTGCGTGTACTCTGCGTAAGTTTTTTGCGAAACATGCTGTTTTTGCACGCCTTACAATGCCCACAGGGAAAAAATCCCTGTAGGCCATGCTCACTGTTGGTCGTGTATTTGGTGATGTCACTATGTACAAGCATGTCCTTTAAGTTCCTGCCTTGTCTAAAGGTGATGGTGGGTCTTTCTTGGATAGTGCCACCTATGGTGTTGTCACATTTCAGGATATCCCAGTTTTAGACTAAAATGCGCCTGACACTGTTAACATCCGAGTGATATGAAAGAATTATTCTGGTGCCTTCTTCCTCGGACTCCCCCTCGGGTAAGTCTTTGTCTGCTAATGTCTGTGCTCTGCTGACACCCCCTACCTTCTCCTGATCTCTCTTCAAGACCCAATTAGGATAGCCCCTTTCTCTGAATCTATTGAGCATAGATTTGCTCTCCTGCGCAAATGCTTCTTCACTATTGCAGTTCCTCTTAGCCCTCAGCAACTCCCCGTAAGGAATGCTCCATTTGAGCATCTCCGGATAGCTGCTGAGGGCATGCAGGATGCTGTTGCCTGCGGTGCTTTTGCGAAATAATGTGGTGTGGATGCTGTTCTGTTTAATCTCAAGTTTGACGTCAAGATACTCTGCCACTGTTTTGCTGATGTTGCCAGTCAGTAAAATGTTACGATTGTTCACATTGAGTTTTCTTATGAAGTCTCTGGCTTCAGGTTCAGAACCCTTCCAGATAATGAACAGGTCATCGATGTACCGCAGCCACATCGTGACCTGTTCAAAATCTCGGGAAAGAACTAGATCCCAAAGAATCTCCTCCTCCCAGAGTCCCATATAAAGATTGGCGAAACTGGGAGCAAAACACGATCCCATCGCCGCACCTGTGTTCTGTATGTACAGAGCACCGTCAAACAGAAAGATGTTGTTCTTGAGACAGTACTCTGTCATCACTAGGATCATTTGGCTAGGCTCCCAAAATCTGACATGTCTCTTTTTGAGAAAGTGCCTGCAAGCCTCCAGACCTTGTTGATGGTCTATAATGGTGTATAGGGAATGTACGTCAAGTATGATGAACATGAAGTCATCATTCCAAACGATGTCCTGTATTTTCCCCAGGAAATCTTTGGTATCTCTGATATAACTGGGGAGTTTCATGACATGTTCTCTCAGAAAATGATCAATGTACTTGGACACGTTCCGCCACACTCCCCCTGGACGATACAATCGGTCATCCAGGTGGATTGTGTGGGTCTTTGTGCACCTTGGGCAAGAGATATAGGACAGGTAATTTAGGATGATCCCTTTTGAGGTAACAATACTCCTCCCACACAAGGATACCCCTATCTTTCCATTCTGTAAGCTTATCCCAAATGTTGGTAATACTGGTGTTATAAACCTCCCTAGAAATGGGGAGATAAAACTTGTTGTCATTCAGTTGCCGAAGGACTTCACCAATGTACTGTTCTCTATCCAATATCACGATGTTCCCACCCTTATCTGCAGGGCGAATGACAATCTCATTGTCATCTGCTAAAGCCTTAAGTGCCTGCCTCTAATTGAAATTGAGATTACATGATTCTTTCTTGTTCTTGTTGTTTTTGTGTCTAAAATCCATGAGTGCCTTAGTGACATTCTCATGAAAGGTGTCTATCCCATCGTGGGGAAGGGTGGGCAGAAATGTGGAGCGTGCTTTAAAATGAGTGGTGGCAGCTGCGTCATATGTGATGTCTAATTCCGTCAGAACTTGCATTTCATTGACCTCAGTCTCATTACTGTTGGGATCCTGTTGTAATTCCAACATTGTGACAAGAGTGTCAATGTCACCTATGGCTAAATCACTATCAGTGTAGGTACTCCCTCCACCTGTTTTCCTGTTACTGCCTAGTCTCTTCAATTTATGCCATTTTTTTAGCTTGAGTTTTCTTACATATTTAAACAGATCAATTCTGGTGTTGGTATAATCAAAAGAGGAAGAGGGGCAGAAGGAAAGTCCCAGACAAAGTGTCCTTTTTTCAATGTCACTAAGTGTTCTCTTTGAAAGATTAACAATAGTTTTATTAACCATGGCAGGATCCATTAGTAGGCTTTTCCGGCGCGTGTCTTGCTGTTTACCATGCTGCCACGTCCCTTGCCTCCTCTGCCAGCGTTGTTTGATACGTCTCCGTCTGTTTCTTCTTTTCCTCGGCCTCGGCCTCTGCCTCGACCTCGTCCTCTCGATTTCGGTGCTGGTGTATCCCTCGTTGTTTGACGACCTCGACGCAAATGTCTGTATTCGTCTAAAAAAGTAACTGGCCTAGTTATCCGTTCGCTTCTGGAAACATTGCCTCCTGATAAATCAGACTCGCTGCCACTTGCGATCGATAGATCTGACATCGAACTTTCTGTGGGTTCCGCTGGTGTGACATTAGATCTTGGTTTGTCTGAATACAGATGATCATACTTTCTACTGAAAGTCAAAATTCTGCCACTTTCATGGTCCGCATAGTCTCTGTTCAGTTTCCTCTGCTTGCGTGCCTTTATGTCATCCTCATGTTTCTTTAAGCGATCTTTCATTGCTTCCATCGCTTTGTTCAAAGCTGTTGAATCCATGTTGGTTTTGAGATCTTCTTGTGTTTCTTTAATTTGTAATAATATGGCCTCACGATCAATCCATGCGTATTTAATCAATATTTCTAGCATCCTTTTTGAACTCATAGAGGAGTTCTCAGACCACTCCTCTAGCATTTTCGGATTGGGTGACTCATACGATGGCGTGGTAAAGATCCTCAATCCTCTTGGAGCCATTACCTGATCCACATAGTGTTGTAGAGAAATGGCTTCCCACCATTTTGATGTTTCAGTTTGTTTGAGCTTCTCTAGTTTCCTCAATTTTTCTTCTGGCAGTTGTATGGGGTTTGTTCTGTCCTCTCTGTTAATGGTTGTCCCAGGTTTCCTTATAAACATTACGAGAGCAGCCGCTCTCCATTCAGTTTCCTCCTCCATCGTGCACACAACACTTTGCTGTTGATACAGAACACTGAGTACGGGCCCTGTATCCCCCTGCGTGTATGCAGGTTCTTCCTGCCAATGTCAACTTGCCTCGAACCTGCATACACGCAGGGGGATACAGGGCCCGGACTCAGTGTTCTGTATCAACAGCAAAGTGTTGTGTGCACGATGGAGGAGGAAACTGAATGGAGAGCGGCTGCTCTCGTAATGTTTACAAGGAAACCGGGGACAACCATTAACAGAGAGGACAGAACAAACCCCATACAACGGACAGAAGAAAAATTGAGGAAACTAGAGAAGCTCAAACGAACTGAAACATCAAAATGGTGGGAAGCCATTTCTCAACAACACTATGTGGATCAGGCAATGGCTCCAAGAGGATTGAGGATCTTTACCACGCCATTGTACGAGTCACCCAATCCGAAAATGCTAGAGGAGTGGTCTGAGAACTCCTCTATGAGTTCGAAAAGGATGCTAGAAATATTGATTAAATATGCATGGATTGATCGTGAGGCCATATTATTACAAATTAAAGAAATACAAGAAGATCTCAAAACCAACATGGATTCAACAGCTTTGAACAAAGCGATGGAAGCATTGAAAGATCGCTTAAAGAAACATGAGGATGACATAAAGGCACGCAAGCAGAGGAAACTGAACAGAGACTATGCGGACTATGAAAGTGACAGAATTTTGACTTTCAGTAGAAAGTATGATCATCTGTATTCAGACAAACCAAGATCTAATGTCACACCAGCGGAACCCACAGAAAGTTTGATGTCAGATCTATCGATCGCAAGTGGCAGCGAGTCTGATTTATCAGGAGGCAATGTTTCCGGAAGCGAACGGATAACTAGGCCAGTGACTTTTTTAGACGAATACAGACATTTGCGTCGAGGTCGTCAAACAACGAGGGATACACCAGCACCGAAATCGAGAGGACGAGGTCAGGGTCGAGGCAGAGGCCGAGGAAAAGAAGAAACAGACGGAGACGTATCAAACAACGCCGGCAGAGGAGGCAAGGGACGTAGCGGCATGGGAAACAGCAAGACACGCGCCGGAAAAGCCTACTAATGGATCCTGCCATGGTTAATAAAACTATTGTTAATCTTTCAAAGAGAACACTTAATGACATTGAAAAACGGACACTTTGTCTGGGACTTTCCTTCTGCTCCTCTTTTGATTATACCAACACCAGAATTGATCTGTTTAAATATGTAAGAAAACTCAAGCTAAAAAAATGTCATAAATTGAAGAGACTAGGCAGTAACAGGAAAACAGGTGGAGGGAGTACCTACACTGATAGTGATTTAGCCATAGGTGACATTGACACTCTTGTCACAATGTTGGAATTACAACAGGATCCCAACAGTAATGAGACTGAGGTCAATGAAATGCAAGTTCTGACGGAATTAGACATCACATATGACGCAGCTGCCACCACTCATTTTAAACCACGCTCCACGTTTCTGCCCGCCCTTCCCCACGATGGGATAGACACCTTTCATGAGAATGTCACTAAGGCACTCATGGATTTTAGACACAAAAACAACAAGAACAAGAAAGAATCATGTAATCTCAATTTCAATCAGAGGCAGGCACTTAAGGCTTTAGCAGATGACAATGAGATTGTCATTCGCCCTGCAGATAAGGGTGGGAACATCGTGATATTGGATAGAGAACAGTACATTGGTGAAGCCCTTTGGCAACTGAAAGACAACAAGTTTTATCTCCCCATTTCTAGGGAGGTTTATAGCACCAGTATTGCCAACATTTGGGATAAGCTTACAGAATGGAAAGATAGGGGTATCCTTGTGTGGGAGGAGTATTGTTACCTCAAAAGGGATCATCCTAAATTACCTGTCCTATATCTCTTGCCCAAAGTGCACAAAGACCCACACAATCCACCTGGACGACCGATTGTATCGTCCAGGGGGAGTGTGGCGGAACGTGCCCAAGTACATTGATCATTTTCTGAGAGAACATGGCATGAAACTCCCCAGTTATATCAGAGATACCAAAGATTTCCTGGGGAAAATACAGGACATCGTTTGGAATGATGACTTCATGTTCATCCTACTTGACGTACATTCCCTATACACCATTATAGACCATCAACAAGGTCTGGAGGCTTGCAGGCACTTTCTCAAAAAGAGACATGTTAGATTTTGGGAACATAGACAAATGATCCTAGAGGTGACAAAGTACTGTCTCAAGAACAACATCTTTCTGTTTGACGGTGCTCTGCACATACAGACCACAGGTACGGTGATGGGATCGTGTTTTGCTCCCAGTTTCGCCAATCTTTTTATGGGACTCTGGGAGGAGGAGATTCTTCGGGATCTAGTTCTCTCCCGAGATTTTGAACAGGTCACGATGTGGCTGTGGTACATCGATGACCTGTTCATTATCTGGAAGGGTTCTGAACCTGAAGCCAGAGACTTCATAAGAAAACTCAATGTGAACAATCGTAACATTTTACTGACTGGCAACATCAGCAAAACAGTGGCAGAGTATCTTGACGTCAAACTTGAGATTAAACAGAACAGCATCCACACCACATTATTTCGCAAAAGCACCGCAGGCAACAGCATCCTGCATGCCCTCAGCAGCCATCCGGAGACGCACAAATGGAGTATTCCTTACGGGGAGTTGCTGAGGGCTAAGAGGAACTGCAATAGTGAAGAAGCCTTTGTGCAGGAGAGCAAATCTATGCTCAATAGATTCAGAGAAAGGGGCTATCCTAATTGGGTCTTGAAGAGAGCTCAGGAGAAGGTAGGGGGTATCAGCAAAGCACAGACATTAGCAGACAAAGACATACCCGAGTGGGAGTCCGAGGAAGAAGGCACCAGAATAATTCTTTCATATCACTCGGATGTTAACAGTGTCAGGCGCATTTTAGTCAAAAATTGGGATATCCTGAAATGTGACAACACCATAGGTGGCACTATCCAAGAAAGACCCAACATCACCTTTAGACGAGGCAGGAACTTAAAGGACATGCTTGTACATAGTGACATCACCAAATACACGACCAACAGTGAGCATGGCCTACAGGGATTTTTTCCCTGTGGGCATTGTAAGGCGTGCAAAAACAGCATGTTTCGCAAAGAACTTACGCAGAGTGCACGCAGAAAAGTCATTACACAATTCCTTACCTGCAGCACAAATTTCGTAGTGTATGTCATAGAATGCCCGTGCAAACTTTGGTAGATCGGTAGCACAACCTTGATGGCCAAAAAACACATACTTGAACACATGAGGCCGATAACAAACAAGGATCCCAAATACCCAGTCGCCAGACACTACCAAGATAAACACTTTTCTGACTCCACCCTCTTTAGTTACTTCGTACTTGAGCAGATTTCGAATGATCTGAGGGGGGGTGATAGAACTCTCAGACTTAGGCAAAGAGAATCCAAGTATATTGTGGATTTCCAAACTAAGATCCCGGGGGGATTGAACCAAGATGAGGAGCTAGCCATACACCTAAGAGAAGAATAGCTCTCTCACTCTTTCCCCTCCATTTTCTTTGCCTCCAGTATTCACCATAATCTTTGACATTTGCTGTGTATACATGCTTGTTATGTCCATGATATTTCTCTGTTTTTAATCCTTTGGTTTGCACTATGCACACATATCTCTTCCCTCCTTTACCTACTAGTGCATTAGGAACTCAGTAATATTAGTAGTGTGAACTTATGAAACCCCAGAGGTTCACTATTTTAATCTTGTGTTTTTTCTTGTTTCTTTTGCAGGAGGAAAGGAAGGGGCCCAATTCACCTGGAATCACTGACACGGGCTTCCTAACCTTTTCTTCGTTTTCACTTCACCTTGTTTGATTCCTTTACATGGTTTGATGCTGTGAGTGGTGGCATGCGGGGCTCCGCCTGTCAGAATTTATGACTCCACAATATTTATTCACCATATGAGCAGATATACGTGCTATTGGGGACATTGATGTTTGTCTTTGCCTGTTGTCAGACACTTATTGGACTGAGATCCTACAGCACTTGCTATGGACTAGTCTCCATCTTTGGGTTGGATACACTCAGGCACTTGCCATTGACTGTGATTTTTCAAACCACTAGATTGTGTGGGGGGTCCTCTTTTTTGCACTCAGACACCCGTGCACCTTTGCATGTTAACTATCGCTACGATATCGGCATTTGACAAAGTCATCCCACTGGGGCAGACTGGATTACTTTTTTGAATGAACGACATGCATTTAACATTACTATTGTCGGTTTGGAGTATCACGACTTTAGATAGAGGAAGAACCCATTACATGGGCTTTGTTTGGGCAACAGTATTTCACAACATCTCCCCTCATTAGTTTGCACTTTAAGTAACCTTTATGCATATTGTTTGCAACATGATGTGGGTTGCATCGCATATGATGTTTATCCAGAGGAATCATTCTCGGTTATATTATGCTTTTGAGTGGCCATAGTAGTTTATTTTCACATTTGTACTAATATGTTTTGGCTCTGTGTAACATTTGTTAGCTTATTTCTGTGCATTTTGACATGAAAAATCTTTATTCGTATTGAGTCACCACTCCAATATGGCCGTATTATTTACCTGGAGTTTTGCCTTTTAAACTGCCATCGTTTATCTTTACCATGTTTTGTTATATAAGCCAGTCACAGGCGGTGCACCTTACACGTGATCAAGACTGCGGATGCAGTTGAAACGCGTTGTGTAAATAAACACTTTGCAAGTTTATTTGGAGTCCTGGGTCCTGATTATCCTGAGAGCGCACGCACTTTGAGCTTGTGTGGGATTATTTTGCCGGTACGCTCTGCCGGCGTGTGCGCCACTTCTCATGGGTCCCGCTGATCCGGAAGGAGCTGCGTGGTGATATATAAACCATCTTGTACTACCTGAGGAAGGCGGAAGCTGAAACGTTGTAGTTGAAATATATTTTTGTTCTTTGGTGAATCTATCTGTTTGAGTCACTTCTTTCTTGGATATATATATATATATATATATATATATATTCCAACAAATAGTTCATTCGTAGTGAAAACAAACACGCCAAAGCCCTTCGTTCTGCTGCAATCGTGATTTTATTGGCAAATTACCCTACGCGTTTCGGAGCAGCGCTCCTTGCTCACGGGTAGTTAGGTAAGCCCACAATGACTTCCTTAAAACATAATCATGTGACATTAAGAAAATAATGAACATAAAAGAAATACTCCCGAATTTAGTTACATTTCATATGGCAAGTTTGTACATTTGTAATTATTTCAGCCATCGTCACATTAAATTATATTTACACACAAGAAACATAAATTATAAATTATTTGTGTAGTCATAGAGCACCTCGCATCTTTTTATCTTTTTAAAGAATCAATTGTAACTTTATGTAGTCCGTAAACTCATACACGGACAATCCAGCCCCAGTGGGCTTACAGTGTCAAAACAGTCCCCTTAATACATCGTATCATGCTTATTCATGAGCATCATTTATTGCATTGTGATAATAAGGTACATTCAATAAAATTATTTGTTATCTACACAACATTTAAAGTGCATATTATTTAACATTTAAATTGCATATTGTTAACGTAGCACCTCACATTGCTTAAACATAGCACCTGCAGCTAACCGCAGTGAAAAATTGTGTGCATAAACAATTCAACCCCAGTGGGCTACTCTTTTACAAAAGCATAAACACAGATGCACGGTTCCCTAAATTATTTTCAATTGTTTAGCAGGCGTAGTCACCACAGTTCTGCCCATGTGGGCATACATAAAATTATAATAGCTACAACAGTGGCTATACCACACCCAAAATAGATAATCAATCGATCCTTGAAACTTGAATACTGAAAGCTTTTAAATGACAGATATTTTGGCTTCTTTTTGCTTTCCACTTGCCAGAAGTTCATTACTTCGGGACCTAAATGAAACATAAATTAAACAAATCAGATATATAGTCACAAATGTATTAATGCATACATTGCTTACTTACTCTATATACAATATTTAAAAACAGTGAAAAGTAGTGATAGTGCACAATTAAAAACAGGCTATTATTAATACTCCTGTAATGCCTCCTACATTTTGTTAGGCCTTAATTAAAAAGCTGATACTTTCAACCCAAGTGTACTGAGAGTGCCTCATCGTTATTGTGTCCAACTGGGTACATGGTGCCATATTTTATAATCATTTTGGACTCTCGTCTCCTTAATTCCTGCACCCTGTCACCTCCTCTTTCCCGTATAGGGATCCTCTCTAACACACAGATATATATTTATATATATAATCAAATCAAAGTAAAACGCACACTCAGGGTCGATATTGCTCAGCAGATGGCTTTACTTCCAGTTACGCGTTTCGACTTCAAAAGTCTTGATCACACTGTGTTAACTGCCGACAACTCACTAACATAGACAAAGCCAGAAACAAATGAAGGACAACAATCGTCCTAGGTGTTACAGTGTGGATTTCCATGGCAGACATCTTGGAATATGTTACATCACATATATTCAGAGCCTGGTGAAATGTCAAACAGCAAAATAAATATAATTCAATTTACCTTGTACAATACAAATTAGTTGGAATATAATTATAAATTATAAATACATGCTGTTAGCAACCTCTCTCCGTCTTGGGCTATAAATAGTGCATATTGCAAATCACAGGAATATGTACACGCTCTATTGGCTAATGATTCACAATGCTGATCCCGAAAGAGAATAATCACAGTAGTACTGCCAAATATTACAAATCCTATAGATATATGTAACCGCCCTAGTGGCTAACAATCGCCTCATGCCAATCCTGAAAGGAAACAATCAAAACAAGTATATATATATATACGTTCACAGTCCTCATATATACCAGGACTCAGGAGCGGTGATGCGCGCCAGGGTATGAGGAAACCCTGTGTATTTTTAGTCTCACCAAAAAGCACAAGCTCTTCGAAGCGCGCACTCCCTTCATGACAAATTTCAGAGCCAAATTGGGTTTAAGTGCAAAGGGTGGTTTATTTCCAATAGCCGAAAAACCCAATGCGTTTCGGCATCTGCACGCTTTGATCACGGGTATGGAAGACATTTTTTCAGCACAATTTAAACAAACAACGTGGTTCAAACAACATAGAAAGTGGACTAATCATTATTGTACAAATTTAATTTTATGTCGCCCATTTTGTAGTGTGCAATCCATAACAGTTTCGTAATGAATACTGATTAATGACCCAAAATCAGCTGTAATTCATTGAGTGGAGAAGTATCCTATACTTAAGACCACACAATCATAATGCATAGTGGTCATAACATTCTTAACCCGTTGCGTGCGTCTGTCGGCCAACGGCCGTCGCGAGCACTACCTCTGTAGTGCTGCGAACGTCCGTTGGCCGACGCGGCCCCGCCCACTCCGCTAAACCGCCGCACCGCGGCGGAATTGCCACCGCGGTTAAGCGGTTAACCAATCATGAAATTCATCATATCGCTCAATCCATGTACAATTCAGCCCTAGTGGGCAACTTAAATGTAATACAATTCGTTATGATAAAAAGTCATCTGAAGGGACACTGATAATTCAAAAATAAAGAAATCCAATAAAATAGCTATACCAACCAATTCTGCCCAAGT
The DNA here is from genome assembly GCA_963921515.1 of Calotriton arnoldi. Lineage (NCBI taxonomy): Eukaryota > Metazoa > Chordata > Amphibia > Caudata > Salamandridae > Calotriton > Calotriton arnoldi. Next base: position 1,312,749 of record CAWUFW010003981.1, read on the forward strand.
GGGCAACCATTCTCAATCTATACCCAAGTTATTCCTTATTTCACAATTGTCTGGTTATATTTTATAGACACAATTCTTAACTAGTGCACTAACATAAAATTCATGATATATCTTACTCCAAGTCCCAACTAAATTGTCAAACAATTCACAGTTGATAGAATCACCATATTACATAAAACTCAAGTGGTATGATCCAAAATTTCATTACTTGTTCTCTATATATACTGCTCCACAGCTGATCCTATAAAAGACATTAAAAGAGAGTACAAAAACTTGGGAATTCCCAGGAGTAGTCGTGCCTCAGCATTCCGAAGAATTTGCAGCTTGTGTAGGCATCTTTCTGGATGCTGGTAAACAAGGCATTGCAGTAATCAATATTGGAAATAATCAGAGTGGAGACTACATTTTTCTGTAGCTCACAATGGATGAACGGAAGAATTTTCCTTAGTGTCTTAAGCATGAAAAAGAGACGAAGAAGTAATAGCATTGATATACATATATATTTACTGAGGGCATGGACAACTGAGTCACTGAAAAAAAATGTGACTCATCCCAGGGTTGTATGTCAGAATATCATTGACGTAAAGATTGTGACCTAAGTATAATATACAAAAATATCCCTTGTTGGATGTAGATGTTGTATTATTACCTAAAATTGGTCAATATTTATGAAAATGATATGCAGGAATGAATATTTTTGTTAAATGGTCTTTAGTTCATAATATTCTGGTACAATGCCTGCACCCTTGAGAGTAAAACCAGAACAATTGCTGCAACTGTGACTATTGCCTCTTACAATACTATGCAGTACATTGTGCAGGAGTTTGGCACTCGTACCAAAGAATCCGTCCAGAAGTATTCTTCACACAGCCAGTGCCTACTACAATAATTAGGATACTGCATTTCTTACCAGGCATGAAACCCTCTTCTCTTGACCCAAACCTGACTTTCTCCACACATGATGCACATCAGTAATCACAAAATGTCAAATGCAGTCCTTCTGTTAAAACCCTTACATAAATCCTGCGTAAATCAAGTGGGCCTAGCAGCTTAGCATATCAGTATAAACTAAATAACAGTAACAGCAATCAGGCAATTTCATCTCTGCTAACCTCCTCAAGTCTGTTGAGAAGATCGAGAAGCTGGGTCCGATTATATCCTAGCAAATTCGTTTCCTGGACTTTAAATTCCAAACGTCTTAAAAGTTTGGCAGGCTCAGAAAACTTTCTGAAACAATGATACTTTCAGATAATGCAGAGGATTTCTGAGCTCGCTTGTACAGGCTCAGTGTAGAAGAAGGGAAGTTCTCGAAGACATCCATACCAAAACATCCCAATATTGACTTCACATTAAAGGATACAATTGTCCCAGGGGTACCCAACCAAAGTCAAGAAGGGCCAGGTCCATGTCAAACCTTCAGCATATGCACAGGGGGAAAATGCATCTGTCTACATGTGCCTGATTTACAAGATTAGAGGTCAGCTTGAAATTTGCCATAATTCTCTATGCCCTGCGCTAGATTTAGATTATCTGCTGTGAAATAGCACAATGCAAATCATCTTTGAAACCTCGAAATCTAATGAGAGGAACCTTACCCAAAAACAGAAGAATGATATATTCAAATGCCAGCAGCAATGGCAATTACAGTGCGGGAAGCTAGTGAAGGGCCAGCAAGCATGAGCACAATATTTCTGTGAACAATCAAAGACAGACATGAAACCTTCACTATAAGTCTTCAGAAGTCAGCCCCCAGTACAATCAGCACAACATGTGCTTAAGACATGAGCATGTTTGTGGAAGAGGCAGCAAGCGCGCTTCCAAATCCTGCACAACACAGAATAATATGTTTGAGTCCACACTGCAAATCGCTTTTAGATAATTGCCCTTATGGTCTAAGGGAAACATTTACCATCTTTACTGTGTGTCAGAGAAGAGTACGTGCTGGCGAGCCTGCAAATAGCACGCGTCCTCTTCCTGAATAAATCTTAGTTCATGAGCACAGAGATCACTTGTTTCCTTAAAGAATTGAAGAACTACTAATCCTTAAAACGTTCTTAGTAATTAATATTACAGCAGACATCCATTTCATAGTTGAGTTTCATTTGCTTTTATTAGTTAAATGTTATATTCTGGATTTCAATTTCTAAATTTTGGTTTCATTTAATTTTATTATATCAGTTATATATTTTATACTTCCACGTCTCATTTTTGTTTGATTTGATTTGACTATTTAAATGGTATGTTGTTACCTTAGCATTTGTTAAATATTTTCAGAATTGCTCAATACATCTCGAAGCTACTTTTATGTTCAGATACTTCTAGATTGTTGTAAGAAAATTTGTTTCGAGATCATTTATGCCACCTTAATCCAGAGTAGTTGAATTCGTTTGAAGATTCACACGTCTGTCCCATGGTATCAGTAGAAAGTTCACGTGCAGCACCATGACACTCATAAAATCAGTCTGATGAATCTGGCCTGAACCTCCTTTACCCATAAACATGTTCGAAGACAGATACGTATCCTTAACATGTCAATGGCTTCCGCAAAAAGATCTATGGGCAGTAAAATAAGTGTACGACTAATGCACAGGTGCAGTGTCGCTGAGACATATGAGCAAGGCCAGAAATATCAAAGGAAACAAGTAGAATATACATATTCAATGCAAGAGTGCTGATAGTGCATTCAGCCTTGAGCCGTGATCCTTTGTTGTAAAATATGATATGTGGGTCCTGTCGGCTACCACTGATCATGTGTATGAAAATCTAAGCCAAAGCCGCTTTCCACAGAAGAGCGTCGCACTTCCCAATAGTAAGCCAAAATGCATCGGAGGTTGGCACAGTTATGAGAGTGGGAAGGCTCATGTCACTAAAGACGTGCACCAAAGAAAGAAACCACCTACCACCTGGGCTTAACAGCTCTCTGGGTCACACTCACCTGAACTTCCAGAAAGGAGCAGGAACCGCAGAAAAAAGGCTGAGGTCAGGCATGCTTTTTACCCAACAATCAACTTTATGAATGCAAAGTTTTCATTCCAGGTTTAACATGGAACGTGATCTGCCAGAGGAAAAGTATGTGGCTTTTTAATGACATTTGTCTCCTCATGCAAAGCTTGGCATTGTATCAGCTGATAAACACGTGATTGCGCCAAAAGATTTAGCGAACCAACATGTCTCATTCTTTGCGTAGATACTGTAGATGGAGTAGTAACACATTGTGTTAGAGAATGCTGACGTGCATATGAGAGGCTTGATGAAGACCAGACAAGCTGCTCTTCCATCAACCATTATTGAAGACCAAGCCGCAATGTGTATGAGATACAAGTGAGCTCAAACTCACCAGAACATCAGCTGAGATTGGCATTTCCCAACCAAATGAATTCTGCCTCCCACCTGCTGAATCACCTTTATGAGCAATGCAATGCCACTAAGAATTAACTAAAGTGCCACCGCAGACATTTGAAGCATTGTGTTCACATCTACTCAATGGAGATCAAAAGCAGTTTTTACTCTGCAATGACCATTGTAGAAAGAGACCAAGCAGTCTAACAAGAATGATGCACCGCACAAGTACTTGAGTTAGTGTATTTTTTGGGACCCAGTCTGAAACAAATGGAAACTAAACCTCACTGACTTGGAGAAACTGATGTAGTGCAGCCAATGAGAATATAATTGTACTGCTTTTTATCATTTATATTTGCATTGGCTAAAAAAAAGCTGCTGTATGTTAGTATGATGTTTCTATATGTTTCATAACGCTACATGTGTAATAGGTCGTAGTGCATATTAACATACTTGTGGTTTGTGCACTGTAAAGTTTTGAGAGCATGGTTCAGAAAGTAATGATTAGTGGTGGGTGGAACTCGTGGAGTTTCACTCTGTGGAATTCTGAGGATTACATAAAAACTCAGCGAGATTCCGCAGAGTTCCGCAAGTGGCAGAATTCGGCATGTTGCACTGCTCACGCTGACTTTTAGTGCCGGTAGCCTGTTTGGCACTGTAAAATCAGGGCAAATGGCGCCACGTAGCATGCCAGAGGGCGCTGCTTCTTTCTGCAGCTTGAGTAGATTTTTTACTTGAGTGGCAGCTTTCTCAATGTGAACGGCAGAGACCTGCCCTGACCACCCACGTTGAGAAATCTCACCAGGAGGCATTGTAGCGCTCAATTTTTTTGCTTGTCCTAGCTAATTTAGCATTGGCAACCTGTGTGCAAGAAAAAACTCTGCCATGCGACGGTTGACAGAGTTATTTTGGAACTCCACGCACCAAGCGGAGCACAGAGTGGTCAAAACTCCTCAAACCTGGCAACGGAGCGGAGTTTATCACCCATCCCTATTAATGATGTGTTAGAACTAATAACTTAAGAGTTTCTTCATTTGAATTTCGGATGCAAGCTAAGATAATTTATAAGTGCTAAATTATCTAATATTTTCTAATGCTCACAAAATAATATCCAGAGAAGGATTTTTTCCATTTTCTGTTTCACAGTAGACAGATATCTACTTGCAGATTCACTCTGTACAAGTTCTGTGCCGACAGAATCAGAAACATACAATGTACTATACTCTGTGTTATTCCTAATTGCCAAATAGAAGCATTGCCTCCTGCTCAGTGTGAGAAATGTAGGATCTGAGCGGAAAAGGCCCCCACTGGTCTCATAAAGTTTAACGCATAAAAACTAATTATTATACCCTAGCAATTGGAGTGGGGTAAGCAGACTGACTGATTGCCAGAGATACATGCTGGAAATTGGAGTTACTATTTGAGCCTTACTGGCATTCAGCTATGTATATCTTTACATTACAAGACAAATATTATCATAAATAAATATGTCGAGCTCTGAGCCAGCTAAAAATAACATAGCTACGAAAATATGCTGAGAGTTTAGGGATGTTCAATGAAAAATATTTAGGGCGTATGTAGGTTACACCTTATTTTGATTATGATAACAATTCTAATTCAGCTGGCTTACATGAGAATTGTTCATAGTTGTCATCATAAAAAGTGCAGTTAACTATTTCGATTAGCTCCTATAATCCACAGTCAGTCTCTTCTCAAGTGTCTTTTTAGGATGATATCAATTTTAAACAAAACATGATTGCCACATGTGTACACCTTATTTTCTTATAAGTCGTTGGAGTATAAAACGCGTACAATAAAAAAGAAAACAACATGTTAAAGTATTGAGGCATATAATCTGGTTTTAAAGAAATATATGACATTAGGCTATTTATTGTACACAACTGTGAATCTCTTACTCGGTTCATTCAACCATGTTTCTTCATATGTTTAGGCTTGGCCATCTCTCGTCTCCAACTTTCTATTTATTTAATTTTATCACAGGGCTTTTGAACACGTTTAAGCTATTGTTCATATTTTCAACATCCACATTTGTGAAAAAAGTAAAAAGAAATAAAAAATTAACTGCACTATGTGTTGCTTTGCTTGGTGTCTCATATGATACATGTTAAATCCAAGAAAACAAGGAACTCGATTCACAAAGAAAGTAGTACATTTATATTTGCAGGTTTTCACCTTTGTGCAGGTGTTCATTTACTACTTTCTGTGAATCACAAACACTCCCAGGAGTCCACATGGAGAGTTGCACCATACACTGTTTTCCATGTGGATTCTTGGAAAGGTCATATTACTTTCCATTTGTGCTCCTATTCCCACTGTGCGGAGGTCTCCATAATAGAGAACTCCTCATAAGGGAAATAGGATCCTCTGTTCAAATGCATCTTTTTTTTCACAGGGAAAATAATTGTCGCTGTGGAGAAACCCCTTCCTCTAAACCTGCACCAAATCGGGGGGTAATCAATTCCAGTCGCTGCCGGCATGACTTGCGAGGAGAGCTGGGAGTCACGCGGGGAAGGGGGAGGGTTTAATTAAATAATAATAAAATTTAAACTTACCTTCCCACCGGCCTGGTCCTGCGTCGTCTCTGCTCCTCTCCTGCCTCCGGCAGGAACAGGAAGCAGGCAGCCAGGCTCCCAGTCCCACCCCTAAACCAATCACAACGCTGCAAGCAGCGTTGTGATTGGTCGGGACGCCGCCAAGCCAGGGGCTAATGGCCTGGCCATGTTCTCCATGTAGGCTGCATTGCAGCCTGCATGGAGAAGGGCCGAGTGTGCAAGACTGGTTTGGTCGGCGCCAGAGGGCCGACCAAACCAGTCATGCGCACTCAGGAGTGAGTACACCACTCCTCCCCTGCCCAGCCATGCTCGCCCGCCCGCAACCAAACCCTTCTGCTTTCTCGCAGTGCTAGAAGCAGAAACATAAAATGGTAGTAACCATTTTATGTTTCTGCTTCTCACACTGCGAGAAAGCAGTGGGGCGATCCTCCTCCACCCTAGTGGAGGAGCCACCCCTGATCAATGCCCACTTCCCACCCTGTAAAGGAATCTACGGCATCAGGAGTAAAAATCCAACTCTTTCCAGGATGGAAAGGGGACTGAGAGGAGCGCGTGAGTACCGACAAATATATATGTATGCTAACAAATGTACACGTTTGTGGGCGTTCAAAAAATTCCAAGGCTAACCACGCCTTGGAACACCTATTTTCCCACCCCTTAGGTGGGATTGATGGGTGCGGAGAACTGGTTTTAGAGATCTTTGCACATGTAAAGGGGATAAGACCTGGCAGGAATCCCTTTGTGAATTTCTGGCAGGTGTAAAACAGATGTATTTGGTCTTAAACTTATGTTTGCTACACATGCACCTTTGTGGATAGAGCCCAAAATATTTAAAAAACGAAATGTGCATTACTTTGGAGATGTACCCTACATTCATACATTCGTGGGCTCACAGGTTTCCTTTTAAGGAAATTAGAGGCTTAATTTCGTCCACATAAATAACATCTGATATGCAGTGCAGTCAGCTAAATCAGAGATTTACATGCTTGGTACCAATGTACATTATCTGTGTTAATAAGATCAAATGCACAAAGTGTTGCACAGTGAATTATGTTGTTTTTGATGAATAATAGCGTTTACCTAACGTTACAAGGAGAAACATTTTTCATTTCACAATTGTTGCTTTAAAATGGCTCAGATGGCTTAATAAATTAGGCGTCGTTAGATTATTCAGCATCAAATAAACAATCTAAGTGAATCTGCCACACTTAATGCAGCGCCAGACTCTTTATGATGACCTTGGAAGAGAAACTGCAGCAGAGTTTACAAGAGCTGGATATGAAGCAACGTTACTGGATCCCTATATTTGGTTAGCTCTGCTAAGAATAGCTGTTAAGAATAGCCACAGCTAACAAGACATCAATGTTTATGAAACCCAGTGCTCCCTAATACAACATCCTACAAATACGGCATAATTAATCCTCAAAAACAATAGCAATTGCTGAAAAAAGGTAAAGGAAAGCGACTGAATAGACTGTTGGCATTTTAATGCAGTAGCTTTTCTGCCTTCTCCATTGCTCCGCATGGTTACTACAAAAGGGCAGAATTGTAAAGCCACAATCGCAGTTCTGCAACACAAGGTTTGCTCATTGCAGATGTTCAAGTGAGCCCACCCAACTAGGAAGATTTATGGACATTGTTAGTAATTGCAGACAGCCCAAGTACTGCGTGTTCCAGACCTATACGCTCTGCTGTCATAAGGTATAATGGGTCCTGGGACAACAATGTTATGTTATGTTATGTTAAATTATTTTTATAAGGCGCACAGCTACCCAAAAAGGGTTTCCCAGCGCCAGCCTGAAGAATGGAAAGAGAAAGTAACGGTATTATTGGTTGAACAGCCATGTCTTTAAAATTTTGCGAACATTTGCAAAGCTTGTTTCATTACGAAGGGATGCAGGCAGAGTGTTCCACAGAGTAGGGCCAAGAAAGGCAAAGGAGCGGCCGCCCATCCGTGAGAGTTTAACCCTGGGAACCAAAAAGTTTCCCTGGGTTGTGGAACGCAGCAGGCGTGTAGGTTGGTAAGGCTTGTAGATATTGGGGAGCAGTGCCGGACTTCATCTTAAACAAGAAACTCAAGGCTTTGAACTTGACACGGCTTTCCACTTTAAGCCAGTGGAGGTCACGTAAATAACTAGAGATGGAAGTAGCCTTGGGAATTCGACACAGTAGTCTAGCCGCAGCGTTCTGTACCACCTACAGCCTCCGTAGCACATCCTTATTCGCCCCTAAATAAAGGATGTTACCGTAGTCCAGTCTTGAGGTCACGAGCGCCTGGACTACGGTTCTTTGGGTGGAGCAGGGGAGCATCCAAACAATTTGTTTTAACCATTTCAGCACAATAAAGCAGGTAGCCGCCACTTTTACTGCTTGCTGCCTCATAGACAGCTGATCGTCAATAATGAAGCCCAAATTACTGACTTGTTGGGTGGGCTGGGGTGGGGCTCCCATTTCGGTAGGCCAATGCTGGGGGCCCCATAGGTTTTTATTTTTCCCCAAAATGAGGACCTCGGTCTTATCGCCATTAAGTTTAAGCAGATTAATTTGCATCCATGCTGCAATTTTTCTTAAGCCGTCCTGAAGAACTGATGGGCCAGACACCTTCTCTGTGGAAAGTGAGAAGATAATCTGGGTGTCGTCCGCGTATGAAAAGAGGGACAACCCGGCCTCCTCTGCAATGGTCGCCAGCGGTTTGACATAGATATTAAATAGCAACGGGCTGAGAATAGAGCCTTGAGGAACCCTATAGATAGAAAAAAGAGATTTGGAAGTAGCAGCAGAAGAAAAAATTTGAAATGTACGATTGGTAAGGAAAGATATCAACTAGTCCAGAAATACCGAGAGATTGAAGGGATTTTATTAACACGGTGTGAGACACCGTGTCAAATGCGTCGCTCGAGTCAAGTAATATGAGGGCCGTTGTGTCCCCCATATCCAAATGATGTCTCAGCATTTCCGTAACACCTAATAGGGTTGTCTCTGTTGAAAAACCGGCTCTGAATCCGGACTGGGAACCATGTAGGAAATTGGAAGATTCAACAAACTGGGTGAGTTGAGAATTTATATGCTTTTCCAAAATTTTGGAATATATAGGAAGTAAGGAGATAGGCCTGAAATTGGATGGTTGGGCAGGATCAGCGTTGGCCTTCTTCAAGAGCGGAAGGATCATAGCGTGCTTCCATTCAGGCGGTACAGATGCTTCCTGTAAGGAGGCATTAAGAAGATCCATAATTAATTCAAGAGAAGATGTATCAAGTTGCTGCAACACCATGGAAGGTAGAAGGTCACGAGGGGAACCTGATTTGATGCTACCTAGGATTGTCTTGAAAGAATTAATATCTAAGAGTGACCAAAATTGCAGTTTGTTGATGGGTTCTGCCATATCAATAGACTAAGGACTGGATTTTTGCTGCATAGGCATGACTGTCTGAGAGCTACTAAGCATGGAATGAATATGCTTTACTTTATTCACAAAAAATTTAGCGAGGTCATCGCACTGTGATCTATCTAGGGCGGGGGGCGTGGGCTGAGTGTCTGAGCCCGATAATTTTTTAACCATTGTGAACAGAGTACGAGAACAGTTCTGTGCATTGGAAATGGTGGATGCAACATAACTTGCACAAGCTGATTTACAAAGGGCTTGATATTCTTTTAAGGCCTTTTTATATTTTAGTTTGGAGTCAGTTGCATAGTTTCTCCTCCAATGCCTTTCTAAGGTTTTACATGTAGGGGCATATTATCAAGAAACGGCGTTAAAATTATCGCCGGTTTAGCGGCAGAAAACTGCCGCTAAAGTGGCGATAATGGGCTTGATAATATGCCCTTGAGAATTCCAATAGAAGCCCACGTTCTGGTGTCAACATGGGCTTCTATTGGAATTCTCCAGGGCATATTATCAAGCCCATTATCGCCGCTTTAGCAGCAGTTTTCTGCGGCTAAACCGGCGATAATTTTAACGCCGTTCTTGATAATATGCCCCGTAGTTTTTTCTGTTTTTAGTTGCAACAATATGTGTGGAGGCCCCATTTCTCCACGTAGGGGTCGTGTCTGCACCAATCCCATGGGTAAGAGTTGACCTCCTGCTTGATACCCGCAAGTCCTCAGTCCTTTGTCCTGATCTCTAAAACCACTGTTCACGTCCCATTACCAACCCCATGGTGAACATTCCTCTGCTTGCACCCATCTACCATGCGAAATTGATGTCTTCTTTGCACCCCCCCCCCCAAAAAAGACACTACAGTGCACTCACAAATCAAAAGGGGTCATCACTGCGGTGGCTTAGTAGCAAACCTCTTCTAAGCTGCTCACCCTTCAAATTTTTTTATTTTTTATTCATTGTCTTTGGCCATTAAGGGAAAACGCCTTAGTCAGCCTTTTCCAGCCCCTTTAAGCAATTAAGAACAAAAAAACAGTCACTTGCCCTGTGCATGTTTTTATGATACTAAGGACCCCTTCTATGTTCCCTTTCAGGGTCATTCTGTAGAACTAAACAATGTACTTTTCGGTCTCTGCCGCATACAAAATCAGTTTTTTCAAGGGTGGGTGGGGGTGTTAATGGGGTGGGGGGGATTACCTTCTCAAAACAACCAGTAACTTGACTGGATTTATAAGTGATTTATTTTTTTCTTTTGAGTGTTATATAGCGAGAACTCGACTCAAAGGGCTAGGAGTGCTTTACATGAGCAACAGTTGGATTACACAAGGTCACACCCATTTTTAGGTCTCGGCTAGACAGCCCAGCGCTGTCTCGAAGAGACGTGTTGTGTTCTATCTGTGGACTTACAGGCAGCCCATCTCCATCCATTGGTAAACTTCAGTATCGCTCTCATTTTCTTTGAATCCATTTGTCATGGCATGTCGGCATCATGCCCTCTTCTTGTGTTTGGCCCTCCCATAGCGCATGGACCAAGTACATTTCTCCTTACACTGCTCCGGATTTGCAGAGCTATTTTTGTCTTTGTTTTCAAGCACTCCATAGGAATACATGTGCTTTCAAGCTGTTTCCCTTGTACACATACACACATGCAACTAAAATGCATGCGCATGTACATAAACAAATGCATTTCTTAAAAAGTTGTTAAAACACAAACTGCACTTGCTTATTTTTTTTTGCACGATCCGATGGTATTGGAGCGCTTGTTCCATCCTCCATCTTGCCATAGCTATAACACAAGCCAATGGTATTGGAGTGCTTTAAGAGCTCACCAGTTACATTCCACAATGACACATTCATTGTCCTAGGCAGGGGGAAGCAAAAGTGATTTGCCCAGAATCACAAATTGTTAAGCCGACCCCGAGATTCGAGCTCGGTTCCCCTGTCGGCAGCTCTGGCCGTTACGCGACATCCTCGCTTCACTTCAAAGCTCAACACTTTCTCACTACCACTTCCACATTTGTTCAGCAAGGCCCCATCAACACTGAACAAGAATTGGCAGAGCCAATAGATCCCTGCAATGCCCGAGCTATTGGCCTTGTCAATGTGAATGTCTTTTATCCTTGTCGTCTAGCAGCACATCTGCTCATTGTTTTTTTTTTATCCTCGCTTGTTTGTCGAATTACATGGATTTATTGTTGTTTTTATCCTTGCTTGTTGTGTTAAACGGGTGCATAGTGATGGTAAGTATTCCCTGTGCCCTGGGTACTTTCGGTAGTTGCATGTGGTAGCATGGGTTAAAATGGTTTTATCTTTGCTTGCTTAATCGGGTGCATCGGGTGGTAAGTATCTCCCGTGCCCTGGGTATTTTCGGTATGAGCATGTGGCAGCATGGATTTATCGTGCTTCATATTGGTTGTTTAAGTTAATCGGGTGCACTAGTGTGCTGAGTATCCCCAGTGCCCCGGGTATTTTTTGGCATATGCTTGTGGTAGTTGCAGCGGCAGGTAATGGCGCGATCGGGCAACTTGGTGGTAAGTATCCCAGGTATCCTATGCCTGTAGTGTTTTATGGCATGGTCGTCGTGCATGTGCTGCCGGTGGGGGGGGGGGGTGAGTATCTCCGCGGAGCAGCTTGCGTATAATCATTGGTGAACCCGATGAGGCTAGAGATGCCGAGGAGAGCAGGGGTGGTCAGATGGTCTAAATGGCCATCTGCTAAACAGGGAAGCCGGGTTGTTGTCCCGGCAGGGAAACTCAGCGGCCTGGTAGCATGAGGGAAACTGATTCCCCAGGTCCGTTGGTATCTTGCCGGGTGCTTGAGGTGGTGCTCAGGCTTATGCACACCGGGCAATACAAGCCTCTTCGGTATGCCCGGTGGGGTGTAGAGCCCCAGTTTAGCTGGATCGGACAGCGGGTGAGTCAAAAAGAATGATGAAGGGCGAGTGGCCGATCCACCACCGTTGTATCCATTTGAGGGGGCTCCAGTTAAGCAGCTGGCGGAGGCGTACAAAAGGCATCAGCGCGGATCCATATGGAATAAACACGCTACTGGACACCTACCGCTTGGGAAGAGTGGGTGAAGTTGTGGCGAAAGGGCTAGAGCTGAAGGCTGACTTCAGAGTCGGGAAAGCAGGTTCGAGCCTGATGTAGGCCAAACACCCTATGGTTCAAAACATGAATATGTGCATGCGTAATGTAACTGGTGCTCGGGTTGGCTCTAAGTTTGTGTGGCAAAAATTCTGAAAAGGAGTATCTTTGAAGTTACATCAAAACAGTGACGAGTGGTACTATTGCAAAGTTAAGCCTGTACATATAAATAATAATGAGGAGTGCATTGGGCTCAAATGCGGGGGAGGGTTACTGCTATAACCCAAAGTTTAAATGGATTGTTAGTAGTTTTTTAAATGATGTTTCTTTCCATTCCACATAGCGCATTTGTTGGTACACGGACGTCTATTTCCAACATGGCTCCAAAGCGTGCCCGGGTCGCCAAGGGCGCGCCAGCCAATCAGGACGAGTTTCAGTTGCTCAGCGAACTGTGGAAGGTGGCAAAGACACACGGCATAAAATGGGCCCTTCAGAAGTTGTCGCAAGATCCGGAAGAGCGGTCTCAACAGGCGATAGAGAAAGGTCCCGGCTCAATACAAGGAAGCCATCCAGGAACCCGTTAACGGGGGCAGACAAGCGCAAGCGGTCCTGCCAGGTGAGGTGGTGATAGCGGATCAGCCCCTGGTGGCTCTAGGCGAAAACCAAGCTCCCAGCACGCCAGTGCAGGTAGCGAGTGGGGGGCAAATTGAGCAGATGCTCCTGCAGCACACAATGGGGGGCCAGCGCAGTCTGGGGATGCCTCTCAACACGCCACAACCTGCAAAGAGTTCAGCCACACCCTCCTCCGAGGTCATGACGACACTTGTCGGTTTTGGCTGCGGGGGTTCATCCCAGTGGACAAACCCCATACATCTGATAGTACAACATCGCAGCGGGCGGCTCAGGTGTGGGTGCAATCGTGTGGGGTGGCACAATCACCCCTTGTCATCACCTCCACATCACAAGCCCATCCCAGTAGTAGTACTGCTATTCCTGGTCCAGTACCACATACAGTAGCGGCCCTGGCAGCAATCCTAACACCACAGACCCCTCTCACCATCAGCCCAATGCTGTTTGGTTCTGTAACTCCTGCGTTGGCTCTGTCCATGGCCATTACGTGGCACGTGCCAGCGGAAACAAGGGAGAAGATATTTAAAGGGGAGTGTATTGATGTTTTTGATCTCATTAATGCTGGGGTGGTCCCAAGGAAAAACAGAGCAGGCAAGAAGGGAGAGTTTAAACGAAAGAAGGTATGGGTGGACTGGTCGATCAAGAATTGGGTGACGGGGTTTAATATTTATTCAGCTATCATGGTAGAGAGGTTCCCTGCAGTGGCCGTACAACTTTTCAGCAACATGTCAATGATCCACAGTGCAGCTTCCGAATTTCAGGGCTCTGCCTGGCTCCAGTATGAAATAAATAAATAAATAATTTAGAAAGATGAAGGCAGTACAGCTTGAAATAGCATGGGACCAATGAGAAATTAACATCTGGCACGCGGAATTCTACATGGTGGCGGCAGTTGCCAGTATCCCTCATTCCTTTCAATTTGACAAAAGGGCAAGGGACAAGAAGCAGGCATGTTGGCAGTATAACAAAAAAGAATGCAGTAGAGGGTCTGCCTGCAAATTCAAACACTTATGCTCCTTCTGTGGGACCCAGGGTCACCCGGAGAGCAAGTGCTTCAAGAAGCTGGGAAAGTCAAGGGATCAGCACCCTCCCAAAAGTCGCTAACTTCAGTCAGCATGGAAAAGTAACTACTCCCATTTGTTTGCATGTGCTTGCTCACCTTCTTGGCAGACTACGATTCTTGACATGATGCTCCCCTGTTGTTTTATGGTTTCAAATATGGATTCCACATTCCATCCAGTGCCCCCCCTACGACAGTACCCCCCAGTAACCAGCTGTCAGTGCTACGCAATTCAGAGATCGTTACGGAAAAAATCATGAAAGAAGTTCATGCGGGAAGAGTGGCTGGCCCCTTTAGAAAAATCCCACGGCAAGACCTGGTGTGTTCTCCATTAGTGTTGGTTCCTAAGAAAGAAACAGGGAAGTTCCGCCTCATTCACAACCTTTCCTTTCCGCTGGGGTCTTCAGTCAACGACAGGTTAGATCCAGGGCTTTGCACTGTGCGTTACACTACATTTGACACAGCAATTCACAAGCTGCAGAGATTGGATAAAGGTGCCTTGATGCCCAAATCTGATGTAGAAGCCGCCTTCCGCCTCTTGCCAGTACATCCAGACAACACTCGCTTGCTGGGTTTTACATTTGAGGGGAGTTTCTTTGTCGATCTTTGTATGCCAATGGGTTGTTCTATCGCCTATCTGTCTTCGAGTCATTTAGTCATTTCTTGGAGTGGGCAGTGAAAGATCTGGTGTCTTCTCAGGATGTGGTACATTATTTGGATGACTTTCTATTCCTGGGTCCCTCTGGCTCATCGGCATGTGGGAAGGACCTGATGGGTTTCCAACAGTTGGCTAAGTCCTTAGGAGTTCCTTTGGCGGTGGAAAAGACAGCGGGTCCTGCTACTTTCATGACTTTCCTGGGAATTGAGATAGATACCGTAGCTGGGGTGTGCAGGCTCCCACAGGAGAAAGTGTTGACATTCAGGGCTTCCATTGAAGAATGTCTAGCTGCCACAAAGATTGCCTTGCATCAATTACAGGTGCTAGTAGGGCAGTTAAATTTTGCTCTCAGGGTGATACCCATAGGCAGGGTGTTCTCTAGGAACATTGTCAGGGCAATGGCTGGGCTACAGGCAAAACACCACCACACCAGACTGTCTTCAGAAGTGAAAGAAGATTTGCGCACCTGGAAAGGGTTCTTGGCCAAATTCAATGGCACTCTGCTTTGGCAGCAACCAGTCCAACCCAATACGGAGGTTGCTCTCTATACAGATGCAGCAGGCAGCATAGGGTTTGGTGCAGTGTTGGGCACAAGATGGTGCATGAAACACTGGCATATAGAATGGGTGTCCTTAGGGCTGACGTGTAATGTGACATTCTTGGAGCTATTTCCTATCATCGTGGCACTATACCTTTGGGGACCCATTTTGACTAACAAGAGTATTGAGTTTTGGTCAGACAGCATGTCAGCAGTGATGGCAATCAATAACCAGAGTGCCAAATGCCCGTTGGTGCTTCGCTTGCTTAAAGAGCTCATCCGCTGCTGCCTGGCACGTAGCTTGAATTTTATTGCTAAGCATGTGCCAGGAGTAGACAATGCAGCAGATGATGCCCTGTCTCGTTCTAAGTGGACAGAATTCCGGGCGCGATGGCCACAAGCAGACAGCAAGATGTCAGTTTTCCCAGAGGAGTTGTGGAAGTTTGGTGCCCCATTGCCCCTGCTTCCCTGGCCCCCAAGACTAAGGGGCCGATTCCGATTCAGGCCGGAAATCACTCCGACCGAGCCGGACCCAGAGATTTCCGACCGAATCGGACTCTAGCAGCCCGACCGAACGAGTACGATGCGTACGCATGCAATCGGACTCGATTCGGTCGGACTCCCATTGAAGTCAATGGAGCCGGTCGTACAACGCGTACGCGGGCTCCCATTGACTCAATGGGTGCGAGAGCGAACAAGGGCGCCCCCTACAGCGGGTACGCGTTGATGCGAATCGCGCCGTACATGCACAGGTAGGGGGAACCATGGGTCCCCCTGTGTGCGACTTCGCGCGGCTACGCGTACAGAGGTCCGACACGGACCCCAAAGTCCGGCTCCGACTGCCCTTTGGAGCCGGACGGCGCGAGTCGGTCGGACTGCTCGAGGCGCGCATCGTACTTGCCCGGCCGGGGAACGTCTCCATTGCGCGGTGCGAGTCGTGTCCGTGCGAGTCGGTCGGAGCGGGTCGGACCCGCGTACGAGTCGGTCGGCGATTTCGCGTGCGCTCGCATCGTACTCGCTCGCCCGGATGCACGTACGAATCGGTCGGGAAAGAGGGCTCCGAATCGGATCCGGTTAAGCCGAATCCGATTCGGTGCCCTACCGGCCCAGATCGGAATTGGCCCCCAAGTGTATGTACAAGAATGCATGGCAGGTGTATATGTCGTCGTTCTGTTCACCCGGGGTTGACGAGCAATTTTCACCGCAGGGAGTTTTGCAATTTTTGGTTAAACAAAAAGGGAATGGGAAGTCATTATCACTGGTTCGGAGGCAGTTGTCTGTGATTGCCTTCTTTGCGGGGCTGAAAGGGGTTGCTGACCCAACTAAGGTTCCCAGTGTGCGACGGGCGGTGAAGATATGGGAACGTTTATCCCCGGGGGCTAAGGACAGTAGGAGGCCTATTGATGCGGCTAGATTGTCCCATATTTTGGGGATACTACCCCAGGTTTGCGCATCGCCATATGAGGTGAGCCTGTAAGCTTAGAATATTCACTTGCTTTATTTGGAGCGTTCAGAATTTCTGAAGTAATATCTTCATCAAAGGTGGACATAGGTGTGGGAGTCAACTTATCTGATGTCGTCGTATCAGGGAACATTCTTCAGGTCAGAGTAAGGAGATCTAAGACAGACCTGTTAGGGAAGGGTGCATGGGTGTGCTTGCTTGCAGATCCAGGGGCCACTTAATGTCCGGTGGCACTGATGCATGCATTCCTTCATATGCAACCAGAGTGTGGGGACTCTAGACTGCTGTTACATGCAGATGGCTCCCTGCTGACCAGATTCCAGTTCACACGCTTATGTAATCGCTCTTTGACCTTGTTGGAAGTCATCTTGCTTTGAGCGTTATGTGAGGCCTCATCTGGCTTAAGTAGGGAGGGTGGATCATTCATCACTACTCCTTCTCTCGACGGTGATTAGAAATCTTTTCCCCTTTTTCTTTTTCATTGTTTTTCCCTGCAGTCATCTGGCGGCCACAGATACAGGTATGCTGGTGTGGCCATTCTTTTGTGCACAGAGCAGCACAGTATTACCGTGGATCGGAATTAGAGAGGGTACAGTTGGCAATGGGCTTCAAGCACCAATGGGTAGGGATTGGAGGCAGCAGTTAAGCGGGCTGTTTGACCACTCGCGGGGGTGTTGGAAATCGGTGGTATTCCCACCCCGGACATCATTGTTATCCATGCAGGGGGTAATGTCATGATCCCCTCAGGCCAGAGGGGAGTTAAGGAGGCATTATTCTCTATGCTTTCTCAGGTAAGGAATTTTTTGCCGTCAACTGTCATGCTTTGGTCTGAGGTAATACCACGTCGGTATGGCCCAAGGGCACACCTGTGCAAGCGGTGAATGGATCAGTAAAGAAATTGAATCATGTGGGCACTAAGATATTGGCTGGCTCCTCACTGCACATGATCAGGCACAATGTGATTCAGGTATCCAAGGCAGAGTTATATCTCAAGTATGGGGTGCATTTGTCTAACAAGGGACAGGAACTATTTATCCAGACAATTTTAGGTGCCATTGCAGAGGTGTTGTGCAGTCAAACTATAGGAGGGGGGAGGGCACCATTGAGCTCCTCACCATGTGGCTGGGTCCCTGGCAGTAAAATGGCCGGAGATACTGAGATGTGGACTCTTTTTGTATGGACTGACTGACCCTTGGGACAGGGCGAGCATTCAATGGGGCTCTGTGCTGGCGGTAGGGGGGCCTGACCTGATGGTGGTCCTGGACTCTCCTGCCCTACCCAAGATGCCTGTGTGCTTAGAAACTTTGAGGGTGCCCTGTGTTCAGGAACCCCGGTGGGGCCAAGGCATCATGCAGTGCCCTGTTGGTAGTACCTCTGGGGTGGAGGGCAGAAAACGTTACAACAAATAAAAAATGACTGCTGGTCAATGTGATCATGTGTGAATAACAAGGACCCCCTGTATATATGGATATACTATTCCTAGGACCGGGAAAACAGCCGTGAGAAAATATATCGTTCCTAGGTAATAGAAGAACAAATCACAATGGGTGTGATAAACAATGAAAAGACAATGAAGACAGAAAATGGCAAAATATAGATAAAAACAATAATTATTTATTTAATATTCGTATGTATGAAACAGAATCATAAACAAAAATTTAAATAAAAACAAATTAAAAATAACATATACACTCATGTACTCTGATACATTGATGAAAATATAAATCAAGTTTGATAAAATACAAAGTACATATAAAAATTCGACGTGGCAACAGATAAATCTTCGACGCGCGTTTCGGCGCACGTAGCGCCTTCGTCAGGAAAAGCCACAACAACCTAAAATTAATAAAAACATAACTGAACCTTCATTGTCATAATTGCAACAATATTTACAATGGTAGTGGTAGTGATACATTTATAAAGTGCCTTTAGTTATAACTACAAAGAATTTAAAACAGTCACCAAAGTACCCGTGTTTACAGATATTAATGAAAAGAAAAAGGAATGAAAAATAAAGTGCATAAATAAAAATAGAATAAAAATGAATAGAGTACAGTAAAGCTACTCCCAAAACCGATTTCAATAGAAAGAGAATATAAGCTTACTTGAGAACTAATGCGACTTAACAAAGATAGACGAGGCTTGGTCACTCGTTATTTTGTTATGCGATTAAACATCTGCAATAACATATATAATACAAAGTTATCAGACTGTTCCAAATATCCAGATATATACGCATCAAGCACGTTATATATCGTATTTAATATCTAGTTCTATTTAGAACAATATTATAATCGTAAAAGAATGGTGCTTACCGATGAATTAAAACGTGTAAGAACCGATATAAACTCTGAGATGTGAACATACAAGACGATACTCTTAGGATATTGGATAGTGATGTCAATAAAACAATTTTTTTATATAAAAGAGGAAATAGAGCGGACCTTACTTTATATCAATACTGACAATGGTTACGTCCTAAGGAAAACATAAAAATAATATAGTAAATCTAAATATACCGGCTGCAGACAAAATATAAATCTAACTAGTACCATGATGTGAGGCAAGGGAAAAGTAGACCTACTTGTATATATCGCAATCCTATTAATTGCCAGTTCTAAAAGGAAAAGAAAAAGCAAACGGACAAATTGGTATTCAAAAATAGCCGGTATATTTAGATTTACTATATTATTTTTATGTTTTCCTTAGGACGTGACCATTGTCAGTATTGATATAAAGTAAGGTCCGCTCTATTTCCTCTTTTATATAAAAAAATTGTTTTATTGACATCACTATCCAATATCCTAAGAGTATCGTCTTGTACGTTCACATCTCAGAGTTTATATCGGTTCTTACACGTTTTAATTCATCGGTAAGCACCATTCTTTACGATTATAATATTGTTCTAAATAGAACTAGATATTAAATACGATATATAACGTGCTTGATGCGTATATATCTGGATATTTGGAACAGTCTGATAACTTTGTATTATATATGTTATTGCAGATGTTTAATCGCATAACAAAATAACGAGTGACCAAGCCTCGTCTATCTTTGTTAAGTCGCATTAGTTCTCAAGTAAGCTTATATTCTCTTTCTATTGGAAATCGGTTTTGGGAGTAGCTTTACTGTACTCTATTCATTTTTATTCTATTTTTATTTATGCACTTTATTTTTCATTCCTTTTCTTTTCATTAATATCTGTAAACACGGGTACTTTGGTGACTGTTTTAAATTCTTTGTAGTTATAACTAAAGGCACTTTATAAATGTATCACTACCACTACCATTGTAAATATTGTTGAAATTATGACAATGAAGGTTCAGTTATGTTTTTATTAATTTTAGGTTGTTGTGGCTTTTCCTGACGAAGGCGCTACGTGCTCGAGCACGCGTCGAAGATTTATCTGTTGCCACGTCGAATTTTTATATGTACTTTGTATTTTATCAAACTTGATTTATATTTTCATCAATGTATCAGAGTACATGAGTGTATATGTTATTTTTAATTTGTTTTTATTTAAATTTTTGTTTATGATTCTGTTTCATACATATGAACATTAAATAAATAATTATTGTTTTTATCTATATTTTGCCATTTTCTGTCTTCATTGCCTTTTCATTGTTTATCACACCCATTGTGATTTGTTCTTCTATTACCTAGGAACGATATATTTTCTCACTTCTGGTCAATGTGATACATCAATGCTGACGGATGCCCTAGGTGGTACTCAGGGGCCAGTGCAAGTTGGGGCCTGCTGGCACAGCGAGCACAGGGGGGTTCAACACAATTTGCGTGTCTTGATGGTTAATGCAATGTCTATAACGTAAATACAATCTTTTGCTTAAGCGTAACCTTTTGAATATGCTTGCATCTTCTGGCAATTCAGAAGTTAAGTAGTGAACAATGTGAGTTTTCACTTATGCTTGAATAAATGCTCAAGTTAACGATCAAATTAATAATGAGTACCTTAAAGGTGAAAATAAAGGACTACGTCGTGGAAGCTCAACAATCCGTGTTTTGTCGCTCTGTGGTACAGGATTGTTGGAAGGGGATTGAATTTCAATAAGTGGGGCGATTCGCACGTTGTAGGCACACTAAAAGGCAAATTCCTTGGCTTGGTGCCAGCGTACGCTCTCTGCCTGCTGACTGCTGTTTACTGCGATGATTTACAGCCCAGCAGAAAAGGATGATACTGTGAGAATATGTGTATGTGTGTGATTGTGTGCATTTCGGTTTACATGTTTATTCTCACATTTGCCACATATGTGCTAAGCAACAGTGCTGTCAGCCAGTGCCCGTGCAGTGTTTTCCTGTCCCATTCCAACCTTGCATCACAGTCGGTGATGCGAATGAGAGCATGCTGCCAATACTACAATTCTTAATTTATAACCCCATTTTCCAAATTAAAATGTGCAGCAACATTCTGAAATTCTGCTTTCCCTTTAAAGCCACGCCCACCAGCACCTTTCTCTCCTGACCCTTGCATTCCCGCTCCCAAAGACAACAAACAGCAAGTTGTGTGTCTGATGCGGGACATTGGCTCTCTCTTCGCGCTGTGCGCTGCTGATTCAGCACGAGCTAACCACCCTGCTAGAAGTTATCTTCACTCTCAGCAACACTCACAATGCCATCTTCCAGTTTCCACAGCAATGTAATACATTGATCTGCTAATTTCAAATCAGCATGACTGCTGCTAAAATTACTGCTATGCAGCCACTCGTTTTCTCTTCACTGCCAATGAGAGCTCTAATCAGTGGCTCTGTATATATTGTAAGGGATCCCCGGGCCCTGCTTGAGTGGCTCTCTCATGTTGAATCCTGCATAGTATGTTATTAGTCCTTTTATTCACTTGGGAGGGAGGGCCGAGTTTGCCCTGTCAGGATTTCAACCTCGAGCCCTTAGGTTGCTCACAGATCTACCTGAGCGATGCAGCAGACATTCGAGTCAATGAGCTATGTAGTTACCCCCTGCATCCTTTTTAGGTCTCGCCTGAGCCAGCGCGCATGCGCTGCTCTGCGAGGCTTTTAGTAAGGGCTTTAAACTTTGAACACACGCTCGTGCTTGTGCTTTTTTTTTCTTCCCCCGCTATTGGCCTTTGCATGCGTCTTTCTAAGAAAGACAGCACGCAATTGGCCCAAGCGGGTGCATGTCCCGCCTTCTCTGTCCCCTGGCCTAGGGTGCTCGGGAGCGAGCAGCAGTGGGGCCGTAAGCCAGCTGCATTCCTGACATTCCTTTGCGGCCGTGCTTGTTTAATTAGCAGCTTGTTTTGTGTTTATTTTACACTCTTTGGTTTACTGTGCAATGACCACTGGAGGGCAGCAGACCTTCTAACGATGATATATATATATATGTATATATATATATATCTTATTGTTTTACATGTGCTGAATTGGGCACTTTGTAATACCCCCTCAGTAATGAAAAAACAGAGACTTCGTGGTCACAGGCCTACTATAACTAGTACTTCTAAAGCAACAGTATCAGACTTGAGGACATTAAGACCATACATCCTTTTTTTTTTAACAGTTTGACAGCTTAATTACGAAAACAAAATAGTATTGCCATTTGCCACCATCGAGGAGGTGGAGCAGTCAGCTATTTGCACATTCCACTGTAAAAATAGTCCGTTTAGTGTCCCCACCCGAGCCGCAGCGCCTTCCACTACAAGGCGTTGCCCTGGCAGAGCCACTCCGTCTGAAGACCCTCATGATTCAGACAGTAAAGAAGATGTTAGGGAGGCGGGGAGGGGTGCTGCTTGATGGTACGTCTAATATTTATCGAGACTTTCAGTGGACGAGCAAAACGGTTCCAACTGTGGGGGTGAGCGAGCACTACTCAATACAGCCTTCTATAAAGCAGCAAATTAAGGTCATAAGGCACATTCCCATAATGCATGCATCTGAATCTGGGAGAGGATGTTACGTTACAGGCAGAGCTGCCGACTTTGGACTTGGGGAACATGACATCGGCGTCAGCGCCACATCCTGTGATCCTGGGCAAATCACTTAATATTCTCGTGCCTAAAAAAAATTAGCGTGACTTTGTGTAAAGTAATTGTGGCTCATATAAACCGTTTCAATACCTTCGGGTCGAATTCGCGCTACATAAAACTACTACAAAAAAATAAATAGACAGCACATTAGCACACTTTCCTTTGTCCTTAAAGATGTACTGTAAACACTACATTTGATGCTTATGACACCCAGTCCCATGCTAGTGTGAAAAGGTTACATCTAGGAAACAGAATGTATTTGGGAAAAAAAGTATATTGGATTAATTAATTTGATGCTTAACGACAGAGTGAATACATATGTTTTGAAAAATGGTCAGAGAACGTATATATTGCTGACTGAAATAGCAATTGTCTCTACGTGCGTGGTGTCCCGCTAGTTAGCAACATTTCTCCAAACAGTGATTTACCCACTTTTCTTTTAAAGAAAAATGTAAACATGTTCAACCTACATTGTCAGTGGGAGTTTAGGAGAAGCCGCTGGCGTCCCCCAGCCTCCCTTCCCCCGCGCGCCTGATAGCAGCTCTCAGATGTTGTTCAGTTTGTGTGACTCGCCTCACTGGGCACACAGAAGGGAAACTGGAACCGCTGCACAATCCGGCTGAAGTTGGGAAACCTGCTTTGAACCTTGGCCCGGCCTATCTATCGAAGCACAGAAAAGATGAGGAGAGGGTCCAAGGGAAAAGTTTAAAGACCTGCGAGAAAGGTGATTCCCCATATACAATAATCAAAGCACAATACCTCTCGGGTCTACAATGAAATGAGGTGAAGATGTGTCTCTCAATAAAGCCCCTCTAGGAAGCAATCCCTTTCAGGACGAATGCCCTCACCCACCATAGGTGGCATGCTTCATCATATGGGCTTCTCCTCCCAGTGGGAAAACCTAGTCCCACTGAGGGCTACAACTCCCTCACTGTGAGGTAGGAGCTCTGGGATGTTTTCTTGAATGACCTAAGGTGTCTAAGGATGCTAAAATCCCATATGTGAATGCTAGGCGTTGTGAGGGTGCAGCACTGGATGTGATTGAGAAGATAAAAATGAGTCTAAAACTACCTAGTAAGGACAAAAAAACTTTTTATTGGCTTGTCCAAACTGGCAGGATTAAAAAGCAGTGCAAAGCAGTATGAATTAGACTGCTAAGATGGTAAGGTCGGTCGACATGTTTCAGCCTATCTGGTCTTTCAAAGTATCCAGGTTTTCATCAGGACCATTAGAAATAAACAATGCTGCTGCATATGTGAAGAAAATATACAAAAATAAATAAATATGTTGATACCAAACCAGTAATCCGATCTTTAGCTCGATACTACTGGAACTTATCTGTAACTGTGAGACACAAAAAAGAGTGCAACAAATCAAACAACATTGCAATACTATTCTCTTATTGTCAACGTTTAGTGGACAAGGATTCAGAACATGTCCATAGAGTACTATTATGGTACCCATTCTACCTCTACTCACCCAAATCGGTAGATAAGTAGACCCACCTCTACCTGGTAACAACTCAGGGAAGGGGGCCCCGCTCAGCAAGAAATAAAGTCATGTGTCACTTATTCTTCATATATATTGTGAACACATGTCTTTGAAGAAAAAGAAAAACGTAGGTGTTGATAGCGAACCTCTAGTGAAGAAAATGTAACAGGAGAACTCTCCTATTTGACTCATATTTAAACAATACAATAATAGAACTCTGCCAAATCTGCCTTACCATGTTCGTTGATAGTCTGGACTAATAGTATTCTCGTACCACTATATTTTGGCAAAGTATCCCTAAGGTCGTCAAACCTGCGTAATTACATGTTAATAAGAAGGCTGGGAAATCTGACCGAGTTTATTACCGTTGAGCGCGCTACATTTGAATACAGGCGTGTAGCACACAATGGTCCAATTGAGTGTGCCCTACTATTGCCAGCCGTTTAACACTACTAGGTATGATGTAATACTTATGCTCGTAAAAATATGTTACTCCTGAAAGCGTGTTAAGTTAAAACACAATCAGGTATACTGCCCCAACTATATCTGAGGATACCACGCTGATGGATTAGAATATAGACCGTGGTAAGTAATGCATAGAAATAGATACTCGTAGCACTCAGCATATCTCCTCAAGGTGCCTGGGATATTTCCTGCTACTACTTAATGCCCAGCACAATAATTGTATCACGAATATAGCCACAGTGTAATGCGGAAAGCACACTGTCACGTTAATAGTTTGAAATATAGACCAAGATAATTAATGCATGGAAATGGAGGCACATAGCGCTAATCGCGAGTGTAACCATAGTGTAATGCCCCAAATACATCTGTAATAATCTCGCTAATGGATTAAGAATATAGAAAAAATTATCATGTTAAGCTTGATGCTCAACAATATTCGTATATGACAACTTAGACCATAATGAAATAGGTCTAAATGCACAATGATATAATGAAATAGGTCTAAATGCGCGATTTTTAAATGATATTTGATGTGATTTACAAACTGTCTATATTGGTCTTCCTTAAGCATAACTGCCCTTAACATAACGCCCAACTTACCTCTCCGTCGGTACCCTATTGTGGTACATGAGCTGCAACCGGAGGCACCGACGGGAGGATTCTAAAGCGCTTAAATACAGGTAATCTTGCCCAGTCATGTTAATGAAAGACCTCAAGGTACCTTCAGTGTGTGCCTGTTGTCGTCAACGCGATACAAAAGGGGATGATGGACGGAACGTTTGAGCCAATCAAACACTCACCCCCAGTCAACTGATCTGGGTTTAATCCATCATCATTCTTTAGCTC
Source organism: Calotriton arnoldi (assembly GCA_963921515.1). Lineage (NCBI taxonomy): Eukaryota > Metazoa > Chordata > Amphibia > Caudata > Salamandridae > Calotriton > Calotriton arnoldi. Next base: position 1,338,271 of record CAWUFW010003981.1, read on the forward strand.
ACTCCACCACCCCAGTTCAGACATGGCCATATGCAAATCAGTCTGACCCTGTGCCTCATGGGAACAGTCCAGCCCGAACTGCCAAGCCATGTCTTCCCTGGACCGGAAACAAGCATCCTAGGACCGGTTTCTGGCATTCCAGCCGTCATCAGCCAGGCTTGCTTGAATCCAGTGGCAAAGTGAGCAAGGGACCCACGTCTGGGCATACCCCCGCCAACTTAGGGCGAACAAAGCGATACAAAGGGGATGATGGACGGAACGTTTGAGCCAATAAAACACTCACCCCCAGTCAACTGATCTGGGTTTAATCCATCATCATTCTTTAGCTCACTCCACCACCCCAGTTCAGACATGGCCATATGCAAATCAGTCTGACCCTGTGCCTCATGGGAACAGTCCAGCCCGAACTGCCAAGCCATGTCTTCCCTGGACCGGAAACAAGCATCCTAGGACCGGTTTCTGGCATTCCAGCCGTTATCAGCCAGGCTTGCTTGAATCCAGTGGCAAAGTGAGCAAGGGACCCACGTCTGGGCATACCCCCGCACAGGGTCAGACTGATTTGCATATGGCCTGTACTGTTGGACCTAAATTTACTAGGTGTGCTCATTTGGGAAGGTTGCACATACACACTGGCGGCTGCCGTAGAATATGCTGCTGAATGACAGATACTATTTGCTGCGAAACTGATTTTACAGGGATAGCCACGGAATCTCTTCATTCAGTCCTGAAATATCTGTTTTCATTCTGTAAACCCAACGTTGTTCTTTTCGGAACAGAAACTTGGATATATCAGTGATGTGAGGTGGAATATAAGGTTGTTCATTTGCTTGGTGGTTCTTATCCAGAAAGTGATTAGTCATCTTTGTCGATCTCTTCCTGCAACGGATCATGCTTTTATGTTCCAGAATTCTTATTTTTATTTTGCGCGTGGTCACGTAACGCATACCACACGGACACGTTATCAGGTAGACCAACTTGTCGCTATTACAATTAGTGTGTTTGGACAAAATCCAGGGTTTATCTGTACATATGTCCACCTCTGTCATGTTCGATGTTTGTGGACAAGCTGCGCAGGACCCACACGGAAAGTGTCCTTTAACTGGAGGTAGCCCCCACAAAGTTTCTTGGTCCGAAGGTTTGGGTTTAGTCAGAGGCCTCGTGTGTACCACTTGATCCTTAATGTTTGTACTTCTTTTAAAGGCAAACAAGGGAGGAGGTATAGGTTCCCTTCCAATGTTCAAGATTTTCCAATGTTTAAGTATGCTTCTTTTGATGTGATTCGAATAGCTGCAAAACGTATTCACACAGGTCAGCCTGGGTTCCGCATCTTTGAGTGGAGACACTTCAATCAGTGACTCTCTATTGTTATTGGCAGCTCTTTTTTCTGATCTGCGAATCATTTTCTTTGGATATTTTTTCTCCTTTAGGTGGGCGCTCAGAGTGCCGGCATGTTCTTTATATTTCTCTATGGTTGAGCAATTCCTCCTTATCCTAAGAAATTGCACGAAAGGCAAATTCTCACGAAGAGCCTTCGGATGATAGCAGTCAAATGATAGGAGTGAGTTGCGAGCCATTGGTTTCTTGTAAAGTTCTGTGCTGAGTCCCTCACCTTCAGGGTAAATCCGAATATCCAGAAAAGGCAAACTGATGTTCGAGAATTCAAATGTGAATTTCAAAAAGTCGTTCCTAGTGTTCAACCACTGGTGAAAAGATTTGATGGTGTCCGGGGTGCCCCTCCAGACCACAAACACATCGTCAATATAGCGTTTCCAAACCCTTATATGTTTGTCAAAGGGGTTGCTATCTTATAAGATGATGGTTTGCTCAAAGTGGTGTACATAAAGATTCACCAGGCTAGGGGCAAAAATACTGCCCATAGAAGTCCCGGACGTTTGCAAATAGAAGTCATCTTCAAACTTGAAAAAGTTTTCTTTCATTGCTAGACGAGCGCACGTCATGATAAAATGTACCGGAGTTATGCTGTCCACAGGTCCTGTGTTCAATATTGACTCAATAGTAGCCAATGTTTCATCCTGGGGTATCGACGTATACAAGGACTCGACATCAAAAGAGACCAGATAGTCTTGCTCTAGATCAAAGGTGGTCTGGTCTAAGAGTCGTAGAAGATCCTTTGTGTCCTGTATATAAGTCGGCATTTTCAGTACAAATGGTTGCAGAAAAAAGTCAACAAAGGTCGATAAAGGCTCAAGTAGAGATCCTATCCCCGAGATGATGGGTCTCCCTGGTGGTGGCAGTATCCCTTTGTGCACTATCTATCGCCTGCACAATACGAAGTGTTTGTAAACAGCGGGTTGTGTGCTGACAGAGGAAGGGCCCAAGCTCCCAATTAAGGCGAACATTGGACAGATCCTGTTTAGTGTGGTTTACCGGTGGCCACTTTTAACAGTTTGATACCATAACACTGATTCATTGCGCCACTCAGCTCACATGATTCCAAACGGCCATTCTTTCGATATCCTAAAAAATGTAAACATGTTTTTCTCTTTTCTGTTGCTGGTTAAAGGATTAAAACAAATCGTATGGTGTGTTCCCAAAATGAAAAAACATAAACACACACAGAAGCCTCTCTTATTTTTGCACTAGTGAATTCTAGAATCCTCTCTTGTTCCTGCATACATGTGGCAACCTGAGCTCTCTCCCCTACCCTCCCCCAGCCGATCTGCTCTCTCCAAGCATTGACAGCCTACAGACGGGTCGGGCCAGACGATCAGTAAGAGGGTGGAGAATCCCGGACCGAACTAGTTTCAATTTACAGAGCAAACAACTTTTTTTTTTTTACGGTAATTGCTTTGCCAGAGGCTGTTGCCCGTTATTTAATAAATCCATTCGATTTTTCCAACACTCTTAGCAATATCTACGTGAACTTGCGCGTTATAGCTTCAGCAATTTGCTCATGAAATCAATAAACGACTTGTAAATAAATATACATTAGCGCATGTTCTTTGGGACAAATAAAACAGCAACATGTCGACAGCAGCGTCTGTCTGCAGCACAGAGGGCCATGCTGTTAGTACACGCACTGAGTGTCCTCTGAGAATAAACCTCACTTCCTGTAATGGACAATGTCAGTTTGCACTGAGAATGCAGATGGCTTGTTAGGAGGGAAAGAGGGTTTGCTTTCACTTTACATGAACCTGTGTGTGTAAAGCCTGCCTAGGCATTAATAAACCATCACCGTGGCCCATCTATACCCAGGACCACTGAAATTATGCGATTTCGAGGCCTTGGACGTTCCCGCATAACTATGGCCTTGACGTATTTACCACATAATCGATCATTTGCTGCCTAATCTGAATATTGCAGAAAAAAAGGGTTTGTGGATCAAAAGTTACAAAAAAACGTTGCAACACATGTTACGGGATTGTGGAAGGCCCTTTGCAAAGTTTTACTTGCCACCTTTCTGTTGCTTATTGCTATATTTGGGTTCTAAACTGGTATCAAGGAGGTGCAACCAATGCCCAGACAGTATTAAGTGTAAACATGACAAAATAATGAAATAACACTATCACAAAATGTGCTGCATTATTAAGCCACATAATTTGCCCTTTCTTGGGAAAAAAAATTACTCACCCTGCCGCATAATTTGGCCCTCCCCTGCCGCATAATTCTAGCGGCCCTGGTTATGGCACATTCCAAAATACAACATACACTCCACACAATACCACTCAGTGCCACATAATTATATGCTACATAATTACACTACACTCAATGCAACATACACTCCAAATACCACTCAGTGCCACATAATTACACACCACATAATTAAACACTACTAAATACAACATACACTCCAAATAATACCACTCAGTGCCACATAATTACATGTCACATAATTACACTCTACTAAATGCAACATACACTCCACACAATACCACTCAGTGCCACATAATTATATGCTACATAATTACACTGCACTCAACGCTACATACACTCCAAATAATACCATTGAGTGACACATAATTACACGCCACATAATTACACTCTACTGAATACAACATACACTCCCCATAATACCAAACAGTACCACATAATTACACACCACATAATTACACTCTACACAATTCAACATAAATACACTCCACATAATACCACTCAGTACCACATAATCACACATCACAATTACACTCTATTCAATGCAACATAAATACACTCCACATAATACCACTCAGTGCCACATAATTACACACCACATAATTACACTCTACTAAATGCAACAAAAATACACTCCACATAATACCACTGAGTGTGATATAGTTACACGCCACATAATTACACTCTACTCAATGCATCAAATACACCCCACATACCACTAAGTACCACATAATTACAAGCCACATAATTACACTCTACTCAATGCAACATAAATACGCTCCACATATTACCACTCAGTGCCACATAATTACACACCACATAATAACACTACTCAATGCAACATAAATACACTCCATATAATACCACTCAGTGCCACATAATTACATGCCACATATTTACACTCTACTTGATGCAACATAAATAGACTCAACATAATACCACTCAGTACCACATAATTGCACATCACATAATTACACTCTATTCAATGCAACATAGATACACTCCACATAATACCACTGTGGCACATAATTAAATGCCACATAATTACAATATACTCAATGCAACATAAATACACTCCACAAAATCCCACTCAGTGCGACATAGTTACACGCCACATAATTCCACTCTACTCAATGCAACATTAATACACTCCACATACCACTCAGTACCACATAATTACATGCCAAATATTTATTCTCTACTCAATGCAACATAAATACACTCCACATAAATGCACTCTATACCACATACCACCAATCAACATAAATGCACTCCACACCATGACACAATTTAACTAAGCATAATTTTACTCAACACCACAGATCCAGGCCACACAATTCAACTCCACACATTTCCAATACACACCACATAATTACACACCAAACAACATATTTAAAATCCACAACTCCACAATCCACAACGTACCTCCAATATACACCATATAGTGTCACCACCTGAGCACCAAACATCATTCACCACCACCATTTTGCATCAGCGCACCACCTAAGCATCACGTCAGTCTGCCCTTGGAATCTGGCATCTGTTGATTCTCCCCTAGTTTCCGTCCGCTGCTCGTGTTCTAATTAAATTACTGTTTTCCAACCTCCACTCCCCGTTATTTATGTCCCGCTCCACCATAACAAATAAATTATAACAAACAAGCATGAGAACAGGCAGGAAGAAGTTGCCAGCAGTGCAAGTACAAAAAAATAGAAGACATTTTTTATGTTAAAATCTTTTTTTAATCAGGTTTTTCAGTTATATATAATTTCGTCTTCGTTTCTATAAAGGTAACAAAAATGCTTTACACTTTTTATTATAACTTTTCAACATAATGCACAGCAGCCACAATGCTCTACAACATAGCCAAAAGTTCTGGCTAAACACATAAGGTCCCAAAGGCGAGACCTATTGGCTATGCCAATGCTTGCTTGAAGGGGTGCTTTCCTGAGGTACTGCTCACGAGAGCAGTGTGCATGGGTATTTTAAATAGGGAACCCAAAATAAATGTGCTACTACGGAACAGCAGGACAGATAAATGTCGTAATCCAAACTGGGAAATCCTGTAAAGTCTACAGGAGGAAGGATTCAGGAGGCTTATGATGAGAAGGGTACCTGCTGGTTGTGCCTAAGGGCATTCTGTAGTGCTCGCCTGATCACCCCACTACTTTAAAAAGGGATCAGCCACCACTGAGCGCCAGTACAAACCTTTGATGAATTGGGGCCTTAGCTTGATCTTGACTTTAGTTTTTATATGCCTCAAAGTGTTTACATGAGTATGATGCATTGTTTCCTTCCTTAGCCTGTCTGCAATAGATAAGTGCTTTGTGGCTGCACTTTTATATTTCAGTTCAAGGAAAACCAAGGAAAGTTCAAAGGACGCAGTAGTCAAATGCATGGATAGTACACGCCAAACGAGTATTACAGTAACTATGGAATATTTTCACTATCCACTTCACATGACAGTCATCTCCCTGGTAGACTTATCACTGGAAAGTTATCACAGAGGACAGAATTTAGGACATTGAAATCCATAATTTCGCATAATATCCCAGTCGAAGTCAGGGCTGCAGGAACATCACACAGCACTCATTCATTATAGAACATGACAGCAGTCCTTACTCAGAAATGGCCATAGAATGCCTAACTCTGGCAAATTGATCACCAACTCTCACAATCCAGTCACAATGTTTTGTTAGAAGGGGCGTGCCCAAACAAGATGCTCGGCAACACGTCTTGAACAGAGGCTCCTCAAGCACTCAGAACCTACTTAAGAATCCTGTGCTCCCCCGCCTGCTTGCTCAAATGATCTAGTGAGTGCCGACCAGGTGCTGAAAGCCTGGTGGTCCCACTGAGATATAACGAGCAGGCATTAGTGATAAGAAAGCACTGTTAGACCTAGAGACGTCGCTGCAAGCACTCTCTTCAAGATCATGGCCGGCATACAGGGCCGGACTGGGAACGCAAACTGGCCCTGGCAATTGAGATGGCCAGCCGCGGAGGGGGGGGTGTGTAAAACAGTACAGCTGCTTTTGTTACAGGGGGCCAATATTGCATGGCGGCCCACCGGGGAAACGCCTGGTGCCCGCTACGGCCAGTCCGGCCCTGCCGGCATATAAGATCGGTGATCGGAGGGACCAGATCGGAGCTCGTGGACACTGCTGCAGACCCAGAGCACAGGGCTCCCTAAGCCCCTGGAACATCCTTAGGAATCCTGTGTTACCTCTGCTTGCTAAAATGAACTAATGAGTACTGACCAGCTGCAGAATGCCTGGCGGACCTATTGAGATAAAAGGAACCTGCATTAGTGATAAGAAAGCTCTGTTTGACCCAGAGGCTTAACTGCAAGCATTCTCTCCAAGATGGTGGTCGGCCAGTAAAATCGGCAACCCAGGACCATAATGGACCACATGGACACCGCTGCAGACCCAGAGCAGTGGTGTGAACCCTGTCCCCGACTAGACTCGAGGAGAAAGCTGGAGTGAGGTTGGCCCAAAATGAGGAGCAGGGTGGACAATGAGGCCAGCAGCACATGGAGGTCAGGCGGGCCTGGGGAGGCCCAGGAGAGACGCATCTATGGCCCATGTCAACTGACTCTGCAGAGCAACGCCATAGACAAAGACCAAATTTAACACACTCCTGTCATAGAGGAGAGAACCCCAATTAAGAACAAGAGCATTGGGGTTAGGGCGAATTCCCCCTGCTTGCTTCATATGTAATGGAGATGTAAGGCAAATGTGGTAAACACTTATTAACTTTAACAATGCACTGGCACAGATATATCTCTGAAGTTTGAGATTTTATCTGAAACTGCCTCTCCCTCCCTGCTATGAATGCTTCTACACGACAAGATTAGCCATGATCTGAGAGAGCCTGGCCGGTGTGACTCCAAGGTGATATAACTGAAACAACATCAATGTGATGGATAATGTTTGAATTAATCTGAGCCACCAGAATTTGTTCAAGCCGCATTCCAATCCATCGTTGTTCACCCACCATGCCCCTATAGACAAAGGCCCACCTTATGCAAATCATAACTAACCCTTCTCTTCATGGGAACAGCCTGTTTTGAACTGACAGGCAAAGCCTCTCCAGAAGGGACCACAAGCAACCCCAGACCGGTTTTGACCCACTTAGGTCTCGGCAAAGTGAGCACAGGACTCATGTTTGTGCATACCCGTCACACTAAGGGCATAAACTGCAACAACAAGGTGATGGATCAAAGGTCTGAATTAATCTCAGCCACTGACAATTGCATTGGGCTGCATTCCATTCCATCATTTCTCCACCACCATGCTATTCTAGACAAAGGCCCACCTTATGCGAACCAGTGACAACTTTGCTCCCCATGGGAACAGTCTTTCCTGAACTGCCAGGCAAGGCTCCCTCCAAAAGGGATCACAAGCAGTCCCAGACTGGTTTCAACCTACTTCGGTTTCATCATTGAGGTATAGCATGAGTCCTATAGCATAATGAGTGCTGGACCCATGTATGGCACTTAGGACATAAACTGTAACAACAACATGATGATGGATGAAATGCTTGAATTAATCTCAGCCATCAGCAGTCGTTTAGACCTCATTAAAATCTATTGTTATCCCCTATCATGACACTCTAGACAAAGGCCCATCTTGTGACACATACCTTGTTAACTAAGCTGTTTGGAGGGGTGCTGCACACTGCTAAATGGCTCATAGATAATGAGGAGAACTCAGGGGCCTCTCAGAATACAGGAAGCCCCTAAAGAGTCCCTGAGACTCCCCCTCTGTTGTTAGATAACATGATGAAACTCCACGAAAAAGCTGAAACCAATTGCTATGGAAGATTTGGGTGAAATGTTATCCCCACAGTGACAATAAAAGTAGTACCACAAAATGAACTTGAACAACTTAGATTCCGTGGCCTCACACTGGTGACACTATGGGGCATGATAAGCCCACCAAAGCCTCTCAGCAAACACAAATAGATCAATATATTGGAGCAGGAAAGGTAGCTATGCATCAGGCAGTCAATAGCAATGATAAATCCCTGTCAGAAGCACAGGAGTCTTTAGGGAATACAAATTCTGGCTGCCATCAATTACTCCACGAAAGCTTTGGAACAAATAATGGATACGATCTCCACAGAAGTGGACCTTTTGCTAACAGACCTTGTAAGGTCGATGAACAACCTCTAGAGACTGAGGAGAAGATGATCTGCTAAAGAGGTGAAGGAGCTTCGAGCCAAAGTCCGTACCCTCGCGGATTGGGCAAAAATCTTTGATGACAGGCTGAAAGATGTAGAAGGCGGATTGAGGATGGGGAACCTTAATTTTGCCGACTTCCCAGAGTAGCTATAAGGGGACACCCCAGAACCTTTCCTTGAAAAGTGGCTCAGTGATGTAATTAACCACGGGCGGAATTCACGTAGCTGCGCTACTCGAGCCTACACGAAGTGTCAAAAAAATTCTGCAATGCTACGCGGCATTACGCGAGCATGCGGAGTTGCTTGTTCCGCATGCTCGCGTATGCTCGTGCATGCTCGCGAGATGTTTTTGACGTTCAGCAATGCGGATTGCGTGTACGGGGGGCAATATCGCGCAAACTTCACCATGCGGTCGCCAATGGGCGCGGCCATTTTGTTTTCCTACTCTTTGCATGGTTCTGGGGCTTGTTTTTCATCCCTCTCTAATCTTTTCAATCCTTTGTTTTTTACACTGTTTTTCTGATCTTTTTTATTTATTATCTATTCCTCTCTCTCCCTAAGTGTATATTTTGCATTTTATTTCTACTTTTACTACCTTTTTTCTACTGTTTTATATTACTTGCTTTTTTACTTTCCTATTTCTTCTCCTGACTTTATTTTTTACTCCTACATTTTCTTTTCCACCCCCGCCCACCCAGAACCATGGTTAAGGCTACTACTACCTCTAGTAGTAAGAAGGGGAAGGCCAAGGCTACTCCTGCGCCTGCAACCCAGAGCCGCCTTCCTTGCGGCAGACGGCACCCGGAAGGGGTGCAGCCCTGGGTCCTTTTCTCCGAGGTGGAGGTGGCCGCCCTTGTTTTTTTTGTACAGCGCCACCTCCCCTTAACCTTGGCAGCAGGCGGCAGGCCTGGCTCCGGCTATGCTACCCAGGAGCGTCACCGCCGGTGGGCGAGGGTGCGCCGAGCAGTGTTTCGCTGCTCTGGGGTCTGGCGCACCCATAACCAGCTGACTCACCGGTGGTCAGACATCTTGGACTGGGAGCAGGACCTGCTGGACCTGCTAGGTGTTGAGGTCGTGGGGCTTGGTGAGTAGCTAATTATAGTAGTATTGTGTGGTCTGTTCTGTGTTATTTTGCGAATATTAATTTTTTCCCAAATAGCAAGAATGCTGCTGCTTACATGCAGGTAAGTTACATTTAAAAATCTTATGTTATGTGATTGTTATTCTTCTAGACACTAGACAGGTGCTTGGCGCTACTAATCTTACTTGTTTGGAACTTTGCACTCGCTTGGGCTGATTATGTAAGAGAGTTTAGAGAACTTAAGTTAGGTAATGCTGTAGAGACGCCAGTCCTTTCCTTTGTCCTGTCACTAAGATAGTGGTGGATTGGTAGGTAGTTTAGTTACTTCGTATTAGTTGGTAATTTTTTTGCATTCCGCGTGACGGGTCCTCCGTCACGTCACGTGTTGCTGACTCCAGTCCTTAGTAGACCCTTTTGTAGTTTGTTAGTGAGTGAGTAATATAGCAACTCATCAGCACATCAGCAGCAACCAACCAACAATTTGGTGTATGCAATATGCATGCGTCCATCTATACATTTTTGAGGTCTAAAATAAATGGAAATGCAGACTTTGTGTACAATTGGCCAGTCAAAGGGGGTTGATTCATTGATAATTTCGAATGAGATTGAAACTTAGAAGAAGCAAATATATTTTTGGCAATTCATTTCCAATGTCTTTGGAATAGGCGGGCTAGGTGGTACTTAGGTTTAGGATTCTGGAATCAGAATGGAACACTGGATTAATAAATAATAACTAGACGGTCCGCGATACTACTAGTTGATCAGATTAGATAGGTAAATTTTATTGCAATTGTTGTTTCCTGTCCAAAAATGTTTTTTTAGAGCTTTTTTAAAAATATTTTATTTGTTTCACACCAATCATCAATGTTTGTCTCTCTATTATATCTTATATGATCAGCACCCAGGGGAAAGAAGACGACGGGGTCTAAGGCGGGAGCTGGAGATGCCTCCTAGGGCCAGGACCGCTCCTCTACTGAGGGCTCTGATTGCTGGCCCCAGTAAGTCCTCCTGTTGTTAATATAAATAATTATATTTCCCTAACTTTTACAGCACCTTATTTTTTCCGTACTATTATTTCCGTTTCCTAATTCTATTTTTTACCAAATCTTCTTCAATCTATCTGTTTCTAAATTCTTGTTATCCCTGCCTCTAACTGCCTCTAACTGCCTCTGACTCTTTACTACTACTATTAGTCTGTCTGTACTTGCCCAGTTGGCCACTCTTTGTTTTTAAAAAGTTTTAAATCTCAGATTCACCAATAGCTCTAGCCACTGAGTCCAGTCCTTTGGGTTGTCCTCTTCCTAATCTTGAGAGGCTTTTCATCAATTGCCACCAACAAAATACCCAACCAGATATTTAGCTATTTTTGATACTACTGTCTACTCTATTCTAGTACCCGATTTGTAGTACTAGTGATGTATGTGGTGTTTGTATGTATTGTATTAACTATTTTCAATCTTGCTAGTGAAAAAGAATAAATAGGGGGAGGCGTATATGTCATCTAAAAAATGTGTCATGTTTTTTTCTAGGAGTACCGACCACCAGTGCCGGGGCCAGCGGCGGGGCAGGCGAAGAAGCCAGGAGGGAGCAGCGGATGCGGCAGCTGCCGGGTGGGTGAGCCAGCAGCAGTGGCAGGCGGTGGTAAGTTATACTTATATTCCTTACTTATTGACAATAGTTACACACTCGCTGCAAGGGTGAACACTGTACTGTTGAGAGAGACTAAGTTGTTGTGAACAACGGTTGAAGAAGACACCCTTTACTTAGCATTAGCAATAGCAATAGCGGCGGGAGTTGAGTAACTAGTGGCCTCTTCTATCTGACTTCAACTCAGCTGGGAAAGTTTTATGAAGAAGACAAAGAGTCAGACGACCTTGATGGATGGTTTGAACGAAAAGGGAAAGAAGGATGGAAGGAGGAAGGACGAGCGACATGTAATATATGACTGGCAGAGTAGGATGCGTGGGATACATAGGTGGCTGATAGGAATCGGATGCATGGGTGGTTGAAGGTTGGGTGGAAGGACAAAGAAAAGATGCCTGCCTGGGTGGGTGAAACTGTATGGGTGATAGGAAGAATCCTCCAGGGGGTTTCAAGGGTCAAACTCAAAGGCAAGCAAGGAAGGACGCATGGGTGGTGGTTTAAAAAAAATAACAAATGTATGTTGTTGGTGAAACTAAGGTTTGTTGAGAGATTAAGAAGAATGATAGACATGTTTACTTTGAATGGATGGATGCCTGGATGGTATTCAATCAACATAGCATAGGTGGAGACTGTCACTGGATGAAGAGTCTTTGAAGAGAATGTAAAAAATAAATAAACTGCGCCAGACTAGCAAAGCCAAGGAGAATAGAATAAGTTTAGAATTTAAAAAATATAATGCTAGAAGAGCAATGCAATGATTGATAAATGGAAAAATCTCTGGGAAGAGAAACAACAGGACTGTTTTTTTTCAAGGTTTTTGATTCAAGTTTGTATTTCAGAATACTCCCTTGACTCACAGTAGTTTGTAAGCACAGCATAAATATTGTGTATGTATGTTATCAAGCGCCTCCCTCCGACTCCAAGGCCCACTCCCTACCTATGTAATTTTCAACTGTGTCAGCCTGCCACGGGTGGCCTATCGGCTGCATGGTTACACAATCAATCAAAAGTACCTCATGTCGTCCCATATATAATCAATGATCATTTGGATCAGATATCATCTGCCTTGTTGTAGTAGTCAGGGTGAAAATGAAATTGAGCAGTTGCCATTGATGTAACAGAGTATGGCCATAATAGAAAAATAAGATAATTGCGTAGTTGCAGACTACAGCTTCCCCACCTGCAGACAGTAGTAAATAAAAATAACGTGAGTCTGCAACACGAGTATGTTTGTCTAGGGCGCAAGCTGACTGATCTGGCATGCCTACAAGAAGGTTAATTTAGCTAAACAAGAGAGAGAGAAGAAGACGTGTCTACTCCATAGTGCCTAGTAGTAGTAATGCCTGAAACTCCGACAAATGTTAGAGGCTGAGGAAGTGGGAGGATAGTATACCACAAATGTTATGTACTGTGCTTGCAAGTGCTTCTGTGCCACTATGTGTAGAATTCATTAATTGTGTGTTACTGTTTTGTAAAGAGTATTGGTTACAATTGTCTTTTTTCTTTCTTGATATAGCTACTCCTTCCCAACCAAAAGCACAAGCGTTACCAAACAGGAAGGAGTTAGCAGCCATGGCCTGGCGCCAGAAGCTGGAGGCCATCTGCACTGCATATCGGCGGCTGGTGACTCTGGCGGAGGAGGAGGCAGCGGCTGCAGCCTCCTCCCATGCCCCGGGCCCCAGCCTGGCCTCCCCAGTGGTACGGCGCCGCGGTCTGGCAGCCGCCCGCCGCGCTTCATTGAACATTGCTGCCCCCGTCGCTGCAATTGTAAAGCATTCAAGCGCCGCATGCTCCTCCAGATGGCGTGCCTAGAGGAGCGGATAAAGGTCCTGGAGAGTAACCGGCGAGCCCGCCGCTAGAACTCCGTCGCCTTGCCCCTTTATTAATCTTTTTTTTGGTGGGTGGGAATTGGGCGCTGGGGAAACTTTGGGGTTTATATTTATTATTTATGGACAATGGAGCGGGCATTGGACTCTTTCTTTATCTTTGGACATTGGTTGGGGTTAGGGAGAGGGGTGTGTTAGGTGTTGTGGGATTTTTCCATTAGTTTATTTTGTTAGGGGAATAAATTATTTATACTTAAAGTTTACATACGATATAAATCTTTTGTGGGGGAGTTACTCTTTGACTTCACACGGTTTCCTTTGCTGCTGCAGGGCCGTAGGCAGTTTTTGATCTAAATAATCTGCCGATAGTGTAACACCCGAACAGATAGATGCGGTACCCTCACTTGTGAGTGGCTTGTCCTATTAGTACTGTCAGTCTCTCCTCCTAGACTATGCAGTCTGCAACTGGACTCGGAAGGGTGTGGGTGTATGAATTAATGTATTAATTTCCATATTATTAATTATACCTCCCCCAAACTTCTTCTCTTACTTGTGATTGATGTTTATTTATACTTAGGCAAAGCGATGGCTGCATGGTGATGATGGTTTTGTTTCCCAAGATGCCATGGTGGTGGTGATAGTAGTAGTAGACACTGGCAGTAGCATTTGCAAAAAAAGAAAATGAGACAGTCAGTCGCCTGAGGGAGACTTGGGAAGGAGTAGTAGAAGTACAGTACACAAGAAGACTGCCATCAAGAAACCATGATGATGATAAGCAATGATAAAGTAAAATAAAACATAATGGTGGCGGGGATAGCCTATTACAAGTTACAAACTGTAGTTGACTCGACCTATGAAGTGGACAAGCGTAACATTTAGTGCTGGAAGGATGATGAATCAATACCAGCAATGAATTATGATGGATTATGTTCCTCTGGAAAAAGAATTGACTTGCAAATACTGAGCATGGGTGGGCAAACAGAAGAAGATTCTCGCCCTGCCTTGAGTTAGTGTTGCTTTCACCACATCCGCCCCAGCAAGTGCGTGATCAATTATTGGTGTAAATTTAAGTTAGTCACACCTCAATATAAATCACACAGCCCTGGGGAAGAGGGTTAGGGTTTGATGAATGGTTGGGAAGGGGTATTTGAGGGAAAGGTTTGACAAAGACAAACACTACACATGGACAACACACAATCTTGGCAGATGACCATCATAAATCTGTTAAGGGAAAAAAAGGAAATGCATGCATGATGATGACTTGATGGTTAATGATGAGTAGTACTAGACTAGTACAGGGCAGCAGTATATTATTAATTATTATTATTATGCAATTGCCTTGCCTGTCTTGTCCCCAGAGAGACCCAAATTATATACATTTTATGTTCTGTTGTACCGGGCTTCCTTTTAAAGCTAGCAAAGAAAATTAAAAACTAGCTGTATGGGTCAAATATATAAGCAAACATAATAAACAACAACACACACAGTCGTAATGATTTAAGAGAAAAAATGAATCAAATTAAATAAAAGATGATGATACTATAAGTTACTATGTTATGGTCAAATTGGGAGTTGCATATGGGCATTCCTCTTGGTCCTTCCTTCCATGGACGCTCCGTCCGTCAATCTTGGGTGCCACTGCCTGCCTGGCGGATGCGGATTGGTAAGGTAAGTGTGAGTTGTTTTTTCCAGTATAGCACAGGGTAAAGGCCGGTAAGTGTAGATGGAAAAACAAAAGGGATACTGAAAAATCAAGGAGAAAATTAAAGTTAAAATGCATAAATTAAGGAGGAGTGCAACAAGAACACTTTCAGAGGCGGCATGGCTAAATCATGTCTACTCTGTTTCCAGCATTAACCTACAACAACAACAGGACAGAGGCAGGCCCGCGATGCCCACCCAACCTCCACTTAGCTTAGATTTTGAGCCGGACAGCACTGAGCAGTGCACATATATACAGCAACATAGCATTTTCCAAATTAAGTAACTAAATCAATGCACCGCTGTCAGTCATACTACTACACTCGCCTCCACCACTACACAGACATGTAGGTCAGGTGTGGTTGTTGTTGACTTGTTTACCTTTCAGGCCACTTCATGAAACGCCTGAGTTATTCCATTAATCATCTCCGATCCTACTGACTGACTACGAGTATAGTATGGTCATCATGGTGTCCAACTCTGTAGTGTACCGAGTGAGTCCAGATTCCAGAATAAAAATGCAATGGATCGGCCTGCAGTAGTACAATTTTGTTATTAAAGAAGGGAAACATTGACTTGAGTCACTTTTTTGTGTGTAGATTATACTAGTAAACTTCATGCACAACAACAACACAAACACCAATTACTCAGAGTCAGCGTCCAATGCATGTCATCATTTACCTGTTCTTAAGGGGCAGTCCCTCTCGGCTTGGAAAGGAGGATAGCTATAGTCAGGTTCTTTGGAGGGACTCGACGAGGCAGGCACACATTTGTTGTACTATTCTCCATCTAATGTCTGGCTTGAGGGAAATGGATTTAGAGTGAGTCAGGAGTGAACTGGAGCAGGACTCGGAGGAGTGGACTTACTTCTTCACTGACTGCACACAGTTGCAACTCCAATCCGGCAATAAAAGAGTAAGACGGTGGTGATGGATTTATTGTGATTCGAACCAGAAAGACAAGACAAAAATAAGCAAGAAAGAAAGTAACAAGTCGAAAGCCTAGTTGTCAGGGAAGTAGAGCTTGTCCTCAAACTCTGGTGGTTCACCCAGAAGTAGGTCATCTAACACACTACTTCCATGACCTAAGTCGCCGTCATAATCTTCCTGCTGTGCTACTTCAGGTATGGTGTAATCCGGTGGTAGTGATATAAAGTGCTGATTTATTTTGATCATGGTTAACCTCTCCACGTTTTGAGGCGAGAGACTGGTCCTTATCACTGTCAGAATGGTACCAGCAGCACTGAAAGCACGCTCAAAAGAGACACTTGCGACAGGGCAAGCCAGATAGTTTATCACCAGCCTGCTGAGCACTGGCCATTGGCGCCTTTTCCCATACCAATACACCAATGGGTTTTGATCAATGTAGACTTCTGTTGGGTCATCCAGATAGGCCTGGACCATCCGCTCAATGCTCAGGGGTGTTCCGCTTTGCTTGGCCTCTTTTGCCTTTGCCTCAGCACTGGACCTAACAAGCCCTTGCTGTAGAAACCATTCCTGTGCCGATTTTGGTGGGGCTGATGCTCCTGTTCTTGTTGTTGTTGATGTTGTTCTTGGACTTGGTGTTGTTGGTGGTTTTGACTGCTGTGAGCCAACCGCACTGCCCTCAGGCTCTGAAGTTAAACTTGACGCCGGCTGCACCGCAGTACATTTTGTTGCCTGGAGTAGCAGGCCTCCAATTCCCAGCCGTTCTTGTTTTAAGCGACTGGCTTCCGTAGCTATGCAAGTTTTGTACTCGGCAACATCCCCTTCTAAAAAAGGAATCAATGTGTTCAGTACTTGTTTGTATCGTGGATCCAGAATTGTAGCAGAAATGTAATGGTTGGATGACACAATGCCTGTTTGCACCCTTGTATTTTCAGATAAGCGAAGGGTTAAGCTCTCCATCAACTCATATGCTTGAGGTGGAGTGGAGAGGGGTGGTGCAGTGGCCAGGGCAGCTGACTTCGGAGCACAGGGCTCACGGTTCGATCCCCGGCTCCGGCGGCAGCTCAGTTCAGCACAATGTGACTCTGGGCAATAGCTCACTTAATTTCCACGACGGCCCCCAGTGCCTTGAGAACCGTAAGGGTGAGTAGTTCGCGCTTTATAAATACGGATTTACATTTTACATTTACATGCTTCTTTTTTTTCCTCCACACCTGCGTACATTGCAGACACCCCCTTCAGCTGTTCCTGTAGCATGTGCAACAATGGGATAGCTTGGCCCATAGTACAGTCCTCCTTGCTGACTTCATGTGTGAAGAGCTCGAAAGGAAGTAGCATCTCTGTCAGGCATTTAACTAGGCCCCATTGGTCCATCTCAATCATCATGCCTTTCACTGTAGCATCCCCTCTTTGAATGACATATTCATTGATTGGTCTGTACTGCTCAAACAGATGTTCAAGCATGTAATAAGTTGAGTTCCAATGTGTTGGCACCTCCTGGATGAGTGCTTTAACTGGCATTCTATGCTCACATTGAATGATCCTCAGCTGCTTCCGGGCTTTAAAAGAATGGCTGAAATGTGTGCAGATTCTTCTGCAAGTGGTCAGTAAGTTGCTGACTCTGTCTTCTTTTTTCAGAAAGTCTTGAACAATGATGTTAATGCAGTTCGCCAAACACAGGACCCTGAAATAGCCACCATCTTGCATGGCCGTAACTATATTACTGCCATTGTCTGTGGCAACAAAACAAATGTTAAGCCCTCTTGGGCGTAGCCATTCTAAGATCTTGCTGTCAAAGTCTTCCAAAATGTTTGCAGCAGTATGAGATTTCTCCATGGCGTACATGTCTACAGTTGCATGTTTCTGAGTGGCATTAAAAATCTCAGCAGTGTCAACAACACCTGCTGCAGATATCTTTTCTCTGACCCCCAAAAAAGAGATCCAGTGTGCAGTAATGCACATATAATCAGTGGCTTGGCAACTTGTCCACATGTCTGTTGTCAGGTGGATAGTGTGAACAGCACTCTGCTGCAAAGCTTGTCCAAACAATTCCAGCACGTCGTGATGTAGTGCTGGAACAGCAACTCTGGCGAAATATGACCGGCCGGGAACCTTCCATTTTGGGCAGATCGCTGTCACAAATTCAAGAAAACCAACCCCTTCCACAAAAGAAAAAGGGAGGAGGTCTAGCGCTAACATCTAAGGCAGCTGCACATTGTACAAATGTGCCATTGGGTGGTTGCGTTCGTACTGCCCCTCCGAACTAAACATGCTGAGAATGGTAGGCTGTATTTTTTTTGTTTTCTGGTGCCACTGATCCAGGTGACTTCTTGACGCCAGATGTTGTTAGGCTCAACGCCGCATGTTTTTCGTTGCAGTATTATCTTGCCTGGGACCATTTGGTGTCTCAGCCTGACTCTTACTCTTGTGCCACTGAAATTTTGCTGATGGGGATGTGGGCAGTACCACTGCACTGCTGGGGACAGGGCTGCTTTGTGTACCAGAGAAAATGTCTCCCTCTTGTTCACCTTCCACTGCGATCGTATCTTCTACTTCTTCATCCCCCCCAAGAGTAATGGGTGCAGTTTTTTGGCCGCTAAGGTGCGCCTCCCACTGGATCATGTGGTGGTTTTTCAGATGGGTTGTTTGGCCTCCGGTACCATAGTTTGTACCAAGCTTACCCCGACTAACAGCTTGTCCACAAATGGAGCATATAGCAATGATCACCTCTTTCTTGCTAACCGAAAAGAAGTCCCAAACTGGGGAGGTCAACTTCCTGGCGCTGCTGCTGCTGCCACATGCAATGCCAGATTAACTGGTAGGTGGGCGTGAAGTTTGACTCTCTGCAGTACCTACTTCTACAGTGGTGGTACTTGTGGTGGATGTACGTATCTGCTGGTGAAATATGGAAGCTGGAGGTGGTGTTGGTGGTATGGTCTGTGTTGGCGGTATCCGTGCAACATCCCTCACAGTAATTTGGGATGGGGTAATGTCGGTCCCCACTGGGGCGGGACTAATGTCCAAGATGACTGGCTCATCATCATCCTCCTCTTCTACATCTACCTCCATAACTCTAAGGCGTTCTGGAACCTTCCTTTTCCCTAGCCTTGTCTCGTGGCGTTTCTCACCCTCAGACTGAGGTGGTGGGATCCAAGTGGCGTCTAGATCATCAGAAGGGGGGCTTGCAGAAGAAGTTGATGGACTAACCCTCCTTTTCCTTGCTGGGGATCTGGTAGAAAATGGATCTTCTGAAAGAGTGGCTTGCTCTTTTTCTTCCTCTGCAGGAAGCTCGATCTCCTGAACTGCGCCTACTCCGGGAGGAACAACTACTATTGGGGGTGGTTCCCGCTGTTATTGCCCACTTATCTCAGTTCCCTGCATTGATTGGGTACTACTTTGCGATAACGATAAGTCAATTTCAACATCACTGCTCATCGGCGTTGTCATGATTAGACTGGCTGCCTCTGCGACAGACATGGGCTTGGGCCTAGGTTGGCGGGGTGGGTCCACTGATGCGGGGGTGCTGCTCCCAGCTTGTTCCCCGGACACCACTGCTGCAGGCGCAATTTTTGGATTCCCAAAAAGGTCTTGGGTGACATACCGGTCTTGGTAAGTGGCAGTGCCTTCTTCTCACTGGCAACTTTCTTGGTACTGGACCTGGTACATTTCTTTGGGGCCATCTTGAAGATGTCAACAGCACGCAGTGGCACAAGTTGAAGAGATGTCTGTGGTTACACGCCACGTGACGTCGTGCGCAGCAGGACGTCTGTCTGGCAGTAAAATGGGTGATGTTGTCTCCTCCTCTTTTGTGCATCTAAAAGCAAGGAAGCAAGAAGAACATCAGTGAAACGTGGCATTTATTGTTGGGGTTCAATTACTACTAGTAGAAACAAACAAATATAATATATTTAACTTAGTGTGTGGTTACACTTGTTAGTGTTATTAATATTATTACATTTATTACCTCAGTTATTAAAAAAACATAACAATACAGTGTAGCCATTTGTGAGACTTTGACAACAACAAGGGCTTTCATGGTTGTTGTACTGTAGTGTACAGTACACTCAGGAAGGATAGGAAAGAAGAAGAACAAAAATACAAATGTAACGGACCCGGTATGGCAGTGTGCATCACGTGGGATGCAGCTGACAATTAATGGAAGCAATAAGCCAAGAGGAACCAAGGAAAGACATGCAGGCCTATGGCAAAAGCACACTAACTACCACCAAAAAATGGCCACCAGCCACATGGTCACTCACAACAACCACAAGCAGGAGGCCTGGAAAGCAATGAACTCAAGCAGGCCTATATGGACACAGACTTTACAAAATGGCCCCTGGCCACATGGGGAGGCTCAGCCAAGGCAAATGCTGGCCCACGCACCATTACAAAAACACTCACACACTGGCCAGACAAAGGATGCATGCTAAACAACACAGCTTTAATACAACAATGCCAAAAACGAAAATCCACAGGGCTAAAAAAGGTTTGCAAGTTACACAACAACCACACACATCCAACAAAGGCATTTATTTAACACACATGAAAAAAGTGAAAAACCCAAAAAACCACATTTTGCATTTCAATCCAATGCCAACCATTCCCTAAATGATGTTTAAATTCAACAGACGCCACAGAAACAGTTGTTTCATGCACCCATGAGTAGCTCTGGGCCTATTGGTTGGAAAACCTATTGGTAGAATAGGCCACATACTGAATCAATCAATTCAAATCAATAATATTGCAAATTTATTAGAAAATGTAGTGAACTGTGCTACATTTTTTGCTAGATAAAAGAAGAAAAAATTGCATGCAAAACAACAACCAGCAAGAAGGCATGGCCACCACAAAGAAGGCTTGCAGGCCTAATGCAGAAGCACACTGGCTGCCCCTTCACAAAATGGCCGCCAGCCACATGGCCAGGCCACAACAACAAGAAAGGGAAGACAGACAATGCAGGCCTATGGCAAAAACACACTGGCTGCCTTCACAAAATGGCCGCCAGCCACATGACCAGGCAGGCCACAACAACAAGAAAGTGAAGACAGACAATGCAGTCCTATGGCAAAAGCACACTGGTTGCCTTCACAAAATGGCCGCCAGCCACATGGCCAGGCAGGCCACAACAACAAGAAAGGGAAGACAGACAATGCAGGCCTATGACAAAAGCACACTGGATGCCTTCACAAAATGGCTGCCAGCCACATGGCTAGGCAGGGCACAACAAGAAGCAATAAGCCAAGAGGAACAGAGGAAAGAAGACATGCAGGTCTATGGCAAAAGCACTACCACCATCACAAAATGGCCACCAGCCACATGGTCTCTCACAACAACAACAAGCAGGAGGTCTGGAAAACAATGAACTCAAGCAGGCCTATATGGACACAGACTTTACAAAATGGCCCCTGGCCACATGGGGAGGCTCAGCCAAGGCAAATGCTGGCCCACTATTACAAGCACACTCACACACTGGCCAGACAAGGGAAGGAGGCATGCTAAACAACACAGCTTTAATGCAACAATGCCAAAAACGAAAATGAAAAGGGCAAAAAAAGGTTTGCAAGTAAAACCACACACATCCAACAAAGGCAATTATTTAACACACATAAAAAAAGTAAAATACCAAAACAAAACACATTTTGCATTTCAATCCAATGCCATCCATGCCCTAAATGATGTTTAAATTCAACAGACACCACAGAAACAGTTGTTTCATGCACCCATGAGTAGCTCTGGGCCTACTGGTTGAAATGCCTATTGGCAGACTACTGGGCTAGTGAATTAAATAAATATTGCAAATTGATTAAGATTTCAAAAGTTGGAGAAAATGTAGTGAACTTTGCAACATGTTTCCTTTATAAATGAAAACTAGTAGAAAAATTACATACAAAGAAACAACTAGGCCCCTAATGAAACTACAGGCCACCCACCACAATACATTAGAAAAAAACTATAAGTACAAAAAAATGTAGGTGCAATGCCCCAATCAAACAAACAAAACCAATTTTCCGACCTACTTGTGAAGTCTCAAATCCAAAAGTCCACAAATCCAATGATATATAATGCAACAGACCCAAAGAGAGATACTTCCAGCTCCAAATCCAAATGAAAAGTGAACAGGAGATGGTCAAAGCACTGGGAGGAGCCTGCTGGACAGGAACAGGAAGTTGGAGACTCTGGGGCACCTCCTTCCTCTTCAAAAAAAAAATTAAAAAAGAAAAAGGACTCCTTGCACAAAAAAGTACAGCCAAATGTCAATCTGAGGAGTTTTTTTAATCCAAATCATCATTTTGGGAAGGTTTTGATGCTGCTCGAGAGAGATTCTTCTCCAGATTGCAAATTCTACGTGTTCGCGATCTTCACAAAACTTCCGCCGGAAGTCCGATGGCGTGCCTGAATGACGTGTTCGCGATCGCACACTCTTGCGGGACCATGCGTCCGGCTACCAAATCTCAGTGGCGCTCTTGAACGGATGGGAAATCTCGTCGGAGAACGCAGGCATCCCAGTAAGTCGCTACCGTGCGCGCAAAAATGCATTTCGAGTGCATGAACACAAAAAAACCTCTGCTCTGTTGCGGAGCGCGGAGGTTTCGGTAACTCCGCTTTCTAGGTGGAATGCGGAGTTGCCAAAAATCTGCTAACTCTGCGAGCGGAGCGGATTTTATGCCCAGGGTTAGATGTAATGGGACCTGATGTGGTAGAAAGAGCTCATCATGCATCCCCCCTCCCTTCTGCCTCTGGGGGCACCACCAAGTGCAATAATAACTCAAATACACAGGGCCTCATTTACAAGAGGCCTGCGCCACCAGAGTTTCACTTTTTTTGATGCTTCAATATCACAGGCCTTTTAATCATATCTATGAGGTGACGCAAAGCCACCCTGAATGGTGGTCTCCTATCTATTGCCGCAACATCTAAATATGGGTGGCAGACCGCCGTCAGCTTGACGGAGTACTTGGGATTGCCGCTGCCGTGAGACAGTGGTAGTCCTGCCAAGATCTAAATCAGGTCTTTAGTATTTAAAAAAGCATAGCATTTTTTAACACAAGTTTATTTTACATTCAAATATACAATGTAGCAAGAAGTTTTTAAAAAATAATGTGTACGCGGACGATTCATGAAGCATTTAGCACAAAGCACAAAGCATTACAGGTAGTAGTATTATAGGAGTACTTTTTTTTACATACTCTTTTCTGCCTTTGTAAATTGGCAACGAAACGTCCAACTCTCTATTAGCAAAGTTCAAAGAGGGGCACTGTCCTTACTGTTATTACTAATTATCCATAAATATTCCCTGAAAAATCCCTTCTTATTCCCATTTTAGAGGCTGGGGGTCAATTCGCAATCATGAATGCATAATGAATGAACTTTGTTTCATGACCTGGGGCCTATTCACAAAGTTATTTTGGAGTACGGAAAGTAGACCACGCTCTAAAAGAGAGACTTTTTGAAGTGGTGTGTAAAAAAGAGACACACGAAAACTTCAGGGAGCGGTGCTTTTATTAAGTCTGATTCGTAGCAGCACCGAGAGACAACTGTCTCCAGTGCTTTAAATGGGCCGGTACTCAGCGGTACTGAGTACCGGCACTTCTTAGACTTATAACTCTGAGTACCGGCACTTCTCTACTGCCGTGGAGAGAACCGGTACTCATGAGAGGTAGGCTTATTGCCTGTGCTGGTGAGCAGGAGTGGGACGTGTCTCTGGCAGCCAAGGCGCCGCTTCTGCAGTTACTGATCTGAGCCCAAGCTGAGCTATTCAGCAGGGCTCATTTGAATAATGTCGGGTGCTCACAATCACGCTGTGCTTGACAGAGCAGGGTCTGTTCAGGCCCTGTGCTGTCAATCACATTCACACTATCCTGTGCATTCCTGCAAGCACAGGAATCATGTCAGTGCCCTGGCAGTGACAATCAGGCCACGGCCAGTCCGGCCCTGGTGGCAATTAAAAAAGCCATGGTAGGTGAAGAGAAAAGATGGCTTTCATCTACCTTAGTCTTTTGTGTGTCTGCTATGTTTGTGTGTATGCCTGTTTTTGTAAGAAAAAAAGTGAGAGAAAGAGAGAGAGAGTCCAGACACTCTCAGTAGGTATTTTAAAGAAAATGGGTGGCACTTTGTTTGTACATGTCTGCTCTGCGACAAAGATTCATAAATAACGTAAAAGGGAGGGTGGGTGAGTGAGTGGATAGATGAGTGAGCAAGGGTGGATGTATAGATGGATGGATGAATAGATGGATGGATGAGTAAAAGCATGCATGGGTGAAAGAGGGTGGATGATTGGATAAAAGAGCGGATGATGGGTGGATAAGTGAAAGATTGGATGGATGAATGAAAGGTAGGGAGGATGGATGAAAGGGTGGATGATGGATGAGTGAAAGGAGGGATTGAGTGAAAGGGTGGATGGAATAAAGGAGTGAAAGGGTTGATGGATGGATGAGCGAAAGGATTGATGGATGAGGGAAAGGATGGATAAAGAGATGGATGAGTGAAAGGATGAATGGATAGGTTTGGAGATGGATGGATGGATAGGTTTGGATATGAAGGGTGGATAGACGGAATGGTGAAAAACTGAATGATTGATGAAAGACTGAATAGACGATAGAATGTAAATGTTAAATGGTGGACATCAGCAGGTAAATGGTAGGATGAAAGGATGAATGGATAGATCGATGGAAGAGACAAGAGATATCTTCTGGGGAGGGTCATGATGAGTTGCTTCATTTGCTTGGTGCCATAAGAGCTTTGATTCGACGTGGGGGTATTTGCAGTTTCTTCCTAAGCGCGTGCTCAAAAATATATAGTATTGTGATTAACAGCAATTAACAGTATGACATTAAGAAGGTGCAACTATTGCAAAAAAAGGAAATGTTAACATATTATTCCATTTCTCTTTCATTTTGTGTAATGAGTTATCCTGCTTTGTTTATATAAACACATTTCTCATGTGTTTTGGTATGTGCTGCAACTAATATAGAAGTTGTTAAGTATCATCATGTCTTGCCCTTAGCCCCGCCCCTCACTACACCTCTAGCGCATTTTGATGAGTACCTGCACTTATTTTTCCCATTTAAAGCACTGACTGTCTCCAACTTTCAAACTCAACACTCTACCAAGAACCTAGAACACTAGATCACGTACCATTGCATCAGATACACTGCTTTCGGATAGGCATGTAATAAATCACCACAAGACGGCAGAGAGTGGGGAGTTATGCTTCAATTCAATCAGCATGGTGCACAACTGTGCCTATTGATCACAACATTAAACAAAGAATTCCACAGGAAGAGGGAAGCACACACAGTATTACACGTGGCTTTCAGAGCAGACATAAAAGACAGAGGGGCATATTACCAAGGATTTGCGATAATTATGGCAAAGCGCGCTTAGCGCTGTTTTTTTTATCGGCGGCTATCGCTGGATTTCATTGCGGAGATAACGCGTTATTATCAACGTTTATCTCCAAGGCGATAGAAAATCCAGCGATAGCGGCGAAACCCAGCAATAGCGCGAGAAATCCAGCGATAAATTCACTGCGCTAAGGAAAAGCTCGCTAATAGGCAGGTGAGGACTTAACCTTACAATCCACCTCCCATTGACAGAATAGGTTAAGTCAAGTTTTTATCAGGTGTTAAATTCGAGCGATAATCGCGGTTAGCGCAACTTTTTTTATCGCTTTGCGGGCATTGGTAATAGGGGGAAGTTGTGTTTGCGACTGTTTGCAGTCGCTTTTAGTTGGGAACACCTTCTTTGCATGTCATTAGCGATAATTATCGCTGACATGCAAAGCGGTAACAAAACGGCCGCTATCGCCATTAAGCTGTCGCTAACAGCTGTTAGCGACAGCTTGCTAATAAAAATATCGCCGCCTTATCGGCAAAAAGTGCCGCTAAAGTGGCGATACTGCCCTTGGTAATATCCCCCATAGCGTGTATGATTAGCCTCTTTTACGCACTCTTACCTACCTTTGCGAATCAGCCCCTCTGTGTAGAATACTGTTTTTAGAAAATAGTTATGGTATCAGGTAACTAAAAAAAAGAGCTTAAACAATACATTCATAATATATGTAGAATCCGTATGGCAACTTCAGGAATGGCAGATGGTGGAATGTACAACATCCTGCAATTCGGTGTCACTGTGAAAAACGGTTTGGCACAATATTTATTATGTTTGTAAAAGATTTCACAGTTTATTTTCGATTGGGACTCTGAAATACTGATTCTCTTATGAGAAATGTTTTTCTTGTGGCAACTGTGCAGCAATCTGTAACATATGCGTGCCCGAGTTTTACATTATGCAAATAAGACAACATCTTGCACATCCTTATGTTGATACTTGCCTAAATGTTACTTCTCTATTATGTGGTTTAGATCAGAACATTTAACAGAAAAGAGTCGAATCAGCAAATTATGCAGTTGCAGAAACACTGTAATAACGCAACATACAGAATCCTGTACTAAATGTATCAATACGATCCAGTTACATAGGTAGCCAATGCATATAGGCCTGTATCGAATAAAGCAAACTACAGCATACTGAATAAATGCTTAAAGGATGGCACTAAATGTAATGGAAACAAAGGTGGCATTGTGCCAAAAAAGGTATTTAGGACCCCGATTCATTTTTGCACGACGGCACAAATGGAAGACCTGCATGCCAGCCAGGCAAAAGTAAAAAGGGAGGCAAGGCCATCCCTAATGGAACTGTGCGGCAGCTACAAGAGGGCAGGCGATGAAAGTCAACCCAATATTAAAGTAGGGGCAAGATTTGACACAATCTCCATTCCTTAGGTCATAATTTTCCATAAATGTGACCAGTTTAATGTCTTCTGAGCTCGATGTCCTCAATAAAGGAAGCATAGAGAGTAAGCTCAGGGATTTAGATATATTTAAAGGAGACGCAATAGTCACGCAATAGTTCAGCAAAGTCAACAGATGATGTCATACCATAATCCTCCTGTGACTACTGTGAAGGCTATGGGGCTTATTCACGAACTGCATTTTCTATTACGTTAGAAGCACTCCAATAGTACTACTAACATAATACAAAATGCTACTCCCTAATGTTCATGCGGAAGTCTCTGCATCCACCTCTCCTATTTCTATGTGCTAAGATCTTCACCCGAACTGCAGAGATCTCCACACACACAGGTATATGTTTTTGTAGTCAATGTGGGAGGGGCGGGAAGAACAGCTGCAAAATGGAGAACGCTTACTACTAAATGGGAGTCATCAAGGAGGGAGTAAGGAGGGGTTTAGGGAGAGTTAAGAAGAGGCTTAGGGAGGGACATACCCCCTCTCACAAAAAAGTAAGCCCACTGCTAATCACAAACTGCACTTCCATAGTTACTACAGCCGAAAAAGATTCAACACAGTAGCAAATGCACTCCAGCTCAGAGATGGAGTAAGTCCTCAACCACACATGGCCAACCACTGGTACTGCAACGTTCTTCCATAGAAAATAATGGCAGCAGGGGCTGAAAACAATAATAAGAACTAATGTTAAATTAAATAAACTTATTTGTTGAACAAATATAAATAAACTTCTTATTTTAATGTTACACACACACACACACACACACTTCTGTGAGGAGAAGGTCGCAATAAAAACATCTTGCCTGATACCTTGTGGTCCGTCTCTCCCTCATCGCCATTTGGAGGTTGCGGGAGGTTTTGAATCTTTTGGATATATATATATATATATATATATATATATATATATATATATATATATATAATCTACTGGCGGTCGCCAGTAGATAGTTATAGTTAGGACCTATTTTCCATAGGAAATCCGCAACATTCTATTTGAAATAACTCTTGCGCCGGTTGACGAATCTTCGCGAAAGCTTCCAACTTGTTGGGGCGCTCCGCTCCTACCCTGAAAGTCTCGGGTTGATTCGTCAAGCGGGGCCGAGAAAAAAGGGGGGTCCCAAAACGCGTTTTCCCCATTCATTTTTCCATAGGATTCTTTCATCGCAGCTACAGCCCGAACTGCTGAACGGAATTACACCAAATTTGGCAAAGAGGTAGCCCTTGGTTCAGTGTCGTGCCTTTTGCTTAAATGATGTAAATCCGTTCAGTAGTTCCTGAGAAAATCAAAAGTAAAGTCACATATATATCTATGGCCGAGTAGGGTCCGCGTATCCTGAGCGCACCCTGCGCGCACCGTCCCGATCACGAGCTGCATGCTAATTGGCTGTCAAGTGGCTGTCAACACTCCAAATCAGGAAGTGTTGGCAGCCATTTGTCCCTCGGTAGAATCGAGGGACAGAAACAAGTGCGCAAAGCGCAAAAAGGGGGGAGGGTAGAAACACCCTGACCCCCTAGGTCTGCTCAGGGAGTCCCACAAGGACCCCCTGGGCAGAAAAAAGCATTTTTAAAAAAAAAAATCTGCGGGATGCGCTTAGGGTGCGCGGATCCCGCCGTGATTAGAGGCACAGAAACAAGTGCACAAAGCGCAACAAGGGGGCAGGGTAGACCCCCTGGGCAGAAAAAAGCATTTTTTTTTTTTTTAAATCGGCGAGATGCGCTTAGGGTGCGCGGATCCCGCCGATAAAAAAAAAAAATCGAAGTGCGGTCTCCCGCGCTTCGATGCTATTTTACCCCCGGGTGGGCCAAGTCCCGGGGGCAAGCGGGGGTGCGTTTATAGTTTATGTGGGGGGCCTCTAAGGTGCTCTCCGCCCTCCCACAGCCCCGGGGACCGCCACCCCCCGGGGCTTCTTTTTTTAAATTTTAATAACCTGTGTGGGGGCTCCAGCCCCCACACGCCCGGGACCGCCACCTCCCGGGGCACTTAGAAAGAAATGTGGGGGTCCGTTTTGGACCCCAAAGCCCCGGGGACCACCACCTCCCGGGGCTGTGCAATTGAAGGGAGGGGGCCGCGCGGCCCCCTCCTGGAGCCTGTGGTGGCCCTGGGGACCGCCACCCCCTAGGCCGGCTCCTGCAGTGTCCCGGGTGCCTACCCCGGGACACTGTAGTTTGCAATGGCAGGACGGCTCCCGTCCTGCCATTGCAAACTGCTTTGCTTCATTGAAGCGAGAGCAGGAAACCTGCTCTCGCTTCAATGAAGCAAAGCAGAATTGCTTTTCCATAAGGGAGCTGCATGTCAGCAGCTCCCTTATGGAAAAGCAATGCCGGCTCCCGTAGGACGCGGGGAGCCGGCGGGACTGTGGGGGATTGGGGACCCCCACAGTCCCCAACCAGAGGCCAGGCCCCGGGGGATGGGGTCCCCGGGGCCTTAAATGGCCTGAGGAGGGGGCCACGCAGCCCCCCTCCAAAGATTTTAATTTTTTTTAAAAAGAGGGCATGCCCCGGGGGATGGGGTCCCCGGGGCTAATAGAGGCCCAGGGAAGGGGGGCCACGCGGCCCCCTTCCTGTTTTTTTTATTACAAAAAAAAGAAAATCCTCAGACCCCGGGGGATGGGGTCCCCGGGGCCAAAAGTGGCCGAGGGAAGGGGGGGCCACGCAGCCCACCCCCCCCCATACAAAAAAAAAGAAAAAAAGACAAAAGGCCGGCATCGTGCCGGAGGCCCCGCCCCTTCCTTTACCACTCTGCAAACACGCCCCTTGGCGCATTTGCAGAGGGGGAATGAATTCCCCTTGAATATTGGGGGTCCCTGGGGGCCAACTAGCCCACCAGGAACCTCCAGTATGCGCCAGTGGGCTGCGTTGCAGAGAGGTGTACAGAGGCCACGCCCTTTTACACCTCTCTGCAACGCAGCTCTGTGGCGCTTTTGGAGGTACATGGTGGGCTAGTTGGACTCCAGAGACCCTCAGGATTCAAGGGGACTTAATCCCCAACTTAAAACGCGCCACGGGGCGCGTTTGCACAGTGGTGAAGGGAGGGGGCGGGGCTTCAGGTGACATGTGTGCAAACAGGCCTCGTGGCCCTTTTTAAGATGGGAATTAAATCCCCTTCAATCCTGAGGGTCCCTGGGGGCCAACTAGCCCACCAGGTACATCCAGAAAGCGCCACAGAGCTGCGTTGCAGAGAGGTGCAAAAAGGGGCGTGGCCTCTGAACACCTCCCTGCAACGCAGCTCTCTGGCGCATACTGGAGGTATCTGGTGGGCTAGTTGGCCCCTAGGGACCCTCGGGATTGAGGAGGAATTAATTCTCCAACTTAAAACGCGCCACAGGGCGTGTTTGCAGACATGTCACCTCAGGCCCCGCCCCCTCCCTTCACCATTGTGCAAATATTCCTCTAAAATCAGCCGAACTACGAATTCCGATTTACTCACCTGTTATCAGGAGAGACCTCAGTGCTGCATCTTTGAGCCCAGTACTGATCCTCAAAAGTAATTTTAACCGTACTTACCAGTAACTTGAATTTCCTTCCATAGGCTAACATTGACTGGTTTCACTTGGAAATTCTTCTAAGTGTGGAGTTTTGGAACTTTATAATATTCCTCTAAAATCAGCCGAACTACGAATTCCGATTTACTCACCTGTTATCAGGAGAGAACCCAGTGCTGCATCTTTTAGCCCAGCACTGACCCTGAAAAGTAATTCTAACCGTACTTACCAGTAACTTGAATTTCCTTCCGTAGGCTAACATTGACTGGTTTCACTTGGAAATTCTTCTAAGTGTGGAGTTTTGGAACTTTATAATATTCCTCTAAAATCAGCCGAACTACGAATTCCGATTTACTCACCTGTTATCAGGAGAGAACCCAGTGCTGGATCTTTTAGCCCAGCACTGACCCTGAAAAGTAATTCTAACTGTACTTACCAGTAACTTGTATTTCCTTCCATAGGAATCCATTGTCTGGTTTTCAGCAGGAAAGTTTCAAAGTGTCGATTTTCACAAACTACAAATATTCCTGAAAAATCGCTGGTTTGACTTAAACGCATTCTTTCAACTGTTTACAGGAGATGCACCAGTGCTGGATCCAGGATCCACCACTGAGTAAGAAAAAGTAACGATAACACTACTTACCTGCTAAGTGAATTTCCTCCCATAGGATAACATTGGTGATTCTATGTGAAAAAGTTTCTAAGTGTCAACTTTTAAAATACAATAATATTCCTTAAAAATCACTACTGTAACCAAAACGCTTTTACTCAACTGTTTACAGCAGATGTCCCAGGACTGAATCTAGGATCCAGTCCTGTGGTTAGTAAAGTAATCCATAAAGTAACTAATTGCATTTAACTAGAAATTCACATTGAGCTCAATCTTGCATTGTTTGAAATTGTGTTGCCCATTGCAACAACTGTAACTACTGTACTTAAAAGTCTATTGCCTATTTGCAAAGTATTTAAACTAAAGTAATTCATTCTGAGAAAGTATATTTTGTAATGTAATGTATAATGTAATTACAATGTAATTTAAAAAATAAAATATCTAAAAATGAATAGTTTAAAAAAATGTAGTAAATCAGTATCAAAAAAATAAATATAACAATTAATACATTTAAAAATTGTCATTTACAAAACCTTTGAAATTCACTGAAAAAAACCATAGGTTTCAGACATGTTATAGTTAGGAATTAGCATTTAAAAAACCTTTGAAATTCACTGAAAAAACCATAGGTTTTAGGGACAGTTATAGTTAGAAATTAGTATTTAAAAAACCTTTGAAATTCACTGAAAAAACCATAGGTTTCAGACACGTTATAGTTAGAAATTAGCATTTAAAAAACCTTTGAAATTCACTGAAAAAACCATAGGTTTTAGGGAAAGTTATAGTTAGTTGGACATTGCACTCGTACAAAACCAGTGAAATTCCCCGTTATAGTTAGTTCAGCTAACTATAACTCGCGCCCCGCAATGCACTGCTGATGACGTCACATATTACATCACTCATGACATGGTCAGTGACATCACTCATGACATCACTGATGACATCTCAAATGACATCACTGATGACATCATCCAGTGACTGTGTGTTTCTGTAACGTTTAAATATTTTTAATATATATAGGGAAAGGCGTATTGAAGAATGAGTGGGTGTATAAGTGTCTGTATGGATGATTTAGTAGGTGCGTGACTAACTCTATAAGTGAGTGATTAAACGTATCTTACTGAATGCATGGGTTAGTGACTAAACTGGGTGAATGTCTGTATCCGTCTGTCTGTTGCTGTGTAAGTGGCTGCATGGGTTTGTGAATAGCTACATGAGTGTCTATATGAGTTATTGATTGGTTGTCTGAGTATCTGTATGGGTGCCTGAGTGTTTGTGTGGGTGGGGTGTGTGCGACTCTGTGCATAGATGTGTGAGTGGGTGATTCACTGGGTGGATGGTTTCAAGAGTGCATCTGTGATAGACTGTATGGGTGGGTAAGTGTGTGTAAGAGTGTGTTAGTGAGTGAATGTATGTCCCAGTGGTACATGTGTGAGTAACTACATATGTGAAAGGCAGTATATATGTGTGTTGGAGTATATAAATAGCTATAAGCGAGAGTGTGTGATTGTGAGAGTGACTGTATGCTTGAGTGTGTGCTTGTTTCAGTGATTGTATAAGAGCGTAAGAATGTGCTAGTATTTGTATGAGTAAGTGAGCTGGTGTGTGGATAACTGTATAGGTGAGTAAATGGCAGTGTGTTTAATTATTTGCATGACTGACTAGGTGTGTGAGTACCTCTATGGATGAGTGGCGGTGTTTGAGTGTCTATATAGGAGTATGAGTGCATATGATAGTTCTGTACTGAGTGACCGTAAGTATGAGTGACTGTACGGGTGAGTGAGTGGATGTGTGTGTAGACCTAAGAATCAGTGAGTGGGTATGTAGTTATTGGTGTTGGAGTGTCTATGGTTTTGCGAATGGCAGTCTGTAGTTTAGAGTGGGTGTATCAAAGGTTATATTAGGGTGTGAGGAGGTGCATCAGATTATCACGTGGATGATGTCATCAGTGATGTCATCAGTGATGTCATTTGAGATGTCATCAGTGATGTCATCAGTGATGTCACTGACCATGTCATGAGTGATGTAATATGTGACGTCATCAGCAGTGCATTGCGAGGCGCGAGTTATAGTTAGCTGAACTAACTATAACGGGGAATTTCACGGGTTTTGTATGAGTGCAATGTCTAACTAACTATAACTTTCCCTAAAACCTATGGTTTTTTCAGTGAATTTCAAAGGTTTTTTAAATGCTAATTTCTAACTATAACGTGTCTGAAACCTATGGTTTTTTCAGTGAATTTCAAAGGTTTTTAAATGCTAATTTCTAACTATAACTGTCCCTAAAACCTATGGTTTTTTCAGTGAATATATATATAGCCAAACCAAATCCAGCGCGTCTCCTTCTCGCACCGGAATACGACACAGCGACCCAAGGTAAGTTGCTCCAAAATTACTTTATTGCAGATTTGTGGGCTATGACGCGTTTCGGCAGGATCACCTGCCTTGATCACATGTAGAGCCAAACTCCCAATATGTATATATGTGCTTTCCTACCACCACGTGATGCTAAAGGACATAGACAAAACACTACACACCATCAGTAAAGTCCATTAATATTACAGCATTTTTTTCTAGTTATTTGTTTTTTCAATTTCATTCAGTAAATACATTCTCTAGTGTAGTAAAACTCTAATTAATAGCACTGTGATTTAATGTATATTATTACAATTTCACTTTACTTCATGTATTTTCTCTCCACGCTCATTTGCTTGTGTTTTAGCCATTCAATTCATTTAACTTTATTGTACCTAGAGGACAAGCCCTTCCTGAGTGTTTAATTTGCAGATATTCTCATAATGCACAAATTCTGCATAACAGCCTGGTGTAGTTATTTAGGAAAAACGGGGAGGGGGGAAGAAAGAGGGGGGGGAAGGAGGGGGAAGGGAAGAAGAAAGGGGGAACGGACCTCAGCCTGTTGTTAGCTTTGTTTGTCAAGACGTCACGCGTCATATCTTGTCTCTGTGCTAAATAAGATTTGATAAGCACTGCTTATCATTACTACGCATTGAAATAGCCACGTTTACTCTTTTTGACCTTAGTAGCCCCTGACCTCACATATAGGGTACAGTGCTAGTACTTTGTTATCCACGGGTCTGTTTGTTGCTTAGGATGCCAATAGCTAATCTTTTTTGGAAAATGCGCAGATTGCGCACTGCCAGCTGTCAATTAAAGTTAAAGTGTGGGTCCACAATTGAGTTTGCAATTTATACAGCAGTTAGAAATAAAGAGCAAGTGCTTATTCCCTATACACGTATTCGCTTAAGTGCAAAATCGCATTTAGCCAACCCTAAGGTCTATAAGTTACTATCGTGCAAATAGCGGTTTGTTTAAAAATTGTGCAAATTGTGCAAATTTTTAATAATAACTGCCACTGCCGATAAAGTGCAAGTGCACAATTAGATTCGATTATGTGCAAAATCGCATTTGACAGACCCTAAGGTCTATACGTCAGTATAGTGCAAAATAGCAATGTATATGGGAGTTGAGCAAATTACGCAAATTTCGATAATAGCTGCCACTAAGAATAAAGTGCAAGTGCACAATTGGATTACAGTACTCGCTAAAGTTGTATAAAAGTGCAAGTGCTTACTCCCTTACTTCACAGTGCCTGTATGCAAACTCAATTATTTCCTTTTCACATAAAATATATTTTTTAATTTGATTCAATAAAATGATACCTACCTACACCTGGTTAAAACAGTGAATGGATGGTACTGCCCACGTAGACCATGACCATGGGGCACGTGCATTGCAGCACGTACACCACATGGTCACTCCTACAGTTGAGGAACCTGGGAATCCTCCAAGGTTTAGACATCAGTGGCAGCTGTAATTCTTTTTTATTGACCCCATGTTTACAGGCCTTGCACTTTAGGCATTTGTTAAAGCCCGGATTGGCCTTGAGCCAGCTTTCGGTTACAACCAGTTCTGGACTGTTCTTTACTAACTGTTCCCGCATTGATCTAGCTCTTCTGTATGAAATAAGCGGTTTTCTGGGTACTGAGCTTCTTAGGATGGGATCCCCTCTAACCAGGTACCAATGCCTATTCATGCAGGCTCTCACCCTGGCATGATAGGCATTGTACCCGGTTATCATCCTAATGTCTTGTCTTTGAGCATTGTTATCTCTTCTGGTCCTCTTGCTTTCCCTAAAGAGTATATCTTGCCTTGACATACTGTCTACTTTAGCTAGAGCTTGATCAAGGACGGCCTGGCTGTAACCTCTTTCTTTAAACCTTAATGTCAATTCTGTCTGAGCTTGTGCCAGGGAGCTTGCTTCGCTGCAGTTTCTTTTCATACAGCCCTGAGGAAAGAGTGCGCTGAAGGAACGATGTGTCCTGTTGGTAAGGACATGAAAAGGCACGGGGTGCTAAGTGTGCATGAAAGCAATCCACTATGGTTTTAAAACAGCGATAATGTTTGGGGCACGGCAGCGCACAATGTGCTTAATGTCTGTAGAACTCATTCTACCATAATGCAATTGGTGCATACGCCCATCAGGGCGGGACATTTAAAACCTTGCAGGTGCGTGGTGAACTTGGCTGCTGTTGTCCATTCTTGCCGATGTCAGTGAGCAAGGGCTATGGGAGCCCGAAACGCGTTTGGCGATGGAATTAATTTTAGAAGGCAAAGCTGTGATGTTGCTGAATTGACACTTTAGTACTCCGTACAGTCCTCCAATAAAAAAGGAAGAAAAGCACAACGTGGGCGCCTCATGCTTGGGAGAAAAATGTTGGTGGATATATATATATATTTATATATATATATATATATAAAATCCTGAAGCTAAGTGGTCGAAGGGTGGAACTCTCTTTCTGCTGGTGCACTCGCTGGTATGTGACCAGTATCCCCAAAACATTAAAACATTAATGCTGCACTCTCGGGGCTTCAATAGAAGATTGAATTAATTAGCATCAGCACTTGTAACACATTCCACCAACGCGTTTCAACCATTGCGGTCTTAATCGCGGTAGCCAAATCTGTTTACACTTTCCGTGTAAGTTCTCATGCCTTTTATAGCCTAATGGGCATTCTGGCCCTTGTAGTGCATTCGTTGTTCCACCTTTAAAGCAAATGCTGGAATTCTCCAATTTTGAACTGAAAGGCCGGTGTTTAACAATTTTGTCACTATTCTCACTCAAAGGAATGACTCTGCCAATAATATTAGCACAGTGCTGGTGCTCAATGTACTGTGCCACTCCTCCCCATTTCTTATGTTTAAGAGGCCACTATAAACAGTCTGTTCATTTTGCCTAAGCCTGGACTGCTTGCAATCAGAAAAGAAGGTTTTGTATAGGTTACTAGTCACCATTAATTAGGCTTTCACAAATGATGTGTGCACAAAAGAGTCCATGAAGTCACCGGAACCCATATAACTATGGGGTTGCATCTACATGGAATGCATATTAGCCGAGGGCCTGCCCCACCATCTTCCTTGGGGCTGTCCGTGGCATTTTCCCAGCTGCAGAGAGTCATAAAGCGTTTTTGAAGTCCATGCCTTTCCGGGCTGTCGCAGTCAAATGTATAGTACACACGCAGTGATTAGTATCACTTGTCTCCCTCGGCAACTGTTTTAGAACTTCAAAGGTTGCTTTCCTGTAGGGCGCAGCCGCTTTTTGTAAATCCTGAAGCAAAGTAGCCGAAGGGCGGCGTGCTCTTACTGCTGGTGCTGTCGCTGGGATTTGACCAGTATGCCCAAAACATTAGAGCACCAAAGAATTAACGCTGCACTCCCGGGGCTTCAATTGCAGATATTATATATATTGCCTACTGGTGGTTGCTAGTAGGTAGTTATAGTTAGGATCTGGTTTCCATCGGAAAAGTGTTTTTTCATTTGCCAATAACTTTGGCGTTGTTTGATGAATCCTTGTGAAATTTTCAAAACTAGTTTGCCACTCACTTCAGCTGCTGTCTTAAAGGGTTCAGGGTGATAAACTAAGGGTGGGCTAAGAAAAAGGGGGGTCCCAAAATGTGTTTTCCTCATGTTAATTTCCATAGGAACTTTAGACATGGCTACAGCCAGAACTGTTAAATGGAATTACACCAAAGCTGGCAGAAAGGTAGATGTTGGTCCAGGGAAGTGCCTTTCTGTGATTTATTGTAAATCCGTTCAGTAGTTGCAGAGTTATTAAAATACATTTTCAATTGATTATATAGTGGCGCAGAGGATCCGCAACCCCTCCCATTCTTGTGCTGAGATCTGATTGGCTGCCAACACTTCAAACCAGAAAGTGTTGGCAGCCATCTTCGGACTTGGCTTGAGCAAATCCCAGATAAAATGTAAAAAAAAAAAAGGAAACGGGAACAGGGTAGGAGTACCCTGACCCCCTATGCCTCTTGGGGTGGTCTCACAGGGACCCCGCAGGGCCCAAAAAGTATACATTTTTTTCGTTTAATTTTTGGAAGGAGCCGCGTTGGATCAGCAGCTGCTGCTGAAAATTAAAAAATAAATAAAACGCGGGCTCCCTCATTTCTTTAGTAATTGGCCAACAGGTAGGCCAGATCCTGGAGGGCATTTCAAAAATAAAAGAGGAGGGTCGCGCGGGCCCCTCCTCCAGGGGCTTATTAATGCCCCTGGGACCACCACCTCCCTGGGGCTTATTCATTGTTAAATGGGGGACCTCTCAGACCCCCGGGGACCGCCACTTCCCCGGGGCAGCCTTCAAAAAGTAAATGGGGGGCCTCGCAGACACCCATGCTCCGGGGGACACCACCATTCCCTGGGGCTGTTTATTTTTGTAATGGGGCCTCACGGACCCCCCTTGGCCCCGGGGACCACTATCTTCCTGGGATCAAATGAAATTTCTTAAAAATAGGAGGGGGGCTGCACGGCCCCCCTCCCAGGCCGTTCTCGGCCCTGGGTACCGTCAGCTCCTCGGAGCAGGCCCTACAAACACCAAAAAGGGGGGCCCCCCTCCTGCAGCCCCAGATGGCCCTGTGAAATTCCATCCCCCTAGGCTGTCTCCTGCTATGTCCAGGAGTGTTGTTTCTTCAGCACTTATAGTTAGCTGAACTAACTATAACTGGCGCCCCTGCAATGCACTGCTTATGACCTCACGATTACATCACTCATGATGTGGTCAGTGACATCACTGATGATATCTCAAATGACACCACTAATGACATTACTGATGACATCATCTGGTGAACAAGTAAGGCCCACACAGTGGGATTCCTCAGATTTCTATGGAGGCTACGCCCCCTTTCTTCACCACTCTGGAAACACGCCTCCTGGTTCACTGCTGGCTGGGGGATGAAGTCCCCCTTGGCTCCAGAAGGTCCTTGGGGGCCAACTACCCCTCCTGTTACCTCCAGTAAGTCCCACACAGTAAGAATGTTGAAAGGTAGTCGGAGGCCGCGCACCCTTTTTCCACCACTCTACAAACACTCCTCCTGGTGCACTATTGGTTGCGGGATGAAGTCCACTTTACTCCTGAGGGTCCTTGGGGGCCCACTACCCCTCCTGTTACCTCCAATAAGTCCCACACTGCTGGATAGCTAAGAGGTTGTTGGAGGCCACACCCCCTTTTTCCACCACTCTACAAATGCACCTCCAGATGCACTACTGGTTGGGGGAAGAAGTCCACTTTAGTCCTGAAGCTCTCAGGATGCAAGGGGACTTCATCTCCTAAGCAGTAGTGCACCAGAGGCATGTTTTCAGAGTTTGCCATGCTGATACACAAGCCAAGGGAAATAAAAAAATAAATCAATTGCACATGAAGAAACGAAAGGGGGGTCAACACGCTGAGTAAGGGATACACACTGGCACCAAAGAAACACACATTGACTCAGGGATTAGGAAAGCAAGCCTTGACATTGGCTTGATATCCTGTGATTCTGTGAAAAATACCTTAATAAACAAGCTGTGAGCAGCAATGGGCGCTGAAGCTGAACAAATGTGGGGTGTAGTTGTAAAGCACAAAACAAAAAGCAGGAGGGAGGAGAAGGCATCTGCAGCTCGTGGAGAGGTAGGGAGCATTCGCATATGTGAAGAGCACTGCAGTTGTTCAGAACACGATGCAAAGAGTGCACGAACAGTATGAAAAATCCATCAGAGAAAGGATACCAAACTAGGCCAATACTCCAGGAGAGGAGCAAGACACGAGATGGTGGGACATATACTCACAAGAAACCATAGAGAAGCAAACTTTTCGGAACAACGCACACTTTGAACAATCGGCAGCGAGGAAGTGGCCAAAGCTCGTAGAAATGAATACAGCATGCCTCGCAGAGCAGCGGATGCATGCTGCTAGGCTCAACCTAAAAAGTACTACTTTTTGACTAGTTTAAGCATGGAAAGGTTTGGGGTGATCCATGAAATGGGGGCCGAGAAAAAAGGGGGTCCCAAAACACATTTTCCCCATGTTAATTTCCGTAGGAGTTTGTCAGAAAGCTAGATCTTGGTCCAGAAAGAGTGCTTTTTGCGTTTTGGTGCTAATCCGTTCAGTAGTGTTTGAGCAATTAATGCTCCAAAACTTTTTATATCTAGGGACGGATCACAACAGATCTCAAGCTGAGATCTGATTAGCCACCACCACCTCAACCAAGAAGTTGTGGCAGCCATCCTAGGACAAAAGGTAAAAGAAAAGACATGAGGGGACAGGGTAGATGGACCCCGCCTGGGGCCAATAAAGTCTTCTTAAAAAGTGTGCTGCAAATTTGAATCTACAGCACAGTTCATAAACCAAAAATGCTTGTTTGTGAACTCCCCTTTCTGTGGTGGGCCAGGGTCTGCGGAGAGAAAGGCTTTTAATTTTTGGGGGATAGGGGCATGCGAGGCCTCCCTCCCCAGGCTGATTTACTCCATTCCCCAGGGCCCAGCATATTTTTTAAGGGGACGTGGTCGCGCAGCCCCCCTTCCCAAGCCTCTACAGGCCCCAGGGACCCCATCCCCAGGTCTGCGAAACAAAGTTAAAGCAAGAGGGCCCATGCAGCACCCCTCCCTGAGCAATTAATGGCCTTGGGGACCCCATCCTGTGGGTCCAGCTCACTAGCTATGTCCCACAGAGCCTACCCGCGGGACATTGCGGTTTTCCTATCCACACTTGGGCAGCAGAGAAACTTGTGTTTGCTCCTGCTTGGCGGGAGCATTTTCAAAGCTCCTGCCACGTTGGAGCAAACACAAAGGGGCATATTTACAAAAATATGTTGGAGCGCAGTGCTACGCCAATGTTGGCAACAACATGCTACCACATTTTTTAAATGCAGGGATGCGCCATATTCACAAGAATGCATCACACAAAGAAAGAGCAAAAAACGAGGAGAAATTAATCATTTCTCCTCGTATCGCCATTCTAAGACCAGGTATTCCCTGGAGTTAGTTTTTGGCGCTGCCTCAGCCTTGTAAATCTGGGGCAGCATCAAAAAGCGATGGGTGTTGCGGTGAAACGCCCACTGCAACACCCATTGCCAAATATGACCCTTTGCCGCATAGGACTGCGGCGGAAAGGGTTATATTTACAAGGGTGCGTTAAGCCATGTTAAGTGGCTTAGCGCCACCTTGTAAATATGGGAAATGGCGTACGCCACCGGAGCATCAAAAAAAGTGATGCTCCGGTCGCGAATGGGGCATGTAAATATGCCCCTAAGTGTGCTCCCAGCTGGCAGGAGCTTTGAAAATGCTCCTTGCAAATGTTCCCACCAGCTGGGAGCGGGCTTTTGATCTGTTTCCCTGCCTGCAGTTATGCAGGCAGGGAAACAGATTAGAATATTGCTCCCGTCCCGAAGGAGCAACATTAGTTACATTAGGGGGATGGGGTCCCAGGGTCAATTGCGGCTCAGGGAGGGGGGCCCCATCCCCTTAACCTCTTCCATGCTCATGACGGCCGGGAGCCGTCACGCGTCATGGTGGGCGTGTGCGCAGGACGGCCCCCGGCCGTCCAAATCCCCGCCCACTAATGGAAACGCCCGCACAGCGCGGAAATTCCGCGCGCACGGAAGGGGTTAATTTTTTAACATGGCCCTTGGGGATGAGGTCTCCAGGGACCTAACAAGGGTCGGGGAGGGGGACAATGCAGCCCCCCTCCACTTTGATGAAAATTAACTGCCCTGAGGGATGGGGTCCCTAGGGCCTAACACGCCCCCCCTTTAATGAAAATAAACAGCCCTGAAGGATGGGGTCCCCAGGACCATATAAGGCCAGGGAATTGGTCCACATGTCCCTCTCCCCTTTAAAGTAAATAAGTCCCTGAGGGATGGGGTCCCTAGGGCTTAACTAGGCTCGTGGAGGGGACCACGTGGCCCCCTTTTGATGAAAATAAACATCCCTGGGTGATGGGGCCCCAGGGCCTAATAGGGCTTCGAGAGGGTGACCAGGTGGCCCTCTTCCCCTTTAATGAAAATAAACGGCCATGGGGTATGGTGTACCCAAGGCCTAATAAGGCCTGGGGAGGGGGGCCACATTCTCCCATTCCCTTTTGAAAAAAAAGGCCATGGTGGATAGGGTCCCCAAGGACAGGCCAGGATCTCCAAAGAAGAGATAAGAAAGGTGAATGCAGGTACAATAAATAAAGGTCCCCTCTTCAAAAGGCAGCCGTCAGACATCTAGACAACAAAAAACAGAGCAAAATGATTCTGCTCCACTCAGCTCAACTGACTCTCGACACCAGCCATTCACCCAAAGGCTATGTACTGCTACCTTCTTTGTAGTTTATCCTTCTATAAAACTATTAACATTCCTAAAAAACATCTTATATTAAACACTTCCTTTAAATATTCAGCCTTTTCTCTTTAAATAACCGTCAGTCTCCATCCTCACCAAGCAGATTCTTCAGAGTCTTGCAACTTCCCTTTGCTTCTGTGTGCAGATGAATAGAGTTGATTGAGCAACCGAATGCAGCCCCCATCCACACAGTTCAAGTCTGCCTGGGGCCCATGCAGCCATGGGTCCACCTCAAGAGGGCTAGCTGTTAAAGCAAACAGAGAAGGCCGACTAGAACCTGACACACAATGATACTTCAGGGCTCACCTCTACCCCCCTTGATAATGTCACAGACTGCCTTCTCTGCATACTCAGGGGAAAGCAGTACACATTAAACCAAAAACTTTTCAACACCAGGCCAGATACCACAAAATAGCAAACTCTTGGCAGTCTACTTCAAATGAAGAAGAAACATGCATGAAAAGCATGAGCATGGCACACCTGCTACCACTTGCCCCTACAATGGAAGTGTGAGATGCTATGGAGGGGAGGAGCTCACAATCATAATTTGACTATTATCTCAATTCTAGAAAATAATTTTACAGAGGAGGTGGTGTGCAAACGACCACAGAAGAGATGCCCATTGCAAATAATTTGGACAGACCAATGATCAGTCAGAGGTAGAAGCCATCAAACTCACCATACATACGAACTCGCTGGTCAAACAGGCTCAGGTCTGCACCTTTTGTAGGTATCCCTCAGGTCTGGTTGTTTTCCACCATAAGGATTTTATAACAGGTATAGTATTTCAGTTCAGTGGAAGGTTTTCCTTCCACTTAAGGTACGGCAGTCATTATCACCAAATAAGCTATCACATGTACAAATTGTCACTAACCTGATTCCTTGTAACCACTCCAGCCAGTGCAAGGATTACCCAACTCTCCCCTTAAAACATTTAGTGCGCTGTTGAGTCATAACAACTTATGGAATATTCACAGAGAAATGGGGAAAAGGACAGAGAAATATTGGGCCAATGTAGCCACTTTTTCAACTTCTCATATGTGTTCAGACTGCTGCCAGAGACAAATGCCTCTTCAACTGGCTAGTCTGATTCTGAAAGCACACAGGAAATAAGAATCATTTAATATCAGTTTTTACCATCATGTTACATGTATGAGCTACATTACTTTTATAATGTACCAGCAATCGCATTCTTAAGCACTCAGAACATTAACATAGCGATCGTCTTTCAATCAATCAATCAATCAATAGAAACTTTATTAGTTCTTATAAATTAAGATCATAAAAGCACATATAAAAGTACAATGATCAACATACAGTTCCAGTACATATTGATTAAAAGGCCATGTTAAAAAATTCATAGCAATATTTCAAGTACATTATATAAGTGTGGCCACATAAAATATAAGTTGAAAGACATAATATCTACTATTGAATTGATAGTAGAGTGATTATTAAAAGGACCACAGCCATTTATGGGCCCTACTGCTTCCTTTTTTTTATGCCGGCCCACAAGAATGTCGCTACTGAGAAGCAGACTAGAGGATCGGGTAATGATTTTAAGAAATAAAGTGCAACCCGACATTGTTTGAAATTATAGCGCTTTAAAATCGGGGTAATGTATTCCTTCCTTTCCTTCTGATATAGACCACAAAAGAGTACTAAGTGCAAGTCAGACTGGGGAGATTGCTTGTCATAGGGACACAAAGTCAGGTCTAAGTGCTTAAAACTTCTTTCCGGATGGCCTAACATCAATGGTATCAGATTCATACGGAATCTCAATAATATAAACTTGTGTTGTGATATGGGAATGTCCGCTAAGTAAAAGTACCCTCCCTCTATCATGAACAGAGTTAATTGATATGCGAGGACTGCCTGTTTGTTATAGTTCCTTCCTTCGGAAATATTGAGCGATCGTCTTTCATATAATGCCTTATCAACTCCATTGAGCTTAGTACTCAGCTTCTCTATTCTCTTTCAATTCACAGAACATTTCCAATCAAATGTTTGGTAAACTCTTTATATTTGTCTGCATCAAACATTTCACTTAACCTCTTACTGCACTGGTTATTTGCCTGAACTATCTCTATCACATTCTAAGGTTAATGTCTTCATTCTTGCAATTATTGAATTGCTGCATGCATGCATTTGTCCAGGTTCCTTTACTAATTACTCTTCTTGGGTTTATGTCTGATTGT
This sequence comes from Calotriton arnoldi, assembly GCA_963921515.1. Classification (NCBI taxonomy): domain Eukaryota; kingdom Metazoa; phylum Chordata; class Amphibia; order Caudata; family Salamandridae; genus Calotriton; species Calotriton arnoldi. The sequence goes on from CAWUFW010003981.1 coordinate 1,382,006, forward strand.
TATACAAAGTGCAATTTTCTAGTAGCAAGGTGACTGGCAGTTTCCTTTTCCTGTTTTTTTTCTGTTTCTCAGGTGATGATGTACCTCAGTAGATCTCCTTGACCGAAGGTATCTGGTAATATCTGGAGAATCTCTGGGCCCTGATTCTTCTCAGGTAAATCTTCCAAGGAGCAATGTTGTTCAGTTATGCAAATCTTGATTGCCTAGCAAAGAAATGGCAGTCAGATCATGGCTTACAGAGCCTCCTGATCCGAGATGGCTATTGATATTTGGTTTGCAGTTACTTCTAGAGAAAATTGCCCTTCTAGTTGATAGTTATTTCTGCAGGAAATTTCCCTAACTGAAGTCTGACATTCATGCTACACTAAATCTAATGATTCAGGGCAAAATACACTCGGAGGGACATGGGTTCCAAATCTCTGACTCAATATCTTGGCCATCCAGTATTTACCTTGCTCTTTAATGGGGGTAGCCATGACATAAGCATCCCACAGGAGTTCAAGCACAGACACTTGCTGGAAGGAGAAGACCAAAAGGTCTTTCTCTCAGGCTCCTTACTCCACCCTTATAAAGAAAGTGCTTGTGCTTCCTTCATAGGCACTCTGAATCAAACAATCCCATTTCATTTTCACTAAAAACGTGAGTCGGTGGCGCTTCACTAAATTTACACTCTCACAGGGACAAGGAGGAGACAGGCACAACTCTGGTGCCACTCACATCAGTTGTTCCCTTTGGAGTCTTGTAGGGAAAGGAACAATTTTGAGGGGTCAGTTTGGGGTAGAGATAAGGCGGAGGGAGAGCTCATGTTGGCAAAAAATTGATTCTGCTATTTTGAAAATACCCTAGATGCAATGTGAGAGATAAGCCAGCTTGCAGGTTGCTCCTAGGAAGTATCTACTAGGCATCTCTGTAAAAGTCACACAACTTCTAAAACTCTCCACCTCCACTTTCTAGCCCTACACAAGTAAGGACCTTTGAGAGAAGAGGGATCTACAGAAGAGAAGGGAGGACCATGTGTGAATCAACCACCGCCTGGAGAAAATGTCAAGCTTTTATTTTCTGGTACTCTGTCTCCAGTGGCAATGTCCACCCTACTCCTCCTTGGATCAGTAGAGGGTAGACTTCTGAAGACCCTGAAGGAGTGGGTCTCCTTGGATATCTGTGGACCATTTCTGACTGAAGGTGCCCTGGAAAGGGATGCCACAGACTCCTACAAGATACACAAGTGCCATGCAAGTGATCAGAAGGCAGTGTAAAATGGAGAGAGCAGGGATGCCATCTAGCCTGCCTTGAAATCTGCATGGTGCTACTGCTGGAAACTCTCAGGCTAAGGAGCTACTAGGAGCTGGGGGGCAAAGGGCTAGTCCATGTAGCTCTTCTGCAACATAGGCAAGCAATGAGTGAAAAGGCCCAATGCAGCTGGATAAATCTCCATTGGTTGAGGCCGTGCTTGGGTTGCCTGGCTAGGGCTCTCCAGGGATGTTGGACAGAGTAAAGCCTTACAGCATTCTCTAGTTTATTACTTACTCCCTGGGGAGTGCTAGTGCCAGGAGGGACAAACTGAGAAACAGCTGGCCATGCTCCACATTGCCCAACTCATTTAAAAACAATTCGGAGGAAGGCCACTGCTCTGTGGGAAATATGCCCTTGTGCCATTCCTCTCAGCCTGGAGTCAAAAGGGATTGCTTTTCGAGGGCAGTCCTGGCATATGGACCTAGGAAACTGGGTCCTATATTGTCTTTGGACACTTCCCTTTACACGGAGTAATCAGGTTTTTCCCTCCCTAGTTAGTCTCCCCTAAAGGAAAAAAACAACATAATTGTATTTACAAAGGGCAGCTGCTGTTTAGGCAGTATATACCTAGGGAGAGAGCTCAGTACACCATCAAGGTTCGTATGTTGTATGACACATTGTATGCACACAGCCTTAGAGTGAATACTAGAAATGTCTCCTGTATAAATTCTGCTGGTTGCCCTTCCTCATTAGGAGCTAAACAGAAGACTATGTGTGATCTTCCTCAATCGCTCTTTCAGAAATCTTCAAAATGTCAATGCAATGCCATGTATTGTAGTGAGCCTCTAGCTATAAAATTCTTCAGGAACCAGGAATGTGTGTGCTAACTACAATTTAAGTGCATAGGTCTAACTATATACCTAAATATAACAAGTACATGGTGGCGTTGATAAAGCTGACTAGTTGAATCAGCCGTACAATTAAACTCATAGAGCTTGCGCTTGGTACTAGAAGTTGGCTATCTATCTGATTAATATGGCATAGTGGGATGTATATGTTGTCTATCATCATTAGGCCACCACTGGAAAAATTATGTCATTGCCTGATTCTGAGTTGGCCATTATCATTAGTCTCACTGCTGTGGAAGCAGTAGACTCCAATTCATCTACTGTGGAGAACATTTCAAGTTGAAGGATTCACATATTGGTGATCTGATTTCTACAATAAACAAAAAGAGTAAGGGTGGGCGGAATGTTTCATTCCGTCTGCGGAATTGGTAGAATTTGGTTCTCTGCATTATTCTTCTAACGCAGGGTTTGGGACAAGTTCCACCAGTCTCTGCGTGGCAGACTTTTTTTCCCTTGAGGCTCTAGAAATGCCAGCTAGCATTCGTTGGTGAGATTTTGGCGTCCTCAAGCACAATTTTCTAATGCGGGTGGTTGCGACCGGTCACTCAGTGAGCTGCTTCTTGAGTAGATTTGTAGCAGCTTGAGTAGATTTTCTACTTGAGCGGCAGCAAAATCAATTCGAATGGTCGCATGCTTTTGTGCAGCGCATAGTGCCATTCGTGCAGATCTTTCACTGCTGCGGTTGATAAACTGCAGCACGAGCAGCGCGACATACATATTTTCTGCCCACTGGTGGAACGCTGCTGAATCCCTTGAGGTTATGTAACTCCGCAAAATCCCACAGAGTCAAATTCAGCAAGTTTCGACCACCTCCAAAAAAAACGGTCAACCTTATAAAAAATGGAGAGTTTGTGCTCACTAAGGATCGAGGAGCTAGATTTGACGCTACTGTTAGAAGTGCTCAACTAATTCAGGACTGTGCATTTCTATTTGCTTCACTTAGTGCTGCACAATGTTGAAGTACTAGGAAACTGACTGAAGTCGAGCAGTCAGTTTGAGAGTTAGTATGAACCTGTAAATGGCCTTAGATAAATACATACCTTCCATGGCCCATTACTTGACTTGCCTATGTTCACTTTAAAATTGTTCCACCTGAGTAAGAAACAATTAGGAATTGTTTTTGATAAAAGAAACCGCTGAGATGTTAGTTCCTTTCAAGGTACACAATTGACCACAGGGCCAGCTGTCATCTCTAAATTTGACAGACAGAATACTGTTAGAATGGTGGAGGTAATATCCACCGCCATCCTGATTGGCATACTCCAGCCGTGAAAGCCTAAACCAGGCTCTAAATAAGAGCCTAAGTCTTTCTGGAAATGGCTTTTAAGGAATTTAGGCTACTCCAAGATTTCTACCTCAATTATTGAATGTGAATATGCTTACACTGTGTTGGGAATGGAATGCAGAGATTTCTTCCTGCATCCCCAAATTACAACCATAGAGTGGAAGGAATTGGGTTTTGGGAAATGTAAACTGTTTTTTAGCAGTCACATTGCTGGTCAAGAGCTAAAATCCACCAAGAAGATAGCTTCTGCCAAGCACAATGGGTGCACTAAGGGTGCAATAAAGACACCTCCACCTGATCTAATTTCTTCTCTATTTCCCAGGCGGAGGGTTGTATTATTTATGTACCGGGTTGGTCAGCACCAAGTGGACCTTACCACCCTTTGTGCTTCCAGACAACATAAAGCCAGTGGAATGTCAAGTAAAAGTCAATGTATCAGTGAAAAAAACTCAAAATTCACATATTTATGTGACAGTAAAACTCAAAAACATACAGAAAATACTGTTTTCATTGGGAGAAGTTTGGAAATGAAGGATGGTAGGACGTTTGGCTGCAATATCTGGGGTTTCCTGTCACATACATGTAAGGATATTGAATTATTTTCCCCACACATTAGCATTTACAGGGCACTTTGGTTAAGGAAAAAAGTCCTGGAATCCATGGAAAGCACACCCCCCTGGACTCCTGCTTTGTCCATATGCTTATTTTTCAGAAATGTCAGGGGTTCGTAGATTTCCATGGTTGCTGACTGACTCTGGACCTAAATGCTACAGCTTTCCACATCTCCAAAATGATTAAAATTCAAAGGAAAAACCTTGCTGTTTCCATGTTACATTTTGAAGCCTTCTACTATCAAAGTCAATAGATCCACCCACACAAGTGTCAGTTTGCTGAATGGTAGGACTTTTATGGATTCCCACTGATTCTAGAACTTTCCTTCACAGAAATATGAGAAACAACTGTGATTGCAGGCAAAGTTTGTCATTTGTAGGGCATTCTGGGAAAGAAAGGTCTTGACATCCATGCAAGCCACCCTACAGAGAACTCCTTCTGTGTCTATTTTTCATAAATATTTAGGGATGGTAGGTGTTCATGGGTGCTGGCGGTCCCCCTGCAAAAATACAGCAGCAATCCACATCTCCAAAATGATTAAAAATCAAACGCAAATGTTAATATTCCCATATTGCATTTGGGACCTTTTACGTTGCAGGCTACAGGCTATCCCCCACAAGGGGGATAGCATTTTTATTGGAAGAAGTGTGGGAATGCTGGCAGGTTTGCCATTTTCAGGACATTCTGTGTAAAAAAAAGTAGCAGCATCCAAACAACCCCCACTTCACTCTGCGCTTCATGGGTGTCTAGTTTACAGAATTGTATGAAGCTGGTGGATTTCCATGGGTGCAGGCTGATCCTGGGCCCAAATACTGCAGATATCCATCCCAAGAATCATTGTAATGCAAATCTGAAATTTGGACGTTACTGGGGTGTACTTTTGGGCGTTTCGTGTTGGGTTCGATAGGCCCACTCACACATGTAGAGTAACATTTTTTATTAGCAGATGTGTGGGATCACATTTGTTACTCCCTATTGAACTTCTCTAATTTTTGGCTTCCTAATGTAAGTCAATTTCCAAACAGGAACGCATTTTATAAAACACCCTCTGAATCGCATGATATTATGTTTAACTTCAAATACATAGTGGAACAAATAACATCTTATTCTTAAACTCAGATTCTTGGCCATATTAACAAAAAGCATAGCTTTCCTTCAAACTAATTTTTCATTCATTAAATTTTAACTTATAAATTTATGCATGGTAGAAAATCTATAAAAGCTCTTGGTGGCATGCGTTCTTGGATAAAAGACAAAAACTCTATATTTTGGCCCTAATTACGATGTTGGTCGGACAAGTGTCCGACTGACATCGTAGCAGAAACGGACCGCCCGGCAAGGAGTCGGCGGTCCCGCTTTCACAATTATGATGCAACCGCCTTCACAGCGGTCAGAAAGTGTATATTTTCTATTGAGGCTTGTGCTGCAGGTTGCAGCACCAGCCTCAATAGAAAATATACACTTTTAAAACATCCTTGCACAGTGTGGCAGGCACCATGCAGTGCCTGCCACATGGTGCAGGGATGTTTAGGGGGGCATCCTAGGTGCCCCCCAGACCTTATAGCACAGGGCCAGGGGGAAGGGGGCCCTGCTAGGGTCCCCCAAATCACTTTCTGACAGCCTTTTAATGTCGGAAAGGCCGACATGGAAAGGCTGTGAGAAACGGACATCATAATCCCGACTGTGGTGCCTGAGCAGGCACTGCTTCCATTTGGGGATTATCTGTCCTTCCAAGGCTCCAACGGGCTCCTTGAGCCCGTTTGTAAGCGAAGCGGAATTCCCCTGCAGGTTTCCCTCAGACCAACATCATCATAATACGGCGGTCGGATGGAAACCTATGATGTCAGGCGGAAACCCTCCGACAAGCTGTTGGATGGCTTTCCACCTGACAGCATAATCAGGCCCTATGTGACTTGAAGAGTTTGAAGGAAAAAAAACATATTAGTAGATCGACCATTAGGGCAAAGAAAAGAGATTAATATCATAGCATCTGTTTTTATTTTGTCCTACTTTCATTCAGCATTTTTGTTATTAAAACAACAAGTTTCATTAGGAAAACCATGAGCAATCTACACAAATGAACCCTCGCTGAATTCAAAATCTAGTTAACTTCCAGAAATGTAAAGCTTTCTGGGTTCCTTAATGAGTTTCACATTTGTTTTCCACACAAACAGCAAGTGAGTTGAAACTGCAAAAACTGAAAAAATTGACCACCAATTTGAAAATTGCAAAAATATTTTTTACAACTCTATATGATTTTGGAATATTGGAAGAGGGCAGTCTTAGCCCAGCAAACCTTTGTTGATGCTTTTTTCAGAGGGTTAGAGATCAGGGGTTAGGGGTTGCTGAAGCTCACACAATTAGAGGTATCACCAGCATAGGGGGAAAGAATACATTTAGAGGGTTGCTTGACCTTGTTGATTCTATATTGTTGTGTACCCCTGCAGTTTGTGAAGATCTTTAGAAGGTGTCCTCAGAGGCATTTCCACCTGCATTTAATACATAAATATATATGTGTTAACGTTTGATTAGTATTTAGTTTTATGTGTAACAGGGTCCTGGGTTCCCAGTTTGGGTTTCTGCACTGCGACGGCCCTAAAACACCAGGGGGTACATGCATCAAGGTAATCATTTGCGATTACCAAATAGCGACTTTTAAGGATTTGCTATTTGGTAATCGCAAATGCCTATGCATGAAGGATTCGCAAATATTTTTCGAATCCTTAACATTCCCTAATAGCGAATTGCAAATTGAGATTCGCTATTAGGGAATGCATTCCCATTAATTCCTATGGGCATACAGCATCAGCGCTAGCGTTAGAGGGTATTCCCTCATTTGCATGGGGGCGTGGCCCCATGCAAATGAGGAAATCTCTTTGCCTCTGCACCCGTACCATATTCTAGATGTGGGCCCAAAGGTAAAGAAGCTGTCAGGAGGCACACTGACAGTGAACCAGCTAAAAGGTGGTGCTCTGTCAGGGTTCCACCTCCTGGGAGACCTCTGGAGGCGTTGAATGGGATCCTGTGCACCTCCTAGACATCGCCTTGCAGGCGGGTGCATCCACTCACTGCACCCACCTGGAAGGGAATCTCTCACCCCTCTTAAAAGTGCAAGCTGGTTGCCGCCTGCACAGTGAAACACAGAACGGCTGTTTCAAACCACTCCGTATTTCACTTCAATGCGCTGCCCACAGGGCAGCAAGAGGGGGCAGCGCATTCAATATAATACTGCACACTCTCCTTGTTACCCCTCTTAAAAGGCAGGCTAGTCAAGATAGAGGCCACTCAGGCTAACCCTGGGCGTAGTTCGCGTAGTAGCGCTACGCGTAGCTACACGAAGTGCACTTCGCAGTACGCAAGCTACGCAAGCTACGCATAGCTACGCGAACTGCGTAGTGCGGTAAGGAAATGCTGTTCGCACTGATTGCACAGTGCCGGATGCTTGTCCGCACTGTGCAATCATTGCAAACGGCATCTTGCACAGTGCAAGCGGTCAATTTCTGCCGCTCGAGTAGATTTGTACTCGAGCGGCAGATTTCTCAACGCTGACTGGTAGTTTCTCATCGCGAGCGGTCGCGAGCATACGTGACCACTCGCAATGAGAAACCTGACCTCCCCGCGTTGAGAATCTCACCGGGAGGTTTATTTTCACGCCGCGATCGGCAACTTGATGTTGCTGATCGCGAACGAGGAAAAAGTCTCGCCGGGATGTTGATTTAGCTCGCCGCGGTCGCCAACTTGACGTTGAGGACCGCGAGCAAGCAAAAAATGCCCACTATGCGTTTTTGCACTGTGCTACGTGCAATTCGCGTAGTAGCGCAAACTACGCATGCTCCGCAAGCGTAGCATAGTACTATGCCCAGGGTTAACTCAGGCACTCATGGTGCATCTGTAATCAGGACTCAAGGAAACAAATGTCTCTAACAGTGGCAGGCTAGATATCACTTGTCCCTGATCTTCCTAACAAGAGGCAGAGAAGGCCAGGGTCGAGCATGGAGAGGAGGTTGGAAATTTTTCAGCGAGGGCTACTCAAGTGAGGCAATACATTGCATCAGTAGAATGCTTGGTAGAAAGAGATAACATATTTTTTACACAAAAGGTGAACCATCTTACATGATGCATTGGTACTGTAGACATTTTGGGGCTTCTGCTTGAGAGTTACCAATTTTCTGGTACAACAACATGCCTCATGGCAATCTGTGTTTTGCGTGAAGCAACCCTACTGATGGACAAAGAGGTGCAGAAATAGGCAGAAAAAAGGGACATTATTTTAGCAAATGAAGCAGAAATGGGGTTCTGGAGTAATTTACTTTAATTAACTAAAAAGGTTTTCGATGAAAATGTGCCCCATCTTAAACTTGAGGTAACTAAATCAGTAGCGGGTGTTCTGCCACCTCAAATAGGAATTTACATTGAGTGAAGTACACTCAGAAAACGCAAGGAACAAAGGATTGTCCCCTCTACAAAAATATACAATGAGCTTAAACTCATTAAACTATGCACAAAGTCATGGTAGCGCTCTAACATGAAGAGCAGCTCTTTAACGACTGCTACTTAGTGGGTTATATTCATAAATAATCATGGATAGTATGGAACTGAAATGAACCCTGGATTACATTCTGGAATGAATTGTCTTGATTAATTTTTTTGAGGCATTGAGGAATTGTGATCAATGTTTCTAAAGAAAGGTTTTGACTAGTCTTTTTACACTGTTTATGAAATTAGTCCTTTTTCCCTTTCTTTGTAAGTAATAAATACACATCACTGATAAGATGTAAATTATACAGTGAGAAAGACTCAAGTGGCAAATCGAAAGCTGTTGATCTTCTCGCATGCAACACTAAAGCTATTAACTAGTAGCTGATATCGCCTTGTGTGAGTGTGCCCCACTGCAGAGTTATGGCTTGTCAAAATGTTAGGCACGTTCTCTGCCTCAGCAGGGTGTGTAGCAAATGAGACGGGTGTGAAACTTTAAAATTATATATATATATATATATATATATATATATATATATATATATATATATATATATATATACAAAACAAAGACTCTCCTTCCAGAGGTCACAGGCCCGTAGAGGGGTGGCGCGATGCCGGCGGAGAAAACCGGTAACTCAATATTCATCAACAGCGGGATTGCCAATCGCGCTCTCGGGTTAACGCACAAAACCAAGCAGAACTCCAGAGTTAGAAATGGGGGTTTATTATTGTCATAAACCCTCCGTGACGCGTTTCGACTCCGTAGAGTCTTGATCACACAGTGGGGCAACCAAAAGGCAGTTGTTTTCATACACTTCCTGTAGCTACTAGACACAGAAAACGGACATTTTTGCACACGTGATATTGTGCATCAAATTACATGGTCGCCATTTGTAAATGGTAAAACAAATTACGGCTTGTTACAAAATTTCTTGAACAGAACACAAAGTGTGTAAGACCATGTTTCACCTCAAGCACACTAGCTTATATATGTGTGTATACTGTGTGTGCTGTCAGTCCCATTAGTTTATACTGAGGCATGCTGGTCTGTGTAGTTCAGTCGGTAATACAGGTTATCTAGTGGCTTGTGCAGTCCTGGCTGTGTTTAAGTTGAAGTAACGTAATGTGCGCATTGTGCGCGTTAATACCGCTCGTAATAGTCATCCCCAATATAATGGGAAGAGTACGAACAAAACTGAGTAGTTTTGGTGTCGCTGTACAAGTAATAATACATCCCAGATATCACTGCTTTTAGTAATCCCCTGATTAGTGGGGTTTGACTACGTTGCTACTAGGCTCTTAAAGTGCGGTTCGACTATACTGTACAGCCCGTGCGATACAAGCGTCTCTGTGTTATGCTGTTTGTAACTAATTCAGAAGACACTATCACATCTGTGTATCTAGGATAGCTGAATGTGGAAAAAGAGCAAACGAGAAGTGTGATCTAGCAACTGCGGCTGCTTGCCTGTGGTGTTATATTATTGTGCCCCTCTACCATCATTATGTATCTATAACCTAAACTGTGGTGACATACCAAGTATAGTGAAATACAATTGAATAATATTAACAAAGCACAAAATTAACAATACAAAAAAATTCTTATCTGTGGACATGGTTGCTGCAGAATGATGTCTCGAAGAAAAGGTTAGGGATCCCTCTGTCACAGGCACGAGACATGGTCCCTTCCTTTCCTCCTGTAAAAGATTAAAAGATTAAAAGCGAAAGGAAAGAGTCATGCACAGTCATGATAATCCTGAAAATCACAATTCACTATAAGGCATTCTAATTGTGCAGATATGAAAGTAATCAATTCCTAACTTTTCTATGTTATTACTTGTCCTGGGCACTGTTGCTATCTAGTTCTCTTGTAAGTGTGTAGCCAATTCTTCATCCAGGTTATGTCCCTTAGGGTAACGTGTGGCCATCCCTATGATGTGCCTAGATTCTCGTTGTCTGAGCTTGAGAGTGCGATTGCCCCCTCTCTTGTTACCTAGTACCTGTTCTATTGCATAGTACGATAATTTGGCACTGTCTGAGAAGTGATGTGACTCAAAATGTCGTGCAATTGGGTACTGTTTATCTCTGTTGGTGATAGCCCTCATATGCTCTAGAATCCTTTTTTTGCCATATGTGTGGTGCTGCCTACATATCTCAACCCACAGGGACATTCCAGTACATAGACCACAAAAGTGGTACTACATGTCAAGAATTGCTTTATACTCCTCATGCTGTTAGTACTTGTGTTCCAGAACTCCTTTTAAACCGACTATTACTGCACGCTTTACAATGACCGCATGGAAAAAAGCCCTGCAGGTTAATGCCCCTTGTCGTTGTAGTATCTTCGAGATCACTGTGTACTAGGAGATCCCTGAGATTACGGTTTCTCCTGTACGTAATCATAGGTCTAGTAGGTATGGTGCTGCCTATCACCGGGTCACCTTTAAGGATATCCCATTTTTGTACGATGGTTTTGCGTATGTGATTGGCATCCCCATTGAATGTGAGGATAATACGTGTATCTGTATTCTCAGTGTTATCTTCAGTAGTCTTGGAGGTGTCTCCGAGTATAGTATCCCTATCTACACTCTCCATTCTTGCTGTTGCCCTCTTGATGACCCAGGATGGGTGGCCCCTTTCTTGAAATCTTTTCAACATTATGGTTTGTTCTTTCTGATAGCTTGCTTCAGAGCTACAGTCAAATGTTAGTGGATATGATGAGATTTTGCTTAACCAATAACTTTTTCTTGTTTAATGAGAAGATCTATAAACAGATCCACGGAACCGCGATGGGGACCTGTTTCGCGCCCAGTTTTGCGAATCTGTTTATGGGAGCATGGGAGGAGGACATCAGACTAGACAGTAATCTTGATGTCGAGTTCAATAAAGTCGTCATATAGCTTAGATACATAGACGACCTGTTCGTAATCTGGCAGGGCAATGAACAGGAAGCGAGGAGGTTTGTTGACAAACTGAATTACAACAACAGGAACCTCAAGCTCACTAGCACCATCAGTAGGAAAGAGGTAGAGTACCTAGACATCAAAGTGCAGGTGAAATCTAACGAGATGCAAACCAGTCTTTTTAGGAAGTGCACGGCAGGGAATACCTTATTACATGCCATGAGCAGCCATCCAGATCCCCTTAAATGGAGCATCCCCTATGGGGAATTGCTCAGAGCTAAAAGGAACTGTAGCTCTGAAGCAAGCTATCAGAAAGAACAAACCATAATGTTGAAAAGATTTCAAGAAAGGGGCTACCCATCCTGGGTCATCAAGAGGGCAACAGCAAGAATGGAGAGTGTAGATAGGGATACTATACTCGGAGACACCTCCAAGACTACTGAAGATAACACTGAGAATACAGATACACGTATTATCCTCACATTCAATGGGGATGCCAATCACATACGCAAAACCATCGTACAAAAATGGGATATCCTTAAAGGTGACCCGGTGATAGGCAGCACCATACCTACTAGACCTATGATTACGTACAGGAGAAACCGTAATCTCAGGGATCTCCTAGTACACAGTGATCTCGAAGATACTACAACGACAAGGGGCATTAACCTGCAGGGCTTTTTTCCATGCGGTCATTGTAAAGCGTGCAGTAATAGTCGGTTTAAAAAGGAGTTCTGGAACACAAGTACTAACAGCATGAGGAGTATAAAGCAATTCTTGACATGTAGTACCACTTTTGTGGTCTATGTACTGGAATGTCCCTGTGGGTTGAGATATGTAGGCAGCACCACACATATGGCAAAAAAAAGGATTCTAGAGCATATGAGGGCTATCACCAACAGAGATAAACAGTACCCAATTGCACGACATTTTGAGTCACATCACTTCTCAGACAGTGCCAAATTTTCGTACTATGCAATAGAACAGGTACTAGGTAACAAGAGAGGGGGCAATCGCACTCTCAAGCTCAGACAACGAGAATCTAGGCACATCATAGGGATGGCCACACGTTACCCTAAGGGACATAACCTGGATGAAGAATTGGCTATACACTTACAAGAGAACTAGATAGCAACAGTGCCCAGGACAAGTAATAACATAGAAAAGTTAGGAATTGATTACTTTCATATCTGCACAATTAGAATGCCTTATAGTGAATTGTGATTTTCAGGATTATCATGACTGTGCATGACTCTTTCCTTTCGCTTTAATCTTTTAATCTTTTACAGGAGGAAAGGAAGGGACCATGTCTTGTGCCTGTGACAGAGGGATCCCTAACCTTTTCTTCGAGACATCATTCTGCAGCAACCATGTCCACAGATAAGAATTTTTTTGTATTGTTAATTTTGTGCTTTGTTAATATTATTCAATTGTATTTCACTATACTTGGTATGTCACCACAGTTTAGGTTATAGATACATAATGATGGTAGAGGGGCACAATAATATAACACCACAGGCAAGCAGCCGCAGTTGCTAGATCACACTTCTCGTTTGCTCTTTTTCCACATTCAGCTATCCTAGATACACAGATGTGATAGTGTCTTCTGAATTAGTTACAAACAGCATAACACAGAGACGCTTGTATCGCACGGGCTGTACAGTATAGTCGAACCGCACTTTAAGAGCCTAGTAGCAACGTAGTCAAACCCCACTAATCAGGGGATTACTAAAAGCAGTGATATCTGGGACGTATTATTACTTGTACAGCGACACCAAAACTACTCAGTTTTGTTCGTACTCTTCCCATTATATTGGGGATGACTATTACGAGCGGTATTAACGCGCACAATGCGCACATTACGTTACTTCAACTTAAACACAGCCAGGACTGCACAAGCCACTAGATAACCTGTATTACCGACTGAACTACACAGACCAGCATGCCTCAGTATAAACTAATGGGACTGACAGCACACACAGTATACACACATATATAAGCTAGTGTGCTTGAGGTGAAACATGGTCTTACACACTTTGTGTTCTGTTCAAGAAATTTTGTAACAAGCCGTAATTTGTTTTACCATTTACAAATGGTGACCATGTAATTTGATGCACAATATCACGTGTGCAAAAATGTCCGTTTTCTGTGTCTAGTAGCTACAGGAAGTGTATGAAAACAACTGCCTTTGGCTGCCCCACTGTGTGATCAAGACTCTACGGAGTCGAAACGCGTCACGGAGGGTTTATGACAATAATAAACCCCCATTTCTAACTCTGGAGTTCTGCTTGGTTTTGTGCGTTAACCCGAGAGCGCGATTGGCAATCCCGCTGTTGATGAATATATATATATATATATATATATATATATATTCACTGAAAAAACCATAGGTTTTAGGGACAGTTATAGTTAGTTGGACATTTCACTCGTACAAAACCCGTGAAATTCCCCGTTATAGTTAGTTCAGCTAACTATAACTCGCGCCCCGCAATGCACTGCTGATGACGTCACATATTACATCACTCATGACATGGTCAGTGACATCACTGATGACATCACTGATGACATCTCAAATGACATCACTGATGACATCATCCAGTGACTGTGTGTTTCTGTAAAGTTTAAATATTTTTAATATATATAGGAAAAGACGTATTGAAGAATGAGTGGGTGTGTAAGTGTCTGTATGGATGATTTAGTAGGTGCGTGACTGACTCTATAAGTGAGTGATTTAACGTATCTTACTGAATGCATGGGTTAGTGACTAAACTGGGTGAATGTCTGTATCCGTCTGTCTGTTGCTGTGTAAGTGGCTGCATGGGTTTGTGAATAGCTACATGAGTGTCTATATGAGTTATTGATTGGTTGTCTGAGTATCTGTATGGGTGCCTGAGTGTTTGTGTGGGTGGGGTGTGTGCGACTCTGTGCATTGATGTGTGAGTGGGTGATTCACTGGGTGGATGGTTTCAAGAGTGCATCTGTGATAGACTGTATGGGTGGGTAAGTGTGTGTAAGAGTGTGTTAGTGAGTGAATGTATGTCCCAGTGGTACATGTGTGAGTAACTACATATGTGAAAGCCAGTATATATGTGTGTTGGAGTATATAAATAGCTATAAGCGAGAGTGAGTGATTGTGATAGTGGCTGTATGGATGAGTGTGTGCTTGTATCAGTGATTGTATAAGAGCGTAACAATGTGCTAGTATTTGTATGATTAAGTGAGCTGGTGTGTGTATAACTGTATAGGTGAGTAAATGGCAGTGTGTTTAATTATTTGCATGACTGACTAGGTGTGTGAGTACCTCTATGGATGAGTGGCGGTGTTTGAGTGTCTATATAGGAGTAAGAGTGCATATGATAGTCCTGTACTGAGTGACCATAAGTATGAGTGACTGTACGGGTGAGTGAGTGGATGTGTGTGTGTAGACCTAAGAATCAGTGAGTGGGTATGTAGTTATTGGTGTTGGAGTGTCTATAGTTTTGCGAATGGCAGTCTGTAATTTAGATTGGGTGTATCAAAGGTTATATTAGGGTGTGAGGAGCTGCATCAGATTATCACGTGGATGATGTCATCAGTGATGTCATTTGAGATGTCATCAGTGATGTCATCAGTGATGTCACTGACCATGTCATGAGTGATGTAATATGTGACGTCATCAGCAGTGCATTGCGGGGCGCGAGTTATAGTTAGCTGAACTAACTATAACGGGGGAATTTCACGGGTTTTGTACGAGTGAAATGTCCAACTAACTATAACTGTCCCTAAAACCTATGGTTTTTTCAGTGAATTTCAAAGGTTTTTTAAATGCTAATTTGTAACTATAACATATCTGAAACCTATGGTTTTTTCAGTGAATTTCAAAGGTTTTTTAAATGCTAATTTGTAACTGTAACTGTCCCTAAAACCTATGGTTTTTTCAGTGAATTTCAAAGGTTTTTTAAATGCTAATTTCTAACTATAACGTGTCTGAAACCTATGGTTTTTTCAGTGAATTTCAAAGGTTTTTTAAATGCTAATTTGTAACTATAACGTGCCTGAAACCTACGGTTTTTTCAGTGAATTTCAAAGGTTTTTTAAATGTATTAATTTTTATATTATTTTTTTTCATACTGATTTACTACATTTTTAGAAACAATTTCTTTTACATATTTTATTTTTTAAATTACATTGTAATTACATTATACATTACAAAAAATACTTTCTCAGAATGAATTACTTTAGTTTAAATACTTAGCACATAGGCAATAGACTTTTAAGTACAGTAGTTACAGTTGTTGCAATGGGCAACACATTTTCAAACACAATGCAACATTCAGCTCAATGTGAATTTCTAGTTAAATGCAATTAGTTACTTTATGGATTACTTTTCTAACCACAGGACTGTATCCTAGATTCAGTCCTGGGACATCTCCTGTAAACAGTTGAGTAAAAGCGTTTTGGTTACAGTCGTGATTTTTAAGGAATATTATTGTATTTTAAAAGTTGACACTTAGAAACTTTTCCTCATAGAATCACCAATGTTATCCTATGGAAGGAAATTCACTTAGCAGGTAAAAACTGTTATCGTTACTTTTTCTTACTCAGTGTTGGATCCTGGATCCAGCACTGGTGCATCTCCTGTAAACAGTTGAAAAAATGCGTTTAAGTCATACAGGCGATTTTTAAGGAATATTTGTAGTTTGTGAAAATCGACACTTTGAAACTTTTCTGCTGAAAACCAGACAATGGATTCCTATGGAAGAAAAGATAAGTTACTGGTAAGTACGGTTAAAATTACTTTTCAGGGTCAGTGCTGGGCTAAAAGATGCAGCACTGGGTTCTCTCCTGATAACAGGTGAGTAAATCGGAATTCGTATTTCGGCTGATTTTAGAGGAATATTTGTATGTTTCAAAAATCAACACTTAGAAACTTTTTCAGCAAAAAGCAGGCAATGATATCCTATGGAAGGAAATTCAAGTTACTGGTAAGTACGGTTAAAATTACTTTTGAGGATCAGTACTGGGCTGAAAGATGCAGCACTGAGGTCTCTCCTGATAACAGGTGAGTAAATCGGAATTCGTGATTTCGGCTGATTTTAGAGGAATATTTTAAAGTTCCAAAACTCCACACTTAGAAGAATTTCCAAGTGAAACCAGTCAATGTTAGCCTATGGAAGGAAATTCAAGTTACTGGTAAGTACGGTTAAAATTACTTTTCAGGACCAGTACTGGGCTGAAAGATACAGCACTGAGGTCTCTCCTTATAACAGGTGAGTAAATCGGAATTCGTATTTCGGCTGATTTTAGAGGAATATTTGTATGTTTCAAAAATCAACACTTAGAAACTTTTTCAGCAAAAAGCAGGCAATTATATCCTATGGAAGGAAATTCAAGTTACTGGTAAGTACGGTTAAAATTACTTTTGAGGATCAGTACTGGGCTGAAAGATGCAGCACTGAGGTCTCTCCTGATAACAGGTGAGTAAATCGGAATTCGTATTTCGGCTGATTTTAGAGGAATATTTTAAAGTTCCAAAACTCCACACTTAGAAGAATTTCCAAGTGAAACCAGTCAATGTTAGCCTATGGAAGGAAATTCAAGTTACTGGTAAGTACGGTTAAAATTACTTTTCAGGACCAGTACTGGGCTGAAAGATACAGCACTGAGGTCTCTCCTGATAACAGGTGAGTAAATCGGAATTCGTATTTCGGCTGATTTTAGAGGAATATTTTAAAGTTCCAAAACTCCACACTTAGAAGAATTTCCAAGTGAAACCAGTCAATGTTAGCCTATGGAAGGAAATTCAAGTTACTGGTAAGTACGGTTAAAATTACTTTTCAAGATTAGTACTGGGCTGAAAGATGCAGCACTGAGGTCTCTCCTGATAACAGGTGAGTAAATCAGAATTCGTATTTCGGCTGATTTTAGAGGAATATTTGCACAATGGTGAAGGGAGGGGCGGGGCCTGAGGTGACATCTGTGCAAACGCCCCGTGGCGCGTTTTAAGTAGGGGGATTAAGTCCCCTTGAATCATGAGGGTCCCTACGGGCCAACTAGCCCACCAGGAACCTCCAGTATGCGCTAGTTGGCTGCGTTGCAGAGACATGTACAGAGGCCACACCCCTTTACACCTCTCTGCAACGCAGCTCTGTGGCGCTTTCTGGACGTACCTGTTGGGCTAGTTGGCCTCAGGGACCCTCAGGATTGAAGGGGATTTAATTCCCCATCTTAAAACGCGCCACGGGCCTGTTTGCACACATGTCACCTGAAGCCCCGCCCCTCCCTTCACCACTGTGCAAACGCGCCCCGTGGCGCGTTTTAAGTTGGGGGATTAACTCCCTTGAATCCTGAGGGTCCCTGGGGTGCAACTAGCCCACCATATACCTCCAAAAGCGCCACAGAGTTGCGTTGCAGAGAGGTGTAAAAGGGGCGTGGCCTCTGTACACCTCTCTGCAAGGCAGCTCCCTGGCGCATACTGGAGGTTCCTGGTGGGCTAGTTGGCCCCCAGGGACCCCCAGTATTCAAGGGGAATTGCCTTCTCTGCAAACGCGCCAGGGGCGCGTTTGCAGAGTGGTGAAGGAAGGGGCGGGGCCTGCGGGCCCGATCGTTTTTTTTTGTTTTCCTCTGAAGGGGGCTGTGTGGCCCCCCTTCCTTTTTCCTATTTTTAGGCCCTGGGGACCCCATCCCCCAGGGCCTTACCCCTTTTTTAAAATTAAAATAAAATAAAAACGGGAAGGGGGCCGCGTGGCCCCCTTCCCTGGGCCTGTATTGGCCCCGGGACCCCACCCCCGGGGCATGGCCTCTTTTTTTTTATTTGGAGGGGGCTGCGTGGCCCCCTCCTCAGGCCATTTAAGGCCCGGGGACCCCATCTCCGGGGCCGGCCTTGCACTTTTTTTTTTTTTTAACTTTTTTTACCTTTGGGGAGGGGGCTGCGTGGCCCCCTCCGTGGCCACTTATGGCCCCGGGGACCACATCCCCGGGGCCTGGCCTCTCGTTGGGGACTGTGGGGGTCCCCAAACCCCCACAGTCCCGCCGGCTCCCCGTGTCCTACGGGAGCCGGCATTGCTTTACACATGGGGAGCAGCTAACATGCTGCTCCCCATGTGGAAAGCAATCAGCTTTGGATATTGGAAGAGAGAGCAGGTTTCCTGCCTCTCTTCCAATATCCAAAGCAGTTTGTAATGACAGGACGGAGCCGCGAGGCTCCCGTCCTGTCATTGCAAACAGCAGTGTCCCGGGGGTAGGCACCCCGGGACACTGCAGGAGCCGGCTCCTGGGGGTGGCTGTCCCCAGGGCCACCACAGGCTCCAGGAGGGGGCCGCGCGGCCCCGTCCTCACATTTTGAAAGCCCCGGGAGGTGGTGGTCCTCGGGGCTTGGGGTCCAAAACGGACCCCCATTGTAATTTTTCTTAGTGCCCCGGGAGGTGGTGGTCTCGGGCGTGTGGGGGCTGGAGCCCCCACACAGGTTAATCAAAATAAAAGAAGCCCCGGGAGGTGGCGGTCTCCGGGGCTGCGGGAGGGCTCAGAGCCCTCCCGCACCATTACACATAAAGGCCCGGGGGTGGTGGTCCTCGGGCTTGGGGGCCCTTAGAGGCCCCCACACATAAAATTAACTCCCCCAGCATGCCCCCGGGACTTGGCCCACCCGGGGCCAATTAACATCGAGCGCGGAGACCGCGCTTCGATTTCTTTTCGGCAGGATTCGCGCACCCTGAGCGCATCCTGCCGATTTTTTTTTTTTTTAAATTTTTGCCCAGGGGGTCCTTGTGGGACCCCTGAGCAAACCTAGGGGTCAGGGTGTTTCTACCCTGCTCCCTTTGTGCGCTTTGCGCACTTGTTTCTGTCCCTCGGTTCTACCGAGGGATAAAATGGCTGCCAACATTTCCTGAATCGGAATGTTGACAGCCAGCTGACAGCCAATTAACATGCAGCTCGTGATCGGGACGGTGCGCGCAGGGTGCGCTGAGGGTACGCGGACCCTACTCGGCCATAGATATCACTATCTTTTTACTTTTGATTTTCTCAGCAACTACTGAACGGATTTACACCATTTAACAAAAAGGGTTCTTTCTGAACCAAGAACTACCTCTTTGCCAAATTTGGTGTAATTCCGTTCAGCAGTTCGGGCTGTAGCCGTGTCTAAAGTTTTCTATGGAAAATTGCATGGGGAAAACGCGCTTTGGGACCCCCTTTTCTCGGCCCCCGCTTGACGAATCCCCCGAGACTTTCAGGGTAGGAGCGGACCGGAGCGGGCCATAAAGTTTGAAAAGTTTGCGAAGATACGTCAACCGGCAAGAGAGTTATTTCAAATAGAATGTCGCGGATTTCCTATGGATAATAGGTTGTAACTATAACTATCTACTGGCGACCGCCAGTAGATAATATATATATATATATATATACAGGAACAGTCCACTCAGCCAGAATTGTGCCGGCCGACACAATAGAGGAGCACACGCGGAGGTATCAAAAATTCCTTTTAATTAGTAGAAAACCCCTCCATGAAGCAACACTGACAGACGCGTTTCGCCGCTCTGGCTTCAATGTAATATATATATATTAGCAAAGAGGCTCCATTTTGCCGGGGGCCCCCAATCCTGCAGGGCGGGCTCTTGGGCCAGGAATGGAGATCCTGGAAAATGCAGTTCTGCCACGAAAGAAAAGAGCCCAACACCGACTCACAGACAGGCTGACTTTATTCGTCTGACTGCATAGCAGAGCAAAGAAACACTCAAAAAGTCCTTACGCGTTTCGGCGTGGTGCCACCTTGTTCACAGGTGAGTGCACTTAATGTCCATGTGGTCACGTGCCTCCAGCTACTCACCACAGGCCCCAGAATGCACTAAGTGTCTTATCTTCAAATGTGCACCGATGTACAGTTCCATTATTGCTTAATAGTGTGAATTATATCAGATGTCACGATCGTTATGTCATATTTCAGAAGTGCATTCTTGAAAATTATTAAAAGCTGCAAAGTACATCGGTGCACGATTAAGGACTTTTTGAGTGTTCCTTTGCTCTGCTATGCAGTCAGACGAATAAAGTCAGCCTGTCTGTGAGTCGGTGTTGGGCTCTTCTCTGCAAACGCGTAAGGACTTTTTGAGTGTTTCTTTGCTCTGCTATGCAGTCAGACGAATAAAGTCAGCCTGTCTGTGAGTCGGTGTTGGGCTCTTTTCTTTCGTGGCAGATATATATAAATATATATATATATATATAAATATATATATATATATATATATATATGTATTACCTTACCTACTGGCGGTCGACAGTAGGTAATTATAGTTAGGACATAGTTTCCATAGGAAAAGCATTTTTTGACTTGCCTATAACTTTGGCGTGGTTTGACCAATCTTCATGAAGTTTTTCCCCAAAAATGTCAAAGTAGGTTCTGTGTGTGATAAAAAGTTTGAGGGGGGTTATCGGTGCAGTAGGGACCGAGAAATAGGGGCACGAAATAAGGGTGTGCTTATAATGTTAATTCCCATAGGAACATGTTGTCGAAACTACAGTCCGCACCGCTGGATGGGATTAGACCAAATTTGGCAGAAAGGTCGATGTTGTTACGCAGATTGTGCTTTTTGTTATTTGGTGCAAATCCGTTTAGTAGTTTTTGTGAAATTAAATCCAAACAATATAGTGATAACTCTGGCTGCAGATATTTCATGGCGGTTTTGCGGTGATCATGGTTAAATTGCAACGTGTTCAAGGTGAATCGCAAAAGCGCGCAGCAGCAGGAATGCTCTGATTGGCTTGGCACAACCTGAACAGAAAGTTACAGCGGCTTCACGGGGATCGCAGATACATCGCAATGTGTTTGAGGTAAATCGTGAAAGTGTGTGCCAGCCGGAATGCTCTGATTGGCTGGATGCAACCTGGACAAAAACTTGCAGCCGCCATTTTATCATCCAGGAGCGGTTCCCGCGGCTGAAAATTAGTGTCAAAGCTAAGATAAGGGGTCAGGGTGGAGATACTCTGACCCCATGTTTGATAAATGGGAGTATTGACTTTTTTAATCACACGCGATATTCGTGATGACAATGTGACCACCAGCGTGACCCCCATGTACCATCGGAGGGACGTTGCGACTATCATTGTGACGACGTGGATATTGGTGGAAATATAAAAATATATATATTTGTACACACTAGCCACATTGTCACAGACTCATATACGCACTCACAAACTCACTCAGACACTTACACATCCATTCACATAGCCACACACACACTTATACATCCAGTCACATATCCCCTCAGATACTTATGCACCCACTCACATACCCATTCAGGTACTCATCCACCATCTTACAGGCTCACTCAGAGAGTGAAGCACCCATGTACAGACCCACTCAGAGACTCAGGTACCTACTTAGAGACCCACTCATATACTTATGCGCACAGTCTCATACCCACTTAGAGACTCTTACACCCACTCATGTATGTACTCACAGACCCACTGAGACACACACCTACTCACAGACTCACTCAGATATACATGCACTCACTCACTCACTCAGACTTACGCATCTACTCTCATACCCACCCAGACACTTAAACTCTCAGTCACAGACCCACTCAGACACTCATGCATGCACCCATTCACTCATCAACTCAGAGACTTATGCTCTCACTCACAGACCCATTGAGACAGTCATACACACACTCACGGATCCACTCAGACACTCATACACCCACTCACAGACCCACTCAGATACTCACACACCCATACAGTCACTCACAGACCCAATCAGAGACTTATGCACCCAGTCACTGATATACTCAGAAACTCACGCACCCACTCACAGACCAAAGCACCCACTCACAGAACCACTCAGACACTCACGCTCCCAGTCACTGACCCACTGAGAGATTCATGCACTCACTCACAGACCCACTCAGACAGGCATGCACCCACTCACTCACCCACTCATGTATCCACTCTCAGATTCAGTCAGACAGTCATATACTTACTTTCAAATGCACAAAGGCACTCATGCACTTACTCACAGATGGACTTAGAGAATCATACAACCAATCACAGACCCATTGAGACACTGATGCACCCAGTCATAGATGCACTGAGACAGTCACACAGTTTGTTACAGAACCATTGATAGACTGATTCACCATCTCACAGCGCCACTGAAATACTTATATAGTGAATGAGAGACTTACTGATACAGTGCTTTATGCAGTCACAGGTTCCACTAAGTGTAAGGAAAATGCATTTTTGATGCAGTTTTTTCAATAAATGAATATAAAGGGGAAAGTTAAATTAGTATCTTACTAAACAGCTACACTGAATCTTTATCTAAAATATGTCTATATATGTGTTTTACACTTTCTCAAAAACACAAGGTATTCGCGGTTTGTCTTTGGCAAGCGCGACATCATCACAAAAATCAAAAATATCTTGAAACAAGAAAACTAATGTACTTTTTAAATAAGATGACAAATACAACAGTAAGTGGTGCACCATGCATATGTAATGCTCAGTATCTAATTATAGAAAAAAATGCAGGGACGTTATATTTATGAAATAGAATAACAAAAACCTTAGAAATTCCTGGAAAACCAAAGGTTACCAGGACATTAAAGTTAGGAATTAGCATTTGAAAACCTTGGAATTTCACTGAAAAAAACAAAGCTTACAGTGATGTTATAGATAGGAAATAGAATTAAATAAACCTTAGAAATTCACTGAAAAAACAAAGGTTACAGGGACGTTATAGTTAGGCTTACATTTCACTCATACAAAACCAGAGAAATTCAGCAGTTATAGTTAGCTGAGCTAACTATAGCCAACGCGCCCGCAAAGTACTGCTTATGACCTCACATATTACATCAGTCATGACATGGTTTTTTAAGCTGTACCAAGAAATGAGGTACAAATTCTGAATCGTTAGGGAAAAGTATTTTTACTGTTGTATATAGTTTTTAAACAGTTTACGGAGTGCTATGCTACTTCATCGATACTATCTAGGAAGTACTGCGATACCTATTGAAATTTAAAAAGAAAATTATGTCAAAAGACACTCAACGACACCCACTCCATTCCACTCTACGACACACCACTCCATTCTACAACATGCCAGTTCACTATACAAGCCACCACTCCACTCTACGATACTCCACTCTAAATCACTCCACGCCACTCCACAAAATGCTGCTGCACTCTACGACACACCACTCCACACTACCACAAGCCACTCCACTGTACGGCATGCCACTCCACTCTACACACCTCAGGCCTGATTCACAAAAGTAAACTTAGACCAAAAATCTAAGTTTAGACCTGAAGTCTAAGTTTAGACCAAAAGTCTAACTTTAGTAGTAGTAAAGTTAGACTTTTGGTCTAAGTTAGACTTTTGGTCTAAACTTAGACCAAAAGTCAAACTTTAGTAGTAAAGTTAGACTTTAGGTCTAAAGTTAGACTTCAGGTCTAAACTTAGACTTTTGGTCACGCCCACCCACTACGCCGGCCACACGCTTGACCCCGTCTTCTCGTCCAGCAAGCACATCTCCTTCAGCCACGCCACCGGACTCCACTGGACCGACCACAGCTGCGTCCACTTCAGCTTCAGAAAGACTGCGACCCACCACCACCCGCAACAGGCTCTCCGCCGGAGCTGGAGCAAGATCACCGCCGAGCAGCTCACCGCCTCCCTCAGCCAGAACACACCCACCAACACAACGGACCCAAACGAAGCAGCCAGCAACCTCGCCAAGTGGCTGACCGCCTGCGCCGACGACCTCGCACCACAAAAACCCTCCCAGCAGACCCGGAAGCAAGAAAACCCCTTGGTTCACCAACGAACTCAAGGAATCCAAGAAGAACTGCCGCACTCTCGAGAAAACCTGGCGACTCGACCAGACCACAGACAACAGGACCGCCCTCAAGCACGCCACCCGCAAACACCACCAGCTGATCCGTGCCACCAAGAAGTCGGCACTCAAAGAACGACTGGACAACAACGCCCATGACAGCAAGGAAGTTTTCAGCATCGTCAAAGAGTTCTCCAACCCCAGCGCCGGAAACAACGACATCACCCCCTCGCAAGACCTCTGCAACTCACTCTCCGCGTTCTTCCACCGCAAGATCACCGACATACACAACAGCTTCGACGCACAAACAACGCACCCTACCGCCGAACCAACGCCCGCCACCACCACCCTCTGCAACTGGACCCCGATCAGCACCGAAGACACCACCCGCACGATGAACTCCATCCACTCCGGATCACCAACCGACCCCTGCCCACACCACGTCTTCAACAAAGCCGACGCCACCATCGCACCCCATCTCCGGGACATCATCAACTCCTCCTTCCACACCGCCACCTTCCCGGAGAGCTGGAAGCACGCCGAGCTTACCGCCCTCCTGAAGAAACCAACGGCGGACCCCACCGACCTCAAGAACTACCGTCCCATCTCGCTCCTTCCGTTTCCGGCCAAAGTCATCGAGAAGACCGTCAACAGACAGCTTGCCGCCTTCCTCGAGACGAATGGATCCCTCGACCCCTCGCAGTCCGGGTTTCGGGCCAACCACAGCACCGAGACCGCCCTTATCGCAGCCACCGACGACATCAGAACCCTAACCGACAACGGGGAAACAGCTGCCCTCATCCTCTTGGACCTCTCCGCGGCGTTCGACACCGTCTGCCACCGCACCCTAGTGAAGCGCCTCAGCAACATCGGAATCCGAGAGAAAGCACTGGAATGGATCATCTCGTTCCTCGCCGGAAGAACCCAGAGAGTCCGCCTCCCCCGTTCAGATCCGAAGCCACCGAAGTCATCTGCGGCGTTCCACAAGGATCCTCACTCAGCCCAACCCTCTTCAACGTCTACATGAGCCCCTCGCAGCCATCGCACGCCGACACAACCTCAACATCATCTCCTACGCCGACGACACCCAGCTGATCCTCTCCTCACCAACGACCCCACCACCGCCAGAGCCAACCTACACGACGGGATGAGAGACGTCGCCGACTGGATGAGGAACAGCCGCCTTAAACTGAACTCAGACAAGACGGAAGTCCTCATCCTGGGCTCATCACCCTCCGCCTGGGACGACTCCTGGTGGCCCCCGGCCCTGGGCACCGCGCCCAAGCCAACGGACCACGCACGCAACCTGGGCTTCATCCTGGACTCCTCCCTGTCGATGACCAGACAAGTCAACGCCGTCTCATCTTCATGCTTCAACACCCTGCGCATGCTCCGCAAGATCTTCAGATGGATCCCCACTGAAACCAGGAAGACCGTCACCCAGGCACTCGTCACCAGCCGACTGGACTATGGGAACACCCTCTACGCCGGAACCACAGCCAAACTTCAAAAGAGACTCCAGCGCATCCAGAACGCCTCCGCACGACTCATCCTGGACATCCCCCGACACAGCCACATCACCGGACACCTGAAAGACCTGCACTGGCTCCCCGTCAGCAAGAGAATCACGTTCAGACTCCTCACCCACGCACACAAGGCCCTCCACGACCTGGGCCCAAAGTACCTCAACGACCGCATGACCTTCTACACGCCCACACGCCAGCTACGATCAACCAGCCACGCCCTCGCCACCGTACCACGCATCCGCAGAACCACCGCCGGAGGAAGATCCTTCTCCTACCTGGCAGCCAAGACCTGGAACTCCCTCCCCACTCACCTTCGGCGAACCCAGGACCATCTCTCCTTCAGGAAGCAGCTCAAGACCTGGCTGTTCGAGCAGTAACTTACCCCCTCCCCCAGCGCCTTGAGACCCTCCCGGGTGAGTAGCGCGCTCTATAAATGCCGTGATTGATTGATTGGTCTAAGTTTACTTTTGTGAATCAGGCACCTCCAATTTAAGACACTCTATGACACGTCACTCCATGACACACCACTCCACAACGCAGATTTGTTTGGAAAGGTTAAATGAAGTTTCATCAAACTGCACCAAAGTTATTAACAAATAAAAAAAGTACATTTCCTGTGGAAACGTGGTCATAACTATAGTTACCCAGCGGTGACTGCCATTAGGTGTTACATATATAATATCCACACACACCCACTCCCCCACACATATATAAAATCAAAAAGTTGTGAACTAAAGTCCCACAAAGTAATACAATGCATTGTAAAGGTCAATGTGTTGTATTATATGTGTGGTAAAAGCATGCATAGTAATGTCTGATATTCCATTTTAGCTGCTGCAGTTAAATTCTTATATTTTCTGCCCTGCATAGGAAAGCAAATCCTTTCCTCCTCACAATAGTGGTCTGTCATTTCATTTCCAATTTTCATAAGATAAGTTTCTCTGCGCCTAACTCAATAAAAAACATTCCACATTCTGAAATCAAAATTTTATTTTCAGAGACAACATTAGAGACTCAGAAGTCCACTGCATTTATTATCCTTGCCTTGAAATGAGAGAGGAATGGATGGTGTAGAAGGTTCGGTCAGTGGACTTAGTGATACTACTTTTTTATGCTTCAGAAATTCCGTCTTATTACATGTGCCATAGCATAACATGCCCTTGCAATAGGGCAGACAGGATGTTTGTTACACTTGTGACAGAGTAACCCGTTCACTAAACTCTGAATCAGGCCCCAGGTACCGTAATACAGCTATCAGGAGATCAAAGTTGATCTTATAATGCTTTGTATAGGTTCAGCTGGATAGGTGTGCAGGGGGTAGGGGAAACATGTGCCCTTTACCTCCTGGCTGGGTTCTAAAAGACAGCAATACTTTAGGGTGCAGTGTGCCCCTCACTCCCCTGGGTTCCGGTTCGACTGCACTTACTGCACTGTTGATAGCCTCAACTCTGTTTACAGGTGATACTTCAGTGCTCTGTCCGGAATGATACACGCAAGTGCAAAAATTGCTAGCATGTGTTTTTTGATGTTGTGCTATATTTATTGGGCGTCATGCATAACTGTCACAGCGTAAAGGATGGGCAGAGAGTATTGTGGCAGGTCAGCAAGATTTCAGAAGCCAATATTCTAGGAATGCAGTAGTTCATACTCATAATACTGAAATACACCTACGTCTACTGCTCTACACGTGTTAATCAGAAGGCAAATTATAACTTGATACTTGATCAGAAGTGTAATGGACGACAGGAAAGTTGGGAGAGTTTCCTGACAGTCAGAGCACCTAGAAGCCCTCATTATGAGTAGCCTGATGATTCTGGCGGTGCAGGCAATGAGGGTTTCGGGCCCAGTGGAATTGCAAAATCCACAAGAACAAATAGAATTTGTTTTGTTTCATCCGGAGATTGCAGCTCGCGAGGATAAAGTAATTCCTCATGCTCGGAGATATTGCACCATCGACTATCAGTGACTCCAGGATCCGTAGTACTGGGCAGTGACAATTCGGCTGCCCGCGGCCCACGCAGGGGGCCACCCTAAAAGGGCGGCCCTTTAGTGCCATTTGGGCACCAACCCATCCCCTCTAATGCCGGGACTCTGGGAGGAGTCCCCCTTGCCTTAGGCGCACTAGGCGCGTCACTTCCGGCGTGCCGAGGAGGTGGGGAGGGTATTTATGCCTCCCCCGGCCAGCCTGGCGTCCTCTGTTACGCTGGGCACGCCGTCTGCTGGTCGTCGTGGTCGCATCTCGTCCAGGTCGTCGTGGTCGCATCTCCTTCGCTGGATAGGCAGGATAATGGCCAGTGAGTGGCTGGTTGCCCCCCCTCCCTTTGCGGGTGTCCCCTGCCTCGTGGCTCGGTTGGGTCTCCCGCAGTCTGGCCACCGATGCAGCCGCAGCATAAGGCCGCAAGTGCGCTGTGGTGTGGGGTCGGGGTAAGGACAACAGAGTGGGGTGTTTCTACCGCCCAAATTTACAGCCACTTTTCTGGACGCGGCCTGGTCCGGGCGCTAGCCTGCATGCGGGTGGGCTGGGCTTGGGCACAAGGGTTGCCCGTTCGGGCCTGGGGCGAGCCGCACACTTGGACTGGAAAGAGCACGGGGGTCGGGTCAGATAGGGCGCGCCGTCCGAGTCGGGTTTCCGGTTGCGGGAATCAGGGATGTCAGCCCCATCCCCTTCCATTAAAGTCAGCAGGACTGAGTTTCAACGGCAGTTTTCTCATTTGCAGTGCTGCCTGTTCCGCATTATCCAGATTACAACGTGTTGTGTAAATTGCAGTAAACGTGTTGCACTTGGGCGGAACCACAGATCAAGGAGGCTACACTCCCTACCTACCCCGTACCGGGCACACTTCTTGTGCGAAGGTCTCCATCCCTGGGGCCCACCCCCCTCCCCCCCGGCCCGATCTCCCCTGCTGGAGTAGTATCCTGGGTAGGGCGGCCCGGCCTTGGCTGTGGTCCGTCTTAAGGGGGGGGCAGGACAGCGCTCGTCGAGCACGGGCCAGCGACCGTGGTGCTGGCCAGGTCATGGCCCCGCATGGGCACTGGTGTGTCTGGGTTGGAGGAGGGGGGGTTCCAGTTGGAGCGAGCATCCCCGCCTTCTCCTAACACTTACCCGGGTAGTGGCAGGAGAGACTCTCCCCCCCTCCTTGGTATGGGGTGCGAGGTGGAGGCACCAAAGCCACGCCAGCTAGGGGGGCTGCGCGGTATTTGTTGCCCAAGGCCCGCGTGGGCGTGTCGCTTGGGAATGGGGGCAGTCCGGGGAATCCCGATGTAGGTGTTACATTGCTTTTGGCCTAGGTGAGTTGCGCCACCAGGTGGGAGGGGGGCGCTTAGTCGGGCTAGTCTACCGTTGATCAGTTGGTAGATCGGAGGACAGCAGTCCAATAACAGGCGCGCTTGGGGCACAGGTGCGAGTCTGTCTCTGTGTGTTTTTGCCCCGAGGGGCATGAGCAGGGAGCATTGGCAGGGAGGGTTAGCCGCTCAGCGCTCTGACCCTGGGAGGGACACCTACCTCCCCGTGCCCTGCACTTTTCCTGTGTGGGGTGGATGTCCCCGGTGGACTCCGTTGGAATGCAGACATCATGGTTCCCGTCTGTCCCCCCCTCTCGCCTCTTCCATCATGCCATGCGGCATTTTGCAGACTGCTGTGCGGTGCTCTCGGCTGCACGGGCGCACGGCTTGGTGGGGGAGCCCCGGTTCAGCCCCCTGTGTCTCCGGGCAAGTCTTCTGGATAAGCGAGTCTTGGGGGGCGTGCGCTCCTCCTGCCTTGCCTGCTCGGTGGGCAGAGCACTGCGTCACTGGCCCAGGTATCTCCGGGCTTGGGGTTGCGGGGGGCGGCGATGGCTTCGGGTGCTGCCCAATGGGCTAGTTCCGTTGGCGCTGCTGCCTCCGCTTGGCCCGGGCACATGGGCCTGGTGCAACAGGGGCTCTTGCAGGGAGGCGCTGCACTTCATCGCCCCCGCGTCTTTCTGGTCTGGCGCCATGTTGAGTGTCGTGCGGTGCTGGGTGAGGGGCGCCGGGTTAGGGCGAGGCGGTTCACCCTCGAGGACTTGGAGTACTATGGCACAGTTTGCTTCCACTCAGGAAGGGACTTTACTGGTGTTCACCAGGTGTGAGGCTCCTGCTGTGTGTCTGGAGTGTGTGCTGAACCAGGAGCATTGAGTCGATTGTATCTTCATGACGAGGAGCAAACCGGCCGACAGTATTGACCTTGGGAGCACGCTGTGGAATACAGGGGGACTGTGTGGTCTTGCATCAACGTGTTGACTATTGACCTTTGGATGTAGTCCAGTGCCAAGCGCTTAGGTGCGGGAGCACGGTGCTGCTCGCTGTAGCCATCGGATAGATGGGGGTCTGCGTTTGCCACGCCGGTATTTTCGCAGCGCTTGGTTTGAGCCGGGGGTTTCTGGCGCTTAGCAACCGACGCCGGCGCTTGTGGCTGCTGCCACATGGTGGCGCTGTTCGTGTGGTTTAAAGATGAGCACAACAGTTTTTTGTTGTTCAATGTGCATTGGAACAACTAGTGCCCGCTCCAAAATCATCCTTCGAGTCTGGCGGAAAGCTCAAGCATCCTGTGTTGGTCCGTTGATGCTGTTGATGAGCCATTGTTTGTTAACAAATTTTGTGGTTTAATAGCACGCAGCATCCGACACAGCTGCAAGTGGAGCGTTTGATGGTCGCCGCGGACTCCGAGTGGGACGGAGGGCTGCGGTGGCCATGTGTAAGATTGGTCAGCGGGATGCGAATTGTTGGAAGTATTAATCGGTGTCATTGCATTTCAGGAACGTGCAGCAGGAAGTTGGGCTGGGATCATCAAGGGTGCCAGGTTCAGGTAAAATTGTTGGGGGACAAGTTGGATAATTGTGCCCGCCGTGCATTGATGATAAAAGTTGCCATCAAACTCAAAGAAGTTTTCTTCTAGAACAATTTCTAGACGTTGGATCAGAAATATGCTGTTATATAGCGATGTCTCCATTTCAATGATGTCCTTAACTACTCTGAGGGCCTCTTTCTGTGGTATATTAGAGTACAGGGACTCAATATCCATCGTAACCAAGATTTCTTGGTCTTGATTATACTGAAGTCCTTCAATCTTCGATATAAAGTGCCCTGTATCTTTGACATACAACTGAAGTGTGGTAACCAATGGCTGTAGGAACCTATCAACGTATTTTGAGAGGGGTTCTGTAGCTGATCCAATCGTAGAAACGATGGGTCTCATAGGGGGGTCGCTTTGATTTTTATGAGTTTTGGGTACCCCATAAATAATGGGGAACCGGGTGTATGTCGGTGTAAGATATTCCGCCTCTTTGTAACAGATTTCTCCCCTCTCAACTGCTGTTTCCACAGCACGGAGGATTCTGCGTTTCAGTCTTGGTTCTGGATTGGTAGTGATCTTATTATAGTGTTTGGGAGACTCCAAGAGAGCATCCATCCTACTCTTATAATCACTAGTATTGAAAATGACAATTCCTCCCCCCTTGTCACATGGTTTCACTGTGAGATCTTTGTTCTATTTAAGGATGGTCAGTGCAATCTTTTCTTCCCTAGAAATGTTATAGGGGGGACAAGGAACAAATTTGATGGTCTTTTGAACTTTATTGAGGATAGCTTTTTCAAAGAGGTCCACCTCTTTGCCAACCTGTTCAATGCTAGGTGTAAAGTTAGACGGTGGTTTAAGGCCTGACAGATTTTCATCGGCATTGATTTCATCTCTGTTGTAAAAGAATTTTTTAAGTCTAACTTTTCGAAAAAAGGCATGAAGATCCCTCATAAGTTCAAATTTGTTCATTATAACCGACGGTACAAAAGATAATCCTTTGGTAAGTAAGGTCTCAGTGGGATCATCCATCTGATAGGATGATAGATTAAATACTGGAATTTTAGTTATGTTCGCCAGTATTGATTCTGTCGAGTTCGAATGTATCTCTGGGGTTGAGCTGGTTCCTGGTATCTCTGTGCTTGAGCTGACTCCTGAAATTGGCCCCTTTGGTGTGAGTTCTGGTATTGATTTTGATATTGATTCTGATATTGATTTTGATACCGTGGGCGAAATCCGGCCCTTCGATGCCCTAAAAAACGGTTTTCACCTTGAAATTTCTCCGGACCTGATCTAAATTGTGGATTATGATGGGGTGAACCCTCACTATCTGAGTCCGTGGTATCTGAGAAAGTTGTTATACGTTTATTGCCCCAGTGAGGGTTGGAGTTACTAGCGCTGTTTTCACTGGTGGAGGCGTAAAAATTCTCAGAGAGATAAGGGTAGGCCCGTTCTTGGGAAAAGAGTCTAATATCTTTTCTGAGCTTGTCGGTCTTCCTTTTAAGCAAATACTCACTAAATGAGTCTAGTTCGATCGCGATTTCCTCCAGTTTTTTCTTGCCTTCTTCAAGGCCACTAGATAGTTTAAGTTTCTCTTCTAATTCTTGGATCTCCTTGTTCAGTAACTGGATGACCTCCCTGGCTGTTTCAATAATGAGGAACATCCAGTCCCTGGAGCATCTATTGGAGATCTCAAGGAATTGCCTGATCTCCACAAAGAGTCCTGGTATGTTCCTAACTCGGAGACCAATGGGGATGGTTCCCGCTTTAAGATATTCCAAAATGAAATTAGCATGTGCTTCTGTACGTTTTTTTTTTCTTTAAGTTGAAGAGTTTAGTCCACTCTTCATGAGGACCTTTAGATAGAGAAAATGGTCTGTCAGAATCTGTTGCTTGACCTAGAAGGCGTGCATAGTCTTCGTCTGAAAACCCGAAGGTTTTAATGCTGTCCATAAGCAGTTCTAGATGGGAAACAAACACATAAGACAAAAATAGAATAACAAATAATGATGAACAGACAACACTACAAACAAAACAACAAGAATATGAGTGCAGAAGTCGGTGAAGATCAAGAAAAAATCAAGAGTAAACAAATACCCCACAGCAACAAGGCTGGGAAGGAACAACCACTAGGTAATAGGGGGACCCCTGGAAGGATAGAGGTAGAGCAATAGGGGAAAATCAGGGTATCAAAAAATCTAACAAGCTGCTCTACCCATTTGTTTATAGGGACGCGATTAGGTCGTTGGATTGATATATCACTCAGGCTAAACCATGTATTTGCACAAAAGAATATATGGATCAATTATTGAAACAGCATTTTATTTTTATCTAGTTGTTGTTCAAAGACAACAAATCAATACAAGAATCAATTCTTTACATAATAAAATATATAATACAATAATACTGGCCCTTCATTATGAAAATTTCCATGGACAACCTTTCATACAACATTCATGCAAACTCACATTCATGTAAACACATTCAGACCGTGAACCCACACTGAACATACATCAAAGATTGTTATACCTGGTTCTGATACTGGTTCTGGAGCAGTAAGTCTAAAGTCCTTAGGAAGCATTCAGCATCCCTTCAACCTAACTAAGGGCAGTTAGCGGTACATAAGTAGCAGCGAGTGGGTAACATACACCGGTTATTCAGCGACATCATGCCCCGGGGGCACGCGCGCTTCACAAAGACACAATTAGGTTATTGTCCATCAAGCACTATACACAGCGAATTGTAAGAGTGAAAGCAAGGTAGGTCGGACATCCCTTGTCTTCTACCTGCGCTGGCATATCGGGTCAAGAGTTGCTGGGGCAAAGGTATTGCTGACAATTATAGGTACATTTGGTATTCCCTTTCAAGGTGCAGGTAAAGAGGTTTAACGTATGTGTATCCCTGGTCTTATGGCTGTGTAGGGCCATTCTCTTTAGAGGTATGTCCAGGGCGGGCGGTGTTTTATTGGCCTAGCCAGGACAGTGACACACACTTCACATGAACTGGAGCCCCTATGAAGGCAGTCTACAACACAGACTGGTACGCTGGGATCAAAAATCCTCTTCACCAAGCTGCTGGGCATTATGTTGCCAGGGTCGTTGAATGACAGGCAAGGGCATTAAGGGGCCGTATTAAGCAACAGGGTCAGCTGCAGGGTGGACTGCGTAAGTTGTCACTCCACAAAAGGGTGCGGTGGCGCTAATAGTGGGCACAATACATATATTCTTTCAAACCATTTGTGACACTATTAAGGTGTTCACGAGGGTTTAGCAATCAAGAAGGTTTGTGCAATGTCTGGTCAACATGGCGAAGTAAGTGCATCCTAGAACCAAGGGTAGGTTCCATGTTGCTTCAGTTAAGCTCTAATGCCCCACCCGGATAGCTTGACTAGCCAGGCTGGTTGGGGACACTGGCAGCCAACATAGGGTGCTGCTGTCCCAACAATTGGGGAAACAAGGTGTCAAGCACAAAAGGTACTATATAAAGAGAACATTTGGCACGTCCAGTATTCAAAAAACAAAAAAGAATTCAAATTTAACGGACCAGGTAATTTTCCACTGCTTGGTGACACACGGTTGGCAGTGGGAACCCCCAATTTTGGGAATAAACTAGTACGGGGGTAAACAAGGGCTTAGTCAATCCTGAATGTTAGGCACTATATTGCACACTATAGTGCACACGGGTTTAAATCAGACAGAATCATGAACCTGGGAAGCCTAGGGGGTTACACCAGAGGGAACGAAAACAGGCGAAATTCTCATAAGGAATAAAGGATACAAGCTAAGTGCTTGAGGACACACTTGCTCATGGTCACATACTGCTAGTTATGAACATTCCTGTTCGCCATGATTTAGCAATAAAAGAGGACTGTGCAAATGTCGGGTCAACCTCAACAAAATATGTGCACTCTGCCCCATGGGCAGGTTACGGGTTGCCTCAGTTAAGCATAGAAGCTTCTCGCCCTGATAGCCAAAGTAGACAGGCTGGTTGTGGGAGAGGTCACCTAACAAGGGGGCTGCTGTCCCATAAATTGGGGACACAGGTGTTAAGGCACATACAGTGCTAGAAGTACTGCAACTACAGGTTACAGAAGGTTGGAGCCTACATTAGCTTGGTGGTCCCAGTTCACAGGTTCACAGTTCTAAGGGTTTTTTTTTTTTGGGCTCCTTCAGGCACGGGCCATCCAGGCGTATGCCTAAGGTTAAGTTGACAAACATGGGGTGCACTTGTCACAGGGGGCATGGACACGTTCCCTGGAACATACACGAGGCCCTAGAAAGCAGGTTGCAGGTGAGAATATAGCTGTTTTGGTGGGGGGCTCTGGCGATGACGGGGGCCGCCTCCAGAGCTGTGGCGGAGTTACAGGGCGATCTGGAAGCAGATGGGTACAGAAGGGTACCTCTGCAGGGGCACAATAGGTGTGCCAGAGCCAAGTCCCAGGAGCCTCATGGCAGGTTCCTGGAAAACCGCGTCGGCGTCCCGTTAGTCCTTCGGGTGGTTGTGGGCCTGAACAACGGGGGCTTGCCTTGCTACGCTCCACCCTGAAAGGGGCATGAGTAATAAGGGACCAATGTGTCATGTGATCCGGAAAGAGGATCACCCCGTAAGATAGCACTGATTGGGTTCTCCACAGTGCTTGGCTCATCAGGCGGGCAGGACAGCATAGGTTGGTTACAGCTGCCTGCCCTTGGATCGCCCGTAAGATAACCCACCATATTGCATACTTTTGTATGGAATAAACCTGCAGCAATATTTTCCCAAACAAAAGTTGTGTTGTGTATTTATTTATTCATCATGCATGCTCTGTTGTTGTGTGGGTGGGGTGTGTTGCCAATAATGACACTATGCGGATGCCCGCGGCCCACGCAGGGGGCCACCCTAAAAGGGCGGCCCTTTAGTGCCATTTGGGCACCAACCCACCCCCTCTAATGCCGGGACTCAGGGAGGAGTCCCCCTTGCCTTAGGCGCGCAAGGCGCGTCACTTCCGGCGCGCCGAGGAGGTGGGGAGGGTATTTATGCCTCCCCCGGCCATCCTGGCGTCCTCTGTTGCGCCGGGCACGCCGTCTCCCACCCTACCGCTTACCCGGCGTGGGGTGGCAGGCAAGGTACATGGAATGTTGTAATGTTTTCTTTTGTGTTGCAGGCAGAGTTACAGGGCGATCTGGAAGCAGATGGGTACAGAAGGGTACCTCTGCAGGGGCACAATAGGGGTGCCAGAGCCAAATCCCAGGAGCCTCAAGGCAGGTTCCTGGAAAACCGCGTCGGCGTCCCCTTAGTCATTCGGGCGGTTGTGGGCCTGAACAACCGGGGGCTTGCCTTGCTACGCTCCGCCCTGAAAGAGGCGTGAGTAATAAGGGACCAGTGTGTCACGTGATCCGGAAAGAGGATCACCCCATAAGGTAGCACTGATTGGGTTCTCCACAGTGCTTGGCTCATCAGGCGGGCAGGACAGCATAGGTTGGTTACAGCTGCCTGCCCTTGGATTGCCCGTAAGATAGCCCACCATATTGCATACTTTTGTATGGAATAAACCTGCAGCAATATTTTCCCAAACAAAAGTTGTGTTGTGTATTTATTTATTCATCATGCATGCTCTGTTGTTGTGTGGGTGGGGTGAGTTGCCAATAATGGCACTATGGAGCTTTATGATGGTGGTAGTGCTGGGACAGTGTGAACCTCTTTTGAAGATGTCCCAGCATTGATTCTGTGAACGGCCTTGCCATCTATCGGCAGCGCACTCTTCCCAGTAGATAATTCTTTGCTAAAAACTTTCAGAATAAGTTAGGTAAAAGGTTTAATCTACGTGTCTAAATAGTTATAATGTGCAATGACAGAATGTTTTGGACTTTGCGTGAACCTGGACTGGAGGATGAGGAAAGGAAAGCACTGGTGAAATATAAAACTGAAACATTTATGATATCAGGATGATTTGCAATAGCTGCTAATGCAGATGTAAATTGTGAAAATGCCTGCACGGGTTGTAAGGCATCTCTGAAAAGGTTTTGTATAAATAACCACATTAATAAATAACAAATGTAATACCCAGCGACACTGACAGCCATATTTTAAGCAACTTAAGAAAGTAAAGGTTGCAATTTTTTTGTCCATTTTCCTTTCTATCTTTCTCTGTTTTTTAGGTCCCCTAAAACGCAAGACTTAAGATAAACAGTATGGGAGATTCCCGTGGATCTTTACTACAGAATGTGATTTTAGTAGCTGTGTAAACCGTTTCATTTCAAATAAATATATCAGCTCGTACGTGCATGGATGGTTTGAAGTCTCAATGTTCTGTTTGACTTTAACCTTCAGTATGCAATATAAATCAATGGCTTCACAGAAATCACAAATTTCTATCGCCCCTGACTTTGAAAGAGTTTCTCCCTCTAATGAGCATGAGTAATGTAAATGGATACCCTCTATCAAACTGAGCGCAGCCCCCCAAGTCATACTATGGTCCTTGGGACCCAATGACCGGGGCTGGCCCCGTCATGGTGATCTGGGGACCCCATCCCCCGGAACACCATAGCTTCTCTGCCCGTGAAAGCAGTGGCACGGGAGATACATGTGCTTCCACCTGGTGGGAGCAGAAAGCTGCTCCTGTCCGGTGGGAGCATAAAGGTTTCTCCTAGCGTGCGCTCTCATGGGCAGGGAAACACAGAATTGCTCCTGCATGGTAGCAGCAAAAAGAAAAGCTGCTGCTGTCCGGGGGAGCAATGGTGGCTGCCACTGCACCTGGGATGGGTGCTGGCAGGGGAACCGGTGGAGCTGGGGGGTCCAAGGTCCTCCTCTGCAGCCCCAACATAAAAAGGTGGATTTAAAAAACAAAAAGCAATAAGTGTTGCCAGCTCCTGCACAGCCCCATGAAATGGGGACACTTGCAGGGACCCCGGTGGGCAGTGGGGACCCTGGGGCGCCCTCCAAAGCCCCCAATGAAAATTAAATCTGTGAATTTTCTGAGGTGGACCAAGACATAGTAAATAAAAAGATTAAATAGTGAACATTAAATGAGCGGCTGGAGCCGCTCATTTATTATTCACTGTTCCTAGCAAAAAACACCCCTTAATGACATTCCTGCGCTAATTTATATATATTTTGTTGCTGGTGGAACCCTCCAATCTGGGAAAGGGGATCACATTTTTTTAAGAATTTTGGGGAGTTGCAGGAAGTGCAGCAGCCCTCCCACAAATATTTAAAAAAATTAACCCTATGTTTCCTGTGACCTACAAAATATGACTCCAGGAAAAGCTATTCATATTTTTAAGCATTTCTATAGCTGGAGCTTTTGCTTTTCCATTTGGGAATGCAAGAATTCCTTGAGGTTTGTTCTATGGCTGAATTATGTGGGCTGAGAAGTGTTAAAAATACTGACACATGTTTAATGCTTTTTTCAAGGTAAATGCTTTATTGAAATGTTTATTGACCAAACCAACAGGCAGTCACATTAATAAACATAGAAATTCACTGAAAAAATCAAAGGTTAAAGTGGCAGTTCTAGTTAGAAATCCAACAAAACCCCTAGAAATTAACTTAAACAAAATAAAAGTAAAGTGACAGTTATATGTAGAAATGCACAAAAAAAACCAAAGGTTAAAGGGACATTATAGTTAGGTGTACAGTTTTTTTTTGTGTTGAAATTTTTATTAATTTTTGCAAACAAAAACAAAAAAAATACATCAGTAGAACAGTAATAAATATCTGCAGAATCTTAATAAATAGATTCATAATACTGTAAGAATAAATAAGCATTAAATAGATGACATTGTGCTAATAGAGAAAAACATAAATATAGCAGGCATAAATAATCATATGTTAAATATATATAAACATTTCATAAATAACTAGTTAGTTATAAATTTAAATAATTGAATATTATGTAAAAATTATATACCATGTATTTTTGACTGAACAAATATAATAAAAATCAATTAATATTACATTAGAATTTCTTATTAACCTAGGTGTACTATTTTAAAAGATCAAAACCATTTGAATGCACCAGTTATAGTTATCTCAAGTAACCATAACTCATGTCCTCGTCATGCACTGCTCATTACCTCACATATTACATCACTCATAACATGTTCAATGACATCATTGCTGGCAATACTGACATCATTGATAGCAACACTGTGCATGGTGAGATGCAAGTTATAGTTACTTATAGTTCACAAGTTACGGTTACTTGAGATAACAATAAATGGTGAATTTAAGTGGTTTGATAGTTTAAAATAGTACCTTTAACCTTTGTTTTTTCAGTGTACATATATCTGTCTAACTATCTAAATAAATATATATATATATATACATACATACAAACAATTCTACATATATATCTATACATATATATATCTACATACATACATACATATATGTTCCAAAATACTCCTGCCTTGTCAAGTAGGAATCCCAGACACTCCAATGTACTGCAAAATGTAGTTTTAATGGCAATAATGACGCGTTTCGGCTTCCGCCTTCTTCACGGTCTAACATCCATCAACACACTTTCTGATTTAAATACATAAAAATACATGAAAAACAGAAAGCGGACTATACCACCCTAATATATTAAAACAAAAGTGAGTATAAACATAGCAGCCATCTAGTAACGTCCTTTAAAGCCTAAGTAAAATACATGATTGCTTTAAACGCCGCATATTTACAATGAAATAAACATAAATGTTTCAAAATTGTTGTAACTACGCTCAATCACTTCATTTTATGAGCTTAATTACAGCGTTTTTATACTTCAGTGTTTAGTCACAATTTTTGTACTTCAATGTTTGGTCACAATTAATATAAAGTGCTAACAATGAATACATTGCAATATAGCCCCAGTGGGCAATTATTCAAGTCATTTAACATGCAGAATTACATGTGCATCTAGGTGCTACCTAATCAAGCTCTAGTGGGCACACATGTATCAAAAACATGAAGTCCAGCTCAAGTTGGCCCTAATCAAATGTAAATTTCTTGATAGTTCATCAATACTCACTATACAAAAAGTGATATACCCCGCACCTGTGAAAATAAAAAACACTATATATAAAACCATATTTACATAAGGATGTCCAGCGCAAAGACACTGTTTATAACAATTATAGTTCAGGTGTGCAGATGGATTGCTAATTCTTCACTCGAATTCAGCCCTTGTGGTATAGAGTATCAAAATCAATTATGTATTTTGATTCGAGTTTCCGCAGTACTAACTCACGATTACCACCCCTAACATTGGTGGTAACCGAATCAATCACCATCATGCGCAAAAGCTTTTCATTCTGAAAATGACAATCATGAAAGTGGCGAGCCACTGGGTAATGCTTATCATGATGTCTGATAGCTCGTACATGCTCTAAAACTCGTTTTTTTGCACGATGTATCGTGCTCCCTATATACATTTTTTCACAGGGGCAAATGAGAACATAAACACAATAAGTCGTATTGCAATTAAAATGTTTTTGATCTCAAATGTTCTTCTCGAGTTTGGTATCTGAAATGAACCACAATCAGTGCTATTACTACATGCTTTGCACTTTCTGCAACAATAAAATCCTGTGCAACCTGTTCCTAGCGACTTAACGAACTCAGTTACCATGTTGTTACTTAAGTCATCACGTAGCGATCTACCCTTCATGAAAGTAATTTGAGGATTATTATCCAAATACTTGGTTAAAATATCATCCGTCTTCAAGACATGCCAATGCTTTTTTAATATTTTACGCATTTCAGGTGCTTGTGCTGAAAACTTAGTAATAAATCTTATTTTGACTGAATCCTCACTCTGCTTGTTTTGATGCAAC
Organism: Calotriton arnoldi; assembly: GCA_963921515.1. Classification (NCBI taxonomy): domain Eukaryota; kingdom Metazoa; phylum Chordata; class Amphibia; order Caudata; family Salamandridae; genus Calotriton; species Calotriton arnoldi. The sequence continues at coordinate 1,422,362 of CAWUFW010003981.1, forward strand.
AATTCTACTCTCGTCACTTATTTCGATTGTATTACTCGATGCGATTCATCGATGACATTTTTTGCATTTGGAGAGGTGATGAAGCTTCTGCTAAGAATTTTGTATGTAAACTGAATATTAGTTCTTGCAATTTAGTCTTCACTGAGCATATAAGTAAAACAAGTATTGAGTTTTTAGATATGCTGTTAAATGTGGAAGAAGGTACACTGCAAACCACACTTTTTAGAAAATATACAGCTGGTAACAGCATATTAAATGCTAGGAGTGCTCATCCATCCAGTTTAATCTACAGTATCCCTTATGGGGAATTACTGCGTGCAAAGAGAAATTGCAGCACAGACAGAGCATTTGTCAAGGAAAAAGAAAGTATGTGTACACGCTTTGCAGAAAGAGGTTATAACAGTAAGATCATTGCACAAGCAGTAGAACGAGTGGATCTAGTGACGAGAGTAGAATTGTTGCATCAAAACAAGCAGAGGGAGGATTCAGTCAAAATAAGATTTATTACTAAGTTTTCAGCACAAGCACCTGAAATGCGTAAAATATTAAAAAAGCATTGGCATGTCTTGAAGACGGTTGATATTTTAACCAAGTATTTGGATAATAATCCTCAAATTACTTTCATGAAGGGTAGATCGTTACGTGATGACTTAAGTAACAACATGGTAACTGAGTGCGTTAAGTCGCTTGGAACAGGTTGCACAGGATTTTATTGTTGCAGAAAGTGCAAAGCATGTAGTAATAGCACTGATTGTGGTTCATTTCAGATACCAAACTCGAGAAGAACATTTGAGATCAAAAACATTTTAATTGCAATACGACTTATTGTGTTTATGTTCTCATTTGCCCCTGTGAAAAAATTGATATAGGGAGCACGATACATCGTGCAAAAACGAGTTTTAGAGCATGTACGAGCTATCAGACATCATGATAAGCATTACCCAGTGGCTCGCCACTTTCATGATTGTCATTTTCAGAATGAAAAGCTTTTGCGCATGATGGTGATTGATTCGGTTACCACCAATGTTAGGGGTGGTAATCGTGAGTTAGTACTGCGGAAACTCGAGAATCAAAATACATAATTGATTTTGATACTCTTATACCACAAGGGCTGAATTCGAGTGAAGAATTAGCAATCCATCTGCACACATGAACTATAATTGTTATAAACTGTTTCTTTGCGCTGGACATCCTTATGTAAATATGGTTTTATATATAGTGTTTTTTATTTTCACAGGTGCGGGGTATATCACTTTTTTGTATAGTGAGTATTGATGAACTATCAAGAAATTTACATTTGATTAAGGCCAACTTGAGCTGGACTTCATGTTTTTGATACATGTGTGCCCACTAGGGCTTGATTAGGTAGCACCTAGATGTACATGTAATTCTGCATGTTAAATGACTTGAATAATTGCCCACTGGGGCTATATTGCAATGTATTCATTGTTAGCACTTTATATTAATTGTGAACAAACATTGAAGTACAAAAATTGTGACTAAACACTGAAGTATAAAAACGCCGTAATTAAGCTCATAAAATGAAGTGATTGAGCGTAGGTACAACAATTTTGAAACATTTATGTTTATTTCATTGTAAATATGCGGCGTTTAAAGCAATCATGTATTTTACTTAGGCTTTAAAGGACGTTACAAGATGGCTGCTATGTTTATACTCACTTTTGTTGTAATATATTAGGGTGGTATAGTCCGCTTTCTGTTTTTCATGTATTTTTATGTATTTAAATCAGAAAGTGTGTTGATGGATGTTAGACCGCGAAGAAGGCGGAAGCCGAAACGCGTCATTATTGCCATTAAAACTACATTTTGCAGTACATTGGAGTGTCTGGGATTCCTACTTGACAAGGCAGGAGTATTTTGGAGTGTTTGGGGTTATCCGGTAACCCGTGCCAGACCGCCCGTTTTGACAGCCTCGGCAAACCGGAATTGGGATTGTGTGACATACATATATGTATCTATGTGTATATATATGTATGTATGTATATATACATATATATATATGCATATATTTATATGCATATATATATACATATACATATATATAACGGACAAGCTGTGATTTAAATAAACTGAACTTAATATTTGGAGTTTCTGTGGTCTTCATTTCTGAGCTCGGGAGTTCGAATGATATATATATATTGCAAGAAAGCCCGCACTCCAGGGTAAATACTTATTCGTTTATTGTATCTGATGCGTTTCGACCACTCTGGTCTTTATCAAAGCATAAAATACAGTGCTGAATTGTGCCCTATTTACCATAGAAAAACAAAGCACCCATTGTGCAAAAACATAGTGAAAAGACTTTCATAGTGCATTGCCTGCATGTATTTCAATCAAGAAGAAAAACCATTCTAAAAATAATTTTGTGAAAAATACCAATATGTGAAAATGATGATTAAATGCATCAGAAAATAAATTATAAATGATAAAATATTCATAGAATATTGCTAAGTGTCTTTAGTTCAGAAATTACCGAAGACATACCCTCATTCCTAAATGGGCTGAAGTGACACACAACATTCTATAATCATCAATGTGTCATAGCAAATGTACATGAAATGAATTATAATACATTTGTGCATATTGCATACTACACATAGCCCATATCTGTACTGTGTACAAAGTCCAGTGACTTATAAATGCTCCAATTGCTGGATCTAAATACATAGAATTCGTCCTGGTCAAGTGACCACAAAACTGAGGTGCACTCAAGCAAGCAAACAGTGCACATAACGACATAACGGTGACCTGAACCGCCACTGGTCAACTACTCTCCAGGGAATAAGCTATAAAAAACAGCAACTGAATTTGCAGTGAAGTACGTACCTATGGACTTAATAGCAGGGAGGCTGCTAAGAAGAAAGGATTAACACAAGGTGGGTTGTACTCCGAAGGGGATAATAATAATAAATTAAAAGACAAAATCAAATAGCAGAAAATCAACAGATATCTGAGTGTGAAAACAGCTGGATGATGGGGGGAGACCCTGCTGTGAGAACAATAGGGGAAGAGGATGGACACAACAAATGGGTTCAATGGCGGGAGCCAATTGACGTCTCAGCCCAAATGTACATAGAGCTCCTCATCCTGATTGAGGCCACCGGGATGTTTGCTGTTGAGACGAATGATATTCTGGGATTCTAGTCTTCTCGGAGCTCGTTCTCTGTCTCCACCTCTCGCTTGTGCCGGAACCCTGTCAATGCCAAAAAAGGAAATCTTGAGGCCTTCAGTAGTATTCAGACTATGAAGCATGTTACAGTGTCTAGCCATGGGATACATCACAGCATTGTTCCTGATAGCCCTTAGATGTTCCAATACCCTTTTCTTCATAGGAAAAATTGTACTGCCCACATATCTCAAGCCACAGATACAGATCAAAACATACACCACAAAATCGCTGTTGCAATTAATGAATTGTCTTATCTTATGTTTCTTACCATTAGGTAAAGACACCATTTTCACATTTGTACTGTGTGTGCATGCTTTGCATTATCCACATTTGTGGAAACCCAGGAGTTCCCTTAGCCATGTGCTGCCTTGTGTGCATCCAGGCTCATCAAAAGTGTGTGCCAAAATGTCCTTGAGTGAGATGCATCTATGATATGTTATGTGTGGACTGGGGCTGACCACCTTCCCAATCGTAGAGTCCGATATTACTAAGTGCCAATGTTTCTTCACTATGGTCTGGACTGCTGCAGAGTTGGAGTTAAATGTCATAATCAGTGGAATAGCCTGATTCTTACCTCTCTGTGATTTGGGTTTCAGGAGACTATCCCTGTTTACTCTACTCACTTTCAATCTAGCTGTTTCAACTACCTTGTGTGCGTATCCTTTCAACAGGAATCTCTCCACCATCTTTTTCTCCTCAGTACGTAAGCTTCTGGTGTACTGCAATTCCTCTTTGCTCTCAGGCGCTCCCCATAGGGGATGCTCCATTTGAGTTTTGATGGATGATTGCTGTGGGCATGCAGAATGCTGTTCCCTGCAGTTGCTTTCCTATGTAATCTGGTCTGTATGGCCTCATCCTGCACTACCACCAGAATATCCAGGAAGTCTATTCTGTTTTTATTTGTTTTACTGGTGAACTTGAGATTGAGATCATTCTCGGACATCTTTCCCAGGAATTTATCTAGCTCTTTTTGTGGACCGTCCCATATCAGGAATATATATATATTCCTCAACTTTCAATTTTAGACAGGCGTATACTCAACGCCAAATTTAAGACAGACCACTACTAATGCTTATTATTCTCTATTGCTTCTGTTGCACAGTTGCCGTGACACGTTTCAGCCGCAGCTGCGACCTTACTCACACAAACGCGGCAGCGCCATTAGGGATGATTATTTCACTTATTCAAACTAGCAGTGGCATATATATAAACATATATATATGACCTACTGGTGGTTGCCAGTAAGTAGTTATACTTAGGACCTAGTTTTCATAGGAAAAGTGTTTTTTCATTTGCCAATAACTTTGGCGTCGTTTGATGAAACCTTGCGAAACTTTCACAACTAGTTGTACACTCACTTCAGCAGCTGTCTTGAAAGTTTCGGGGTGATCCATCAAGCAGGGGCCGAGAAAAAGGGGGGTCCCAAAACACATTTCCCCATGTTAATTTCTATAGGCACTTTAGACAAGGATACAGCCCAAACTGCTGAACGAAATTACACCAAATTTGGCAGAAAGGTAGATGTTGGGTCAGAGAAGTGCCTTTTTGTGAGTTGGTGTTAATCTGTTCAGTAGTTGCGGAGTTATTAAAATAAATTCTCATTTGTATATATAGGGACACGGAGGATCTGCAACTTCTCCTGATCTTGTGCTGAGATCGGAATGGCTGCCAACACTTCAAACCAGGAAGTGTTGGCAGACAAAAATGTAGCAGAATAAATGTAATAAAAAGAAAAGGGGGCAGGTTCGGAATACCCTAACCCCCTAGGCCTTTTGGGGGGGTCCCACAGGAACCCTGCATAGCCCAAAAAGCTTTTTATTGTTAAATTTTCAGCAGGAGCAGCATTGGATTCCTGTCCTTGTTCACATCGAATAATAAAAATTTTAAAAAGCGCGGGCTCTTGTGCTTTGTTAGTAATTGGCCTCTGTGTGGGCCAGGTCCCGGGTGCATTTTCAAAATAACGGAGGGGGAGGTGCATGGGCCCCACATCCTGGGCTTATTAATGCCCCAGGGACCACCACCTCCCAGGGGCCACATTCCAAAAACAAATCAGGGGGCCTCTCTTGGACAACTAATGCATTGTTATGAGAGGGCGTCTCGCACACTCCCTGGCCCCAGGGAACACCACCTCCCCAGGGCTATAATAAATTTGTAGTGGGGAGCCTCAGGGATCCCCCCAGGCTCCGGCACCACCACCTCCCCGTTCTCGGCACTGGGGACTGCCACCTCCCTGGGGATGGCCCTACAAGAATAAAGGAGGGGAGCCACACAGCCCTCCTCCAGGAGCCATAGATGGCCCTGGGGACCATCAGCTCCCAGGGTCAGCTCCTACTATGTCCCAGGATGCCCACCACTGGGACATAGCTGTTTGCTGTGGCTTGGGAGGAGCTTTACCTCTCTCACTAAGCCACAGCAAACGCTCCACTTCCAGCAAGCTAGAGCATTAAAAATGCTCTTGCTTGCTGGAAATGGGGCAGAATTGCTTTCACTCACAAGGAGCTGCCTTTCCAGTACCTCCCTGTGTGTGAAAACAATGCTGGCTCCCGCAGGAGGCAGGGAGCTGGAAGGGACCGCATGGCCTTCAGACTCTACCCCACGGTCCCCAACGAAAGTCACTGGGTGCCCTGGGTGGGACCTGGGCACCCAGAATGAAGACTGGGCCCCGGGTGATAGGGGAGGGGGCCACATGGCCCACCTCCCCCTTTTCAAAAAGGCATGGACCCGGGGAATGGGCCCCCAAGGAAGGTGGGCCACGTGGCTCACCTCCCCATATAATACAACAATGTTTTTTTAAAAGCCAGCCCGGCAAGTTGTCGGAGGGTCCTTGGGCCCAACTACCCCTCCTGTTACCTCAAGTAAGTTACACATAGCGGGATTGCTGAGAGGTCATGGGAGGCCCTGCCCCCCTTTCCCCACCATTCTGCAAACGCACCTCCTGGGGCCGTATTATGTATTGGCATTGTTTGCGCCCAGCGCACCTTTTGAAAAGGTGCGCCAGGCGCAAACAATGCCAATGCGCCCCATTATGGTTAATGCACTGCTCCCAGGGCAGCAGCGAACTCGCGCTGCCCTGTGAGCAGTGCATTTATGTGAAAACACGGAGCAACCACTCTGTGTTTTCACAGTGCAGGCAGCAACTGCCTGCACTTTCAAAGGGGTTTAGAGATCCCCTTGCAGGCGGGTGCAGTCAGTGACTGCACCCGCCTGCAGGGGGATGTCTGGGGGTCCATGGGACCCCCTGCAGAGGTCTGCTGTCAGGAGGCGCACTGACAGTGCGCCACCTTTTAAATTGTGCCTCCTGAGGGCTTCTTTGACTCTGCGCCCGCGTCTGTAATATGGCGCAAACGCACAGTCAAAGGAATTCCCTCCTTTGCATAGGGCATGCCCCTATGCAAATGAGGGAACACCCTCTGTTGATAGCGCTGGTGCTTTAAGTGCACCAGCGCTATCAGTATTATAGAAGGGGACGCACAAGTGTCTGCATCCCCTTCTATAATACCAAAGTGCCTCGGGGGTGCGCAAAGCGGGCGCAAACACCCGTTGCACCCCCGGGGCACTTATTGTAATATGGCCCCTGGTGCACTACTGGTTGAGGGTTAAAGTCCTCTTGGATGCTGGGGGTCATTGGGGGCCTTTAACCCACTTCTTTTACCTCCAATAAGTCCCACAGAGCAGGATTGCTGAGAGGTATTCGGAGGCCACGCTCCCTTTCTCTACGGCTTGGCAAACTCTTCTCCTGGTGCACTACTGGTTGGGGGATGAAGTCCCCTTGGCTGCTGAGGATCCTTGGGGACAAACAACTACTCCTGTTTCCTTCAGTAAGTCCCACTCTGTGAGATTGCTGAGAGATCTTCGGAGGTCAAACCCCCTTTCTCCACCACTCTGAAAACTCACCTCCTGGCACACTACTGGTTGGTCGATGAAGTCCTCTTGGATGCTGAGGGACCTTGGGGGCCAAGAAGCCCTCCTGGTACCTCCAGTAAGTCCCACACAGGGGATTCCTGGAAGATGGCCGGAGGCCCCGTCCCCTTTCTCTACCACAAATGCGACTACTAGTTAAAAAACCATAGAAAGTCACAAAAAAAGGTTACAATATATATTTAGGAAATAGAATTTAAAAAACCTTTGAAATTCATTTAAAAAACACAAAGGTTACACGGATGTTATATTTGGGGCGTAAGTTATAGTTAGCTCTGGACTATAACTGGTAGTTTTCTATGGTTTTGTACGAGTGAAATTTGAGCCTAACTGTAACATCTGTGTAATCTTTGTTTTTTTCTATGACTTTCAAAGGTTTCTTTAATTCTACTTCCTAACTATAATGTCCCTGGAACCTTTGGTTTTTTAAGTGAATATATATGTATATTTGTATGTATATATATACATTTCAAAGTTAAATACCAAGACTCCGCATGGGCTCAATACCAGCGAGGATATGTATACTTGCTTATAAAGTTAACCTGTCAATGTGCCCATGCCACCACAAGTATTCAGCATAGATCTAAGTTGGGGTTAATCCCTTCAGTACAGTAGGGCAATGCATCGCTCAATACAACACACCAGTTATTGTTTAATTGAGTCTTAATATTGTATCTGCAGCAAGCTTTAAACAAACATTTTATGTTATTTTATCAAATCATAGAAATTTGACTTAGCACCTTATTACACATTTTTCACTTTAACAGATTAGTGATGCGTCTGTACAATATACCATTGCCCACATGGGCATCAGTTTTTCCCTCCTTTTCTTTTTTGTGTATGATTTGCACATAATAAGTTAATATTTCGAGAGATAATGTTTGAAATTGAGTATTGGTTACAATGTGAAATGACATTTGGATGTAATTTTTAGGGTAGCATATTGTTTAAGATGGTGCTTCAATAAGCCTATAGTGGTATTAACGAAAATTATCATCAGTGATCAGATATTATAAGAAGAAGTATATAATGTACTAAGCACTTAATCAGCGAAGTTTTGCACAAGTTTAGTGAATCATATCAATGTTGCTTAGTTTGCACATTTGCCTAATTTTGCACATATATTATGTGGTCAAGGTTTTAAGCAAAATGTCTTATCATGAGGGAAGTGACCCGATTAGGGCCACCTGGGTCACTCGCGACCACCTCTCAGCCTTCCAAACTAATGAAGAGTCGGTCAGACAGTAGAGAATACAAACCAAAGTTATTTATTAATCATACACTCAAGCGGAGTCCAGTCTGACCAGCCTCCTTGGATTGCTGCAGAGGGACTGACCCCTGCCAACATGGTAATACATGATATACATTTCCAGTACCCCTAAGGACACACCCAGACTGGAATTTTCCAGTTAGTAGCTGGTGAACAAAGGAGACACAGAAGGATGAGCTACAATCCTGAGACCGGGTACATGCTATCTCAGTTTCAAGGTTACTCTGCCCGTGCCCGCGACTCTAAGGTTGGGAGCAGGCCTATCTAACGGGAAAGGTATGTAATGACAAAACAGTCTATTCATTAGTGCAGCGAAGCTCAACCTTGGAGAAATAGAAAAAAATATCGAGACTGCTTTCTGCTGAGGCAAACAAAATGAGACAGAAGTTTAGTTTCGATCATGGTACAAATGGCGGCTAAATGCAAAATGGCACTGCAAATGCTAACTTAAATCGTACAATGCAAGGGGAAATCGACCAAAAACATTTTCCATTCCAACAGACCCTCCTTTTAGCATTTGCTAACATTTTGCAGATGGGGAGTGGGAAAGATGTAATATGCAGAGGAACAAAAAGGACATCAAGACTCAGAACTATCCATATATTCAGTATCAGGAATAGAAGTTGCAAGGGATGAGCTAGAACCAAAGATGCCCTCATCTATTTGCATCATTTCGTCAATGCCCTTCTGCAACATAATCGCAGCAGTGTCATGGACTGTCTTCTGACGCTTAGGGGTGAGAAGCGTTGTACAGTAAGAACAGCATAAGGCGAGACACTGCACAAGAATGCAACAGACAATTAGAATTACAATAAAGTATATCACCCTTTCTAGAATACAACCCCACCCACCAAAGAGGGACCAACTCCATTTTCCGCTTTCCATTCCTTTGACGATCTCTAAAATATCTAAAATGGGGTGGGTAATATTCTTTTCCATATTTGTGATCCCGACTACACACTGGTCTCCTACTACTGCGCACACACCACCGCTCTTGGCTAGGATGAAATAAACTGCCTATCTTGTTTGCTCAGAGTATATTTGCATACTTTCTAATTGGGTGGTGATATCACGCAAGGCCGCTACTGTGGAGTTAGACAGTATCTGCAGCTTACAGCCAAAATATTCCCTAGCCCTTTCACCTCTGGCCATAGCGGTACCACCAAAGGTGATAATGGAGGAAAGAATATACCCAAAGGTGATACCATTACTATAATTATTGACCTCCAGGTCTGTCACTCCGTCGCAAAATTCCTTTGTTAAAGTCCTTTTAACCCATCTGATATTTGGCTTACTATACTTACAAGGCACCTTTTCTAAAGCAACATCCTCGGTACCATTATAAACATTGGAGTAAGTACCATTGGACAGAAAGTAAAATCCTGGGTGTGCATAAAGTGGACCTTGATAATCTACAGGAGCATATCTGGTGTTCATTCCCACTGTACTCGGATCATTCTGTCTCACTAAAGACATTATGTTCTTGAACAATATTATTCCAGAGCAATTTATGTATAGAAAAGCGTCAGTACTATTTACTATCGGACAGCATGCAGGGTAATAACCCGCCTTTCGAGTAACTGTCAAATCTTGATAATGCCAGCCCACTTAAGTAATGTTCTGTTCATCCATATATAAATTGTCACAATACACATTAATGTTGCAACCTGGGTATCCCTTCCCTCGTGGTTTCCTATAATACAAACAAGGACCGGGATATCCCATCCCGAACTCACCCTTTACCTCTACAAATTGTTGTGGGCGAACATATGTATAATTAACTAGTGACAATGGGTAAGCAGTCCATAAACTCGTAACAGATTCAGTAGGGTAGCAAGCTGTACCTTCACCAAGGAATTTCCTATGTGTATCTAGAAATACATTGCTTGGGATTGTCCTTTTTGTACGAACTTGAGAAACAATCTTTTGTGTAGTACATGATGGGGCATTACAATCACACTCCAAAACCCAAGACACCCCACCCAAAATCAACAACAGCAACAATACAAGAACAGCACAGAGCAGTTTTGTCTTAGTAGACCAAACATTTCGTACGTGAACAAGGGGAATTGCTTGTTGTTCTTTGTCAGTAACCATCCTGCCAAAGGGGTGCATAGTGAATAGGAAAACAAGGGGGCAAATTCCCAGCAAGAGAAGAATCCAAGTTCCCAGTGTCCTTCAGAGCCTCACTGGTAGGCTCCTATTGTTCATCAACGTTGGCGCTGTTGAGCACCGGCGGTGGAGCTGTCGGACCAGCTCTTGAAGAAATCCCACGTCGCTCAGGATAAGGTACCCCCCTCCATGGGAGCACATTCGGTCTATCCTGTCCAGTGTCCGAACAATGCACCAATCTCGTCTCTCCCTATGCTACTGTTGCCTGACTTATCGAGTCCATCCCTGCTAATCTGACTTTTCCTTTGGTGCACTGTTCCTCCGTTGGGGGCACAAATTGTACCTAACTGCTCCAGGCACAGAGGGGTCGGGAAAAAGGGACTCAAGGGGCTCAGACACAGAGGGGCCAATAGACTGGGACTCAAGCACAGATGGGCGGGTAGAACGGGGCTCTTGAATGGCCCTGATCTCAGGGGGCACTGTTGCATTCAACACTGCATCATTCTCATCCTTCGTTTGGGTCCACGTCAGCTGGGCATCCGAAAAGGGGACAAATCGGGGCACCTGCTCCCACTCCGAATCCCCAATGCCGTCAAGGACCCACTGGTCGTAAGGCAGAGGAAGAGGTACTTTCCAGCAATGCTGGCAGTGTATTCAATTCTTTCGGCCAGCAACCTTGACTGCTGTACGGGTGGCAAGGAGTACCTGGACTGGCCCCTTCCACCTCAGCTCCAAAGCCTTCTTCCTCTGAAAGTTATGCGTCAGGATGTAATCCCCAGGCCGAATGTTATGCCCGGGCCCCTCAGGTGCTGGCGGAAGTGTGTCCTGGATCTGTTGGTGAATAGAACGCAGACTTTTAGTTAACTCATACAAATAATCCACTAATAGAGGATATTCAATCTCAGAAAATTTCCGAGGACGCGGGACGCCCCAGACATTTGCCGGGCACCCGAACAAGACCTTGTAAGGTGACAATCCTGTTCTAGAATGAGCAATTGTTCTTGGAGACAAGAGGGCTAATGGTAAAGCATCTGTCCACTGCAACCCTGTGCTCTCCTGAATCTTTGCCAATTTCAGTTTGAGAGTACCATTGTACTTCTCAACTAGACCCGCTGACTGGGGGTGATTCGCAGCATGAAACTTTTGTTTGATGTGGAGTACTTCGCAAACCAACTGTATGACTCTCGCATTGAAGTGGCTTCCATTATCACTCCAAATCAAACGGGGAAAACCGAAGCGAGGAAAGAACTCCTTCATGAGTACCTTTGCAGTCGCTATGGCTGTATTTTCTTTAGTGGGGTAAGCCTCATCCCATTTACTGAATGCGCAAACAACCACTAACACATATTTCAAATTGTTGACTCAATCCATCTCTATGTAATCTAATTGGAGGACCTCAAAACAGAAAGTATGGGGGTGAAAAATTGCCAGGTGGTGTAGGGGTACCCTTCCTAGGATTGTGCATCATACACACCATACAATATTTGACCAAATGGGTGGCCGTCTTTGGGATATTGTCATTGTGCCATACAGGATCTAACAATTTACAGATACCTTTTGCACTGATATGGGCTGGCCCGTGCGCCATAGTGACTACGGGGAGAACGTATGCATCTGGTAACATCCACCTCTGTTTCCCTGACTTATCCGTCCAACACCCTTCCTCATCCAAACGTGCTGTGCTTTCCTGCCATACTGCTAACTCCTCGATCGTTGCCTTGCTCTGAATCTCCATGACATTTGCCAACGTATCCTCAAACATAGTAACCTCGGGCACCCACCTAGCTGGACCTGCTACAAACATCCTTTTCATCTTTGTTCTGGCTGTCTCCATAGCTGTCTGGTCTGCAAATTCATTCCCTCTACCCACATCATCAGTTATTGCCTTGTGGGTGCTACATTTTATTATCGCTAATTTCTTGGGGACTGTCAGGGCCGACAAAAACCTATGTATAAGAGGGCCATTCTGTATCTTCATCCCATGGGAAGTGAGGAACCCCCTCTCTGCCCAGAGTTGCCCAAAATTATGGGCGACTCCGAAAGCATACTGGTTGTCAGTATAAATATTGACAGCCAGTCCCTCGCTCAACTCACAGGCTCGTATAAGGGCAACGAGTTCCGCTGCTTGGGCCGACTGATAGGGAACTCATGACGTCTCAATTACCGTGTGTAGTGTTGTGATCGCATATGCAGCAGTTGTAGTGCCATCTGGTAACTTAAAACAAGAGCCATCGACGTATAGTTCCCCTTGGGGGTCAGACAAGGGAACATCAGTCAGGTCTACCCGTCCCTTCGTCTCGTCCTCTGTCCTAAAAATACAATCATGTATATCAATTTCCTCACTCTCAGAAGGGAGGGGTAGCAACGTGGCTGGGTTTAGAGTGGCACATCTTTTAATCGTGACATGCAGTGCAAAGAGGGTCAATTCATAACTGGTAAGATGTGCACTGGTGAGGTGCTGTGTCTTGGTTTTATTCAAAAGTGTATCCACAGCATGGGGTACCATGACTGTGAGGTCGGTATCAAGTACGAGCCCAGCCGATTGCCTTATAGAGATGGCCACTGCCTCGACCGTTCTTAGACAGCTCAGGAAGGCTCTTGCGACAGGGTCAAGAAGAGCAGAAAAATAAGCACACAGCCGTTGCTTACCTCCAAAGGCCTGTGTTAAGACAGAAAGCGCACAACCAGCCATCTCTTGTACATACAGCACAAACGGCTTCATATAATCAGGCATACCAAGCACAGGTGCAGAGCAAAGCGCAACTTTTAAATGCTCAAAAGACTGCTGACATTCAGGCGTCCAAGGCAGGGGTTCATGCACATCTTTAGTGGTTAGCGCGAGCAGGGGTTTTGTTAGTAACGAATAATTAGGGAGCCATTGTCGACAGTAGGAAGTAATGCCAATAAAAGCGCGCACATCCCTCTGAGTTTTTGGGATAGGCATTTTAACAATGGTGCTGATGCGCTCAGGGGTCAATCTCCACCCTCCTTCAACAGTAGATGACCTAAATAGGTGACCTCCTGTCGACAATATTGAAATTTAGAAAAGGACACTTTATGTCCGTGGTGAGCCAAATGTAGCAACAACTTAACCGTACTGTCTTTGCATCCCTTTTCAGTGTCAGAAGCAATGAGGATATCATCCACATATTGAAGCAATACAGTACCTGAGGGAAGCGTGAGGGAGTCCAATTGGGCTTTCAAGGCTTGGCTATATATACTAGGGCTCTCAGTATAGCCCTGAGGAGCTTGACAGAATCTAAAGCTTCTGCCCGCTAGGGTAAAACCGAACAAGTGCCTGCTGTTGGGATGGATTGGGATACTAAAGAATGGATTTTTCAGATCAATAACAGAAAAGAATTTAGCAGAGGAAGGAATCATCGTCAGAAGAGCAGTAATGTCAGGGACCACCGGAAACTGAGGAACCACTATTTCATTAACTTCGCGCAAGTCAATCACAAAACGATAAACATCTGGGTGATTATCAGAGGAGCCTGAAGGTGCCCTCTTAAGAATGGGAAGAATAGGGCTATTGTACACATTTGCAGTTGTCTCTTCAACAACTCCCGACTCAATCAGATCCTGTATAATCTGCAACAAAGCTCGCTCCCCTGCCTGCGGTCTTTTGTACTGGGGAATACGAGGCAAAATGGAATGGTCTTTAACTTTAATGGAAACCGGGGGAATTCGCAATAGTCCTACATCTGTGTCACCTGTTGCCCACAACGTGGGTGGCACATCCTTAAATTCAGCAGGGAAGGGAGGGGTGCATCTTTGGATAGACACTGCATAGAGCTGACTGCATTCAGGCCCATCGTCATGTGAACACCTTCCGGAGAACAATAAATTGTAGCATGCATTTTCTTTAACCTCTTCGATGCGCGTCAAATTCCCCCACAGTGCGGGCGAATTTGACGCGTGCGCAGATCGGACGGCCCCCGGCCGTCCGACGCACACGCCCACCATGACTTCGGGAGGGGTTAATAAATCCAAGCCCATTAAATTTTCTCCACAATTTGATGTTAACAAGAACGGTGAATCCACAGTAAAAGGACCTATAGTCAATGTAAGAGGTTTGGAAATGGGGCTTACAACCGGTACACCAGAAAATCCTACCAAAACATTATTATGGCCAGACAGAGCTGCCCCGGGGACCAGTGAACGGGAAATAGAGCTATTCATAGCACCTGTATCCACCAAAAATTCCTTAGCTGAGCCATGCAAATGTGCAGTAACATAAGGACCACACTGATCTACAGGTATCTGAACTGGTCCCTCACACTGTCCCTAGCTGTCCTAGCTGTGAGACATTCCTGTCACCTCATCCAAATCATAGTCATTGTGGTAATACTGTTTGCCCCTAGGGTCGTCAAAGTAGTTCTGGTCTGTGTGACCCTTCGATGTCCCAGCAGGCTGAACCCTGTCCTGGCCACCGTCTCCACGCCCCCGTCCATGAGACCCTCGTCCCCTCGGGCCGCCACCTTTTGCAAAAGCACAGGACATTCACTCCATCAGTGTCCCTCCTCTTTACAGTACGCACACTGATTTGGCCCTACAGGCGTAGTGTTCCTGCTAGCATGCGGAAGCTGTCGGTCCGGACCACTGTGCCCTCTACTATTCCCTCAAAAAGCCTGTTGCAATAACACCTTCGTCTTCAATTCTTTGTGATTTTTCTCCATCTTCTCCTTCTCCTCATTTTTCCTATGTTCATAATACTGTGCCATACTCAATATTATAGAAGGGATGGAGGTAGTCCAAGTGCTCTCCGAAGCCTTCAACCAAGTTGCGATCTCAGGAAGCAGGTTCATAACAAATCTGTTAACGAACAATCGGACACCACCCTCCACCGACAAGTCCTGTCCGCTAAAATCCCAAAACACACCTTCAAATCAAGTGAAAAAATCAGACACACTTTCATCTTTCTTCTGAGGACATGCCGTTAACTTGTCCCAATCTACCCTTCTTGGTGGAATAAGAGAATGCATATAAGAAATAATTCGGCCAGGCAAGGCTAGTATCTCAGCCTTAGGCTTCTCACCAGGCTTCCTCTCCTGGTCCCATGCTTTAATCTGATCCCAGGTACCACCCAATTCTGCAACGTGGTCCTGTGTGTGTACCTGCCTCCAAATATCAACGGGTACCAGTAAACCAAAGAACATTTCAATATCTGCAAGCGTCATCACTGTTGATGAAGCGGCCTCCGTCAATTCCTTATAATACGCAGTAGGATTTTTCCTAGGGTCGGGTAATTGAGTCTTAAGGGACAAAACTTCACTTCTCTTCCACGGAGTATAAACCCATTGTTCCTGAAACCGGGCCTCTACCCGGGGTCTAGTAACAATGTTATGCTGATCCCGTAGCTCTGGTATCTCAGGGTGATATATGGGGTGGACTTCCCTCATCGGGAATTGGGACACTGTCTTCGGGCTCTTCTCAATCAGTCTACCCCGATAGGCGACTAGTGTTGCGACATTACCAAAGACCTTACTAGGTGCCATATCAGCAGCATACACATTGTCCCTAATATCATAAATAATCTGGGGTGCGGCATCATAAAACACTGTTCCCACAGGCCAATCAATCAAAGTAGCCAACATGTGCTTAAAGGCATGCTGCTGCACAAACGGCTCATAATCTTTCATCACACACCACACATCCTCCACACTGTAAATGGGGTGACGAGCCCACTGAGCGGCCTGATTGGCTACCACCTTCTTCTCTTCGTCGCCCACATCAGATTGTATCAATATTAGCCCCAGTGGCTCCCTAGCAGTCGCCCAGTCCCAGTCCCCGTCCCCTAATCCGCTACTCAGTACTGTCGGGGAATGAAGGAAAAGGGAAGGAGTAGTAACAGAGGGAACGGGCACCAATGTCGCCAATGGCTGTGTCGTAGGTGTAAGAGCTGGAGGGAAAGATGCTGAAACAATAGGCGTAGCAGGAAGACTGGCGGTCATCGCAGGCACAGAAGGCGAAGCCAACTAAAGGACAGAAGGTGCGGTGGCCAAAGCAGCTGGATCAATAACAGAAGAAACAGAAACAGCAGAAACAGAAAAGATGGGCGATTGAGGCTGTGGGATGGCAGGATATATTTTCTGCGGGGCGTATGGGGGTGGAGGTCGAGCATCTAGCAATTCCTCCACAAATGTATCATTTTCTTCTCGAGCAACATAAGATTTTTCACATTGCAATCGAAACGTCCTATCAGCACACTCTATCCCTTTCTCTGTTTTCTCTCTATCATACACTACAGCTTTCTGAGTCACTGTCTGCATTTTTCCCTTCCGGGCCTCCTTCTCTGGTTTCATTCGTCTCTGTCTCGCTTCCTTTTGCCATGTTCTGAGGGAATCAAACATCGACTGCCTACTTCTTTTCGCAAACAATTTATCCTGTAGAAAATTAATTTTCTGTTCATCAAAAAGGCCTGTCAATGGCCACTGCAACTCGGCATTGTCCCTCGTATATTTGTGCCATAACGTACTAAACATAATACGGCCAAGGCCATGTTTGACATACATGTCAAATTTGGGGTGCCTTCTGGCGGCGCTGGCTGGCTTTCTTCCAATCGAGCATCAGTAGAACAACAACGACAGCCCAAACAAAACATTTTGCTAACACACGGCACCTTTCAAACGGAAGCAAGTTCACTATTGATGCCGAGCAGATATTTGCAAATATCTTGCCGAAATCTGTTCTCAGACCTCATCAAATACAAACCAAAGTGGTACCATGTTCACAAAGAACTCAAACAAATTCAAGCGCTTGTCCAAAAACGATCCTCAGACCGTACCAAACACAAACCAAAATGGCGCCGTAGCCACAAAGAACCAAAGCAAACTCACCTTGTGCACACAGGTCAAACAAATTTATTCTCCACTGCCGACTCTTCAGGACCATACGGTCAGATCCAAGGGTTTTGCTGTTCAGGACCCCAGCCGGGATGACCACTGGACGAGGCACCGCCCGGTCAGACAGACGGGGCAGCTGCGAGTACCAGACTCTCTCGTGCAGGGATCCCCGGTCCGCCCGTCCGACCCGACGCGGCCCCGACCTCCTCACCCGTCGGTGGGCGAGGAAGGGCCACATCCGATGGGTCCCTGTTCGGGTGCCAACTGAAGGAAGTGACCCGATTAGGGCCACCCGGGTCACTCGCGACAATCTCTCAGCCTTCCAAACAAATGAAGAGTCGATCAGACAGTAGAGAATACAAACCAAAGTTATTTATTAGCCATACACTCGAGCGGAGTCCAGTCTAACCAGCCTCCTTAGATTGCTGCAGAGGGACTGACCCCGGCCAACATGGTAATACATGATATACATTTCCAGTACCCCTAAGGACACGCCCAGACTGGAATTTTTCAGTTAGTAGCTGGTGAACAAAGGAGACACAGAAGGATGAGCTACAATCCTGAGACCGGGTACATGCTATCTCAGTTTCAAGGTTACTCTGCCCGTGTCCGCCACACTAAGGGTGGGAACAGGCCTATCTAACGGGAAAGGTATGTAATGACAAAACAGTCTATTCATTAGTGCAGCGAAGCTCAACCTTGGAGAAATAGAAAAAAATATCGAGACTGCTTTCTGCTGAGGCAAACAGAATGAGACAGAAGTTTAGTTTCGATCATGGTACAAAATTGCGGCTAAATGCAAAATGGCGCCGCAAATGCTAACTTAAATTGTACAATGCAAGGGGAAATCGACCAAAAACATTTTCCATTCCAACAATCATGCTTAATTATTCTTATGTAATATGTTTAGTTGAACATGACATCAAGGCAAGTTTTGTACCCTTCATTTTTAAACACATCCATATCTCAAATCAGTTGTAAATTATTTTGGATTTGAATTTAGCATGTGTTTAGATCAACCATCGCATTCACTTATGTGTTTATATGTTTTTTCAGTCGTTTTTACAAAAGTCTGTTGTTTATGTTTATGCAATTAATATGCACATGGGCACTTTAAATACCACTGAAAGCACCGTAGTTGTGTCATGTGATAGAGGCCAGGCTTGGCCGAAACGCGTCATGGCGAACTGTGAAAAAGAAATATTTTTTGCACTTATCTTCGGTGTCTGTATCCTGAAGTCCCCTGTGTGGAATCGACAGAAGGGGTGTGGAATGAAAAAAAATATATATATATTTATATATATATATATATATATTCACTGAAAAAACCATAGGTTTCAGGCACGTTATAGTTAGAAATTGGCATTTTAAAAAAACCTTTGAAATTCACTGAAAAAACCATAGGTTTCAGGCAAGTTATAGTTAGAAATTAGCATTTCAAAAACCTTAGAAATTCACTGAAAAAAACATAGGTTTCAGGGACGTTATAGTTAGTTGGACATTTCACTCATACAAGACCATAGAAATTCCACCGTTATAGTTAGTTCAGCTAACTATAACTCGCGCCCCCGCAATGCACTGCTAATGACGTCACATATTACATCATTCATGACATGGTCAGTGACATCACTGATGACATCACTGATGACATCTCAAACTAACTATAACGGTGGAATTTCTATGGTTTTGTATGAGTGAAATGTCCAACTAACTATAACGTCCCTGAAACCTATGTTTTTTCAGTGAATTTCTAAGATTTTTGAAATGCTAATTTCTAACTATAACGTGCCTGAAACCTATGTTTTTTTCAGTGAATTTCAAAGGTTTTTTAAATGCCAATTTCTAACTATAACGTGCCTGAAACCTATGGTTTTTTCAGTGAATTTCAAAGGTTTTTTAAATGCCAATTTCTAACTATAACGTGCCTGAAACCTATGGTTTTTTCAGTGAATTTCAAAGGTTTTTAAATACTAATTTCTATCTATAACGTCCCTGAAACGTATGGTTTTTTCAGTGAATTTCAATGTTTTTTTTTAATGCTAACTTCTAATTATAATGTTTATTTAACCTATAGTTTTTCCGACACCCAAGAAGGACACAACACCCACTGCCACAACCCTCAGGACCTCCCCCCGTACCACCCTCTCCCTACTGTAATTTTTTTTATTTGTTATTTAAACTATATAATGTCTTCTTGTTTTTTAAATATTAAACAACTACATACAGTATGAAAGGGAGCCCAGCCCAGAGCCACATCTGAAGACAAACACATGTCATAGACCAACTGATCAAGCAGCTCCGACACCCAAGAACGCCACAACACCCACCACCACCCCCAGGACCCCCCCCTCTACCACTGAGGCAGCGCAGAACAAGACAGCGAACTTTCCGAAAACGGCATGGCCCCTCAGCCACACAATAGCTGAATATTGGGACAGATGTGAACAAACTATATGTGAAGGAAGCAATTCACCCATGTTTAACAATGCACACAATGCAAAGTGTAGCGGTGATGTGCTGGACACATCTCAGTATGCAGAACACACACCTCTCCATGTGCACAAATACTACTGGTGCTTGTACTGTTGTGGACAGTGGACCCAACCATGTTACGTCAAACACTAGGGAAGATCTCAGTCATGTAGCTGTGTCACCCCCCCTGTAAGCATAAGCGTAACCGGAGTGGGCTGGTCCGATGTACGCCACTTCAGCGTAGGAGTGTGAATAAATAGGCCGGAGCTCTGGGCGTGGTTCACTTGTGGGAAGGCCAAAGCGTCTGCCAGGGCGGCGCCCCTCACCCTGCCACGAGGCCGCCAACATGACCACCAGCCTCCTCAGCCGATCGCTGTCTTCCGCCACACAGGCTCCCAGCGGCACAGCACCGCGGACTTATGTCTGTACAAACGACTGCCTTCAATATACACTGCGGACAGCAAGGCTCACAATTCAGATCGAGTCGCGATTGCAGATGACGCAGTCCAGTAGGCAAGAGACATTGCTCAAGTCAACAACACATGGCTGTGGGCCCTTCCTGACCGCTGCCTCCGGCCTACACTGCGGTCAGTAGGGCTCACTATTCAGATGGAGTCGAGATTGCAGATGATGTAGTCCAGTAGGCAAGATACATTGCTCAAGTCAACAACACATGGCTGTGGGCCCTTCCTGACCGCTGCATCCGGCCTACACTGCGGTCAGTAGGGCTCACAATTCAGATGGAGTCGAGATTGCAGATGACGCAGTCCAGTAGGCAAGAGACATTGCTCAGGTCAACAACACGTGCCTGTGGGCCCTTCCTCACCCCTGCCTCCACTGCGGTGAGTAGGGCTCACAATTCAGAGCGACCCGCGATTGCAGATGACGCAGTCCAGTAGGCAACAGACATTGCTACCGGTGCGGCCAGCCCGGACTACGCATCATCGCTGACTGCGCACACGCTAAGTGCTTCAAGTACCACTAACTGTGCAGCTCAAGTCAACGCCACGTGGCTGTGGGCCCTTGATGACCGCTGCCTCCGGCCTACAATGCGGTTAGCAGGGATAACAATTCAAGATTAGTGCCGATGCAAATTGTGTAAGAGAGTATAATCGGTTGAGAAGACTGTATGCTCCAATCTGTGCAGCTCAAGTCAACGTCACGTGGCTGTGGGCCCTTGCTGACCGCTACCTCTGGCCTACACTGCGGTCATCAGGGCTCACAATTAAAATTAAGTCTTGATTAATTAATTACAGAGTCCAGTAGGCAAGTAACTATCACAGGCCTAAAACCTACATAATATCCTTTTAGTATCCTTGCTTCAAGAACTTTTTTATATCAGTTATAGCTTTAGTACAATCACCAAATTCATCTTCAAGTGCAAACGAACACTCATTAGCAGTCTACACTGCGGGCAGCAGAGCTCGCAATTCGAATTTTGGACACGTGGTGCCACTAACCCTGTTCAACACAAGCCGCGACACGTGGTGCCACTAACCCTGTTCAACACAAGCCGGTGACACGTGGTGCCACTAACCCTGTTCAACACAAGCCGATCCCACATGTGGAACTGTGTCCTGAGTCCTGAATAGCAGTGACCCCAAGTCAGTGCAGCGACCACAGCACCAGACTCTCTTCGATCAGTGAGGCATATTTCCATATGCAAGGCCGGCTACAGGTGGTGCCACTAACCCTGTACAACACAAGGCGCGACACGTGGTGCCACTAACCCTGTTCAATACAAGCCGATCCCACATGTGGAACTGTGTCCTGAGTCCTGAATGGCAGTGACCCCAAGTCCGTGGCAGCGACCACAGCACCAGACTCCCTTCGATCAGTGAGGCATATTTCCATATGCAAGGCCGGCGACACGTGGTGCCACTAACCCTGTTCAACACAAGCCGCGACACGTGGTGCCACTAACCCTGTTCAACACAAGCCGGTGACACGTGGTGCCACTAACCCTGTTCAACACAAGCCGATCCCACATGTGCAACTGTGTCCTGAGTCCTGAATGGCAGTGACCCCAAGTCCGTGGCAGTGACTACAGCACCAGACTCCCTTCGATCAGTTAGGCATATTTCCATATGCAAGGCCGGCGACACGTGGTGCCACTGAACCTGAACTACGCAGGCCGGTGGGGCCACCAACCTATGTACGTGGCTGTGGGCCCTTGCTCACTGCTACCTCTGGCCTACACTGCGGTCAGCAGGGCTCACAATTCAGATACAGTCGCGATTGCAGATGACGCAGTCCACTAGGCAAGAGACGTTGCTCCCAGTGCGGCCCGTCCGCACCAAGCAGCATCACAGGCTCATACATTCTCAATGCTTCTGGTGCCACTAACTGTGTACCTCAACTCAACACCACGTGGCTATGGGCCCTTGCTGACCGCTACCTCTGGCCTACACTGCGGTCATCAGGGCTCACAATTAAAATTAAGTCTTGATTCATTAATTACAGAGTCCAGTAGGCAAGTAACTATCACAGGCCTAAAACCTACATAATATCCTTTTAGTATCCTTGCTTCAAGAACTTTTTTTATATCAGTTATAGCTTTAGTACAATCACCAAATTTATCTTCAAGTGCAAACGAACACTCATTAGCAGTCTACACTGCGGGCAGCAGAGCTCGCAATTCGAATTTTGGACATGTGGTGCCACTAACCCTGTTCAACACAAGCCGCGACACGTGGTGCCACTAACCCTGTTCAACACAAGCCGGCGACACGTGGTGCCACTAACCCTGTTCAACACAAGCCGATCCCACATGTGGAACTGTGTCCTGAGTCCTGAATGGCAGTGACCCCAAGTCCGTGGCAGCGACCACAGCACCAGACTCCCTTCGATCAGTGAGGCATATTTCCATATGCAAGGCCGGCTACAGGTGGTGCCACTAACCCTGTACAACACAAGGCGCGACACGTGGTGCCACTAACCCTGTTAAATACAAGCCGATCCCACATGTGGAACTGTGTCCTGAGTCCTGAATGGCAGTGACCCCAAGTCCGTGGCAGCGACCACAGCACCAGACTCCCTTCGATCAGTGAGGCATATTTCCATATGCAAGGCCGGCGACACGTGGTGCCACTAACCCTGTTCAACACAAGCCGCGACACGTGGTGCCACTAACCCTGTTCAACACAAGCCGGCGACACGTGGTGCCACTAACCCTGTTCAACACAAGCCGATCCCACATGTGCAACTGTGTCCTGAGTCCTGAATGGCAGTGACCCCAAGTCCGTGGCAGCGACCACAGCACCAGACTCCCTTCGATCAGTGAGGCATATTTCCATATGCAAGGCCGGCGACACGTGGTGCCACTAACCCTGTACAACACAAGGCGCGACACGTGGTGCCACTAACCCTGTTCAAAACAAGCTGATCCCACATGTGGAACTGTGTCCTGAGTCCTGAATGGCAGTGACCCCAAGTCTGTGGCAGCGACCACAGCACCAGACTCCCTTCGATCAGTGAGGCATATTTCCATATGCAAGGCCGGCGACACGTGGTGCCACTAACCCTGTACAACACAAGGCGCGACACGTGGTGCCACTAACCCTGTTCAATATAAGCCGATCCCACATGTGGAACCAGACTCCCTTCAGTTTTATTTGTTGTTGTTTTGTTTAAATAAAATGTTTTATATGTAAATCTATACATGACTAAGATTCTTGTTTGTCCAACCGCACAGGGACAATTCCAGGCCCAAGAAGGTTGTTGGGGGTATGTTGCTAATGTGGGAAGAGGGTGCGTTACCTGCTGATGTGGGGAGAGGCAGCGTGAAAGGGGTATCTCTCACAGAAAGAACTCCGGTATGTTTTCAGAAATGCCTCGGACAGATGCCAGCTGACGGACTGAATCACAAAATGGCTTTTCAATGCTTATGTAGTGTGACTTATTAACAGTTCGCACCCAGGCTCGCAGAGGGACAACTGCGGCCCGTCCGCTCGACTCACAGATGCAGTACTACGAGCCGTCTGCTCCCAAAGGAACAGCAGCGTAGTAGCTCGCAGAGGTACAGGAACAGCAGCGTACTAGTTCGCAAAGGTAGAGAGCTGCGAGCCGACGGACTGGCTTCTAACGGCATAGCTGCGAAGGGGTGATGTTGGGCAGAGGGAGCGTGAAAGGGTTATCTCGCACAGACAGAGCTCCGGTATATTAAATTGCCCCCAGGACCTTTCTTTTATATTTTCACTCGATGCGAGAAAGCGCGCTTTCTGGACCAAGACCTTTCTCCCTACCATATTTGGCGTAATTCCGCTCAGCAGTTTGACCTGTAGCCTTGTCCAAAGTTTCCTATGGAAAATCCATTGAGAAAACACGTTTTCACACCCCCCACATAGCTACCTGTCGCAGGCGTACTCGCTGTTGGTGTGCAGGTCTGTGGTCTAGTTGCCAACTTGTCACGGCCACTCCCTGAGGGCAGGTTTGCACACACACCACACCCATCCGGCACATGCGTCACAGGCCAGGTGACCACACAAATATAATGGATCGACAACGTCACATCCTTTATTGCCGGTGGTGACTGGATGGCGGACACTCCACGGGGCTCAATCATAAAGAGTCCATGAAAACTTGCGCAGAGGGTTAGTCGCACCCTGAGCTGTATGGCCGTCAGGGGCCTACTACCACGTGGCACGGACTTGAGTTGCACAGGGTTACTGCCACCCGAAGCTGATGTGGCCGTCAGGGGCCTACCACCACGTGGCGCGGACTTGAGCTACACAGGGTTAGTGCCACCCAGAGATGATGTGGCCGTCAGGGGCCTACTACCACGTGGCGCGGACTTGAGTTGCACAGGGTTAGTGCCACCCGAAGCTGATGTGGCTGTCAGGGGCCTACCACCACGTGGCGTGGACTTGAGTTGCACAGGGTTAGTCGCACCCTAAGTTGTATGGCCGTCAGCGGCCTACCACCACGTGGCGCTGACTTGCGTTGCACAGGGTTAGCGGCACCAAAAGCTCAAGTGGTCTCCGCCATTGATGACTCAGGACTCAGCGACATGTGTGGGATCTGCTGGGCTGCGGGGCAAGTCCACATAATGTCCACCAAGCCATGGTGGCGGGATCGGGCCCTGGAGCTTTCACGGGCACGTGGAGTGCCCACTGCTAGACACTCCGGTGGCAGCAGGTAATTATTTGGTCATGGATGTGCAGGGGCAGCAGTGTCTCTCTCTCTCTCTCTCTCACTTCCCTCTCTTCACTCTCTCTCTCACTCTCTTCCTTCCTTTCCTTCTATCTCTCTCACTCTCTCTCTCCCTTCTCCCTTTCTCACTCCCTTTCTTTCTTTCCTTCCCTCTCTGGCTTTTTTTCCTTCTCTCTTTCTCTGTGTCTCACTCCTTTGATATGCGCATTACACACGTCCTTATTTTGTGCTTTATTTTCCAGGCTGTGTCGTCGACATTAATGGACCCGACAGGAGTCTTCCGCCTTGTTGTTTTGTGTTCAGTTTGTTAAATTTAGTTCATCCTCTATATGTACGGAAAAATAAAGTTTGGAAAAAAAAAATTCAATAAAGTTTTTGGTTGTTACTTAAGTGCTGTGTGACTCTTTCTCGTTCTTATTACTGTTATTTAGTGGTGTCCACCATGGTGTTAAATTTTGGGGCAGTTATCGCGGGAATACTGGTGATGTCTGCAGTTTGCACCAGCTTCTGAATAGTGTGTTAGATTTATCTCAACTTTAGTTGCATGAAAGTGCTGATAATGAGATGCAGAGTAGGCGTTCCCGTGCAAAAACACACGAGGTGCACCTTTGCGATTTATTCTAAATACTATAATCCTGTATTGAATTGCACTGTGGTGGTGGGTGCATTTACAGTGTACACACAAAATCAATGAAGAAATCTCATTGTATTTATATTGATTGGGAATAGTGGGTCAGGTGCTGAATCTTGACGGGATACACTGCCCAGTTCGTTTATTTTTCTGTACACGAAAAAACCACATCACAACTTTCACAACGAAAGGCAAAAACTGCGATGCGAAACAAATTCCGGCAATAAGTCGCGTTAGCACCAGGGATTTTACACCTGCTTTCTGCTGGTGTTAAGCAGGACGACTACCTGCAGCATGAAAGGGAACACAGCCAAGAGCCACACCGGAACACCTACAGGTGCCATAGAGTCAATGAGCATGATACACGGATACCCATGAGGGCCACAACACTCATCGCAACAACCCCAGGACCGCCAACGCACCCCGAACCCGCATCTGAGCAAGTGTGTCCGTGTGGTCATTGTGTTAGCATGATGGGCACGGGCCCTGCAACATCACAGTGTGCTGTCTTCAGCGGACGTTACCATGTCACCTCAGCGTTGGCAGTGAGCCTGGACATGTAGCTACGCACGCATCCTCCTGCATGCACAAGCGGCATGTGCTGGTCCGGCGTACACAGGTCAGCGCAGGGAGGTGCCTATCCGGCAAGGGGAACGGGGTGTCTCGGACATGTCCGTGTACAAGAAGTGCGGTAAGTGTGTCTCTGTGTTCTGGTGTGGCCGCCACAAGGGCCGCAGCAGTCGATGTTGTAAAGTGGCATGCACCACCTCCAAACGGCAGTGTCACGGTGTGATTGGAATGCCGCAGGACATGCGTGAATAGGCATTACAATGGTGTGCCGTAGGAGTGCACGGGATACAACAGCGCAGCGCACAAAAGTGTGGGGGCTCGTGGGAGGGAGGAGCAGCTGTTTGGCAACGTAACACACAGTCAAGCCGCCCATGTGCCACGTGCTGGGTATCTCATCCATGATGACCAGGGTCGACGACATCCCACAACACCCACGACCGGCCTTTGTACACATCCTGTATGAATGCAGCTGGAGAAGTTACTGTAGGGATGAAAGGTTCTTTGTCTGAGCTATCTAGCGCTAACACATCTGCTGCTCCAAGAAGGAACTTGCAAGTGGCCAGCCCCCCCTGACAGATACGATAATATTTGCATCCGTCTCCCACACTACGCACTGCCCGATTTGAGAACAACGAGTACACATCGCACACTCAAAAGTCCTTCGTCGTAGTTAGTGTGCGTGAAATGGCCTTCACACGTACTCCCACCACACCCCTGCCCTGCACCCATTGCACACAGACCCGGCTCATTGCACAAAGCTGTGCCATTTCATCCACAAGACTGGCACACGGCAAGCCAGTGCAGCTACAAGCAGAGCCACTGACGCAATGGCAGGGCATCCCGAACACATGGTCGACTCCATTCACGTCCACCTATACCTTGCACGTCTGCTGCATGTCCTGGGTGCACTGCCTTTGGCAGTGCTGCGGATCACTTACCGGCTGAGCTTCCGCATTGCGGACATCACCTGCGTTCAACCTGTATTGCAATGTCGCACGTGCCTATCCGAGTGGTGCATGGACGTGTGCCTCTCCAACGTGTGCGTAGCTGACATGGATTACGACGGGTGTGTGCGCCCCCTGTTGGCCCACGACCAGGAGTGTCATGGTGATGCCCGTTTATGGCATGCATGGATGTTTGGCATGCATGTTGGGAACTGGGCCTGGGAGATTGCACGTGTCGTAGTATGCAGTGAGAAAATTGACCCACTTCCCGATTCTGCTTTGGTGCACATTGGGTACAGTGGTTGGAGTCAGCACATCTGTCCCGGTCAGCTGATGGATTACGTCGACGACATGTCAAATATTGTGGCCAACCATCACTCATTAGAGATAGTGGCTTACGCAGCTGCACTCGCGTTCATGGACGAGTGACAAGGTACCTGCAACCACGACTCGATGTGCCACATTGCACGTGTCCCACCGCATCATTGCACGTTGTGAATCTGGTCACATGTCCCAAGGCGACAGTGGACATGGCTGCATTGGTGTCGACTTATGTCCGAGGCGCGGACAACCAACGCTGCTTGACACTGACGTGTGTTGGTGATGGACTACCCTGAGGTGAACATGGACGTTTTCCTACGTTCCTTATTCAGGCATGCTGCTGCATTTGTCTGCATATCGTGGCACTACTCTTGGCCGTACTGACATGCACTTTTTTTTATAAAGTTTCCACATTTTCACTTGTCTCCAAATGTGTTGTGTCTTCATTTGTATGCCAATGTGTGTGTCACGGACTCTCTGGCTGCCTGCCATACATGAATTGCTACCCCATCCGGACTGTGGGTTTGTACTTATGCGTTCTCATGTGCCTGTTTCGTACTGACGCTTTTGGAAGTTTATCCACCACAGGTGAGTGCATTTGTGTCCTGTGTTCGATTGTGTGAATGTTTGTGTTTGGACAACATTGTGTTGGATGTTGGTGTGCTCTGCTTCCTATGTGTGTGTGCTGCATTCTGTGTGAGATGTCCCTTCATGTGAGGTATTGTTCACCCTTCTCCCTTTCAGGCAGTGTGGTTTTCACTTCTGTGCTTGTTCAGTGGTGTGATGTTGGCGGGTTGTGTGACTTGTGCTCCTTGTTGGTGTGTTTCATTTTAGCCATGGTTTGTCTCTAGTTGTGCTGTACTTAATTGTGTATGTGTGCCATTTTGCCCATCTCCCCCGTCCCCCACTCCCTGCTTGTTCCTCTTCCTGGTGCTGTTGTGTCTGTAATTTTGTTACTCCACACATAAATACATGTAAAGAACAAATTAGAATAGTTCCTTGATTGTTTTAGATTGCAAAACTTCTCTCTATTGGTTATTTTTTAATTTTCCATATAAACAGTTTTTTAATATTCAAGGACACATAGAAGTCAGAAGTGCAACGTATTCTATCAACACACTTTCTAGAACATTCTACAACATGTGCAGGTTAAAAGTTCATCAATTTTTTAAACCTAACGATATTTTTTTGCAACATTTTCTCAAACATTTAACGGCACGTGCAGGTTAAAAGTTCACGATTGTTTTAAGTTCGAACAGTGCCTTCCAAATGCAAGTAGCAGGTGTGGTTGAGTTGACCAAATTTTATCCTATCATATGTACTCCACGTTTAAACTGCTTTTTCTTAACCAATCACAAAGATGCTTTTCCACAAAACGAATGTGCACCCTACTTTAAAAAAACAATGCTTTTCATCTCCCAATCAGTTATCGTTTTGAATGAGAAAAAAAGTAGTTCCCCACCTTTAAACATATCTCTTATTCTACGAACGGACTGCATGAGCTACAGACATCTATCCATACTTTCCAGCCATACCTTCAAAATGCTAGTGTGGATGGTAGGACATAGCTATGTTTTCTGGTGCAAGAGGTATGCAGAACAGAGACGTATTGACTTAGACCTAGGTTTACAAAATGTGGACATTAAATGGTTTGGACAGAGAGGATTGAAGTGGCACCAATTGTTGCCTTTGGTTAAAACCTGTTTGCATCTCCAACACCCTGACCTCATGATTGTGCACTGTGGTGGAAACGAACTAGGCACATTGACTGGTGTAGGTTTGGAAATGCTAATGAAAGACACCTTTCGACAATTGATGTTGCTTTTGCCTCAAACTGTCTTTGTATATTCCAATATATGCCAAAGACAGAAGTGGAAATGGTCAAACCAATTTTGTCCTCAGATTGAAAAATCTAGGAAGAATGTCAACAAAGCTGTGTCTGCATACCTCAGAGACCATAGAATGGGGTCGATCTACAACAACAACATACGTTTTGATATGGCTGATATCTACAGAAGTGATGGAGTACACTTCACACATCAGGGAAATCGAGTTTTTCCGAATAACCTGAAGCTGTGCATTCGCACTTATATGTAGCTCCAACTAATAAACACAAGGGCTCTTTTTAGAGCCGCCTTATATTCCCAATATCGGTTCGCAGAGTGACAGCTGCGATCCGGCTCGCACAGGGAGACCTGCGGGCCGTCGGCTCGCAAACGCACACCAGCGTGCTGGCTCGCAGAGGGAGAGCTCGGGTCTAACTCGCAAGGGGACACCAACGGGCCAACGGCCCTGCTAGCAGAGACACACCTATCACCTAACGGACTGGCTCGCACATGTACAGCTAGGGACACGACGGCTCGCAGACGCGGACCTGCGAACTGACGGACTGGTACTGTTTTATGCTAGTACAGTGGTGTTAGTGTACTGTAGGGGGTTCGTGCTGGAGGTAGCGTTTTAGGGTTTGAGGTAGTGCAGTGGTGTTTGGGTAGTGTAAGAATCGTGCTGGAGGTAGTGTTTTAGAGTTTACGACAATGCAGTAATGTTTGGGTAGTGTAAGGGGTCATGCTGGGAGTACTGTTTTGGGGTTTAGGGTAGTGCAGTGGTGTTTGTGTAGTGTAGGGGGTCATGCTGGAAGTAGTGTTTTAGGGTTTACGGCAGTGCAGTGGTGTTTGGGTAGTGTAGGGGTTCATGCTGGGAGTAGTGTTTTAGGGTTTACGACAATGCAGTGGTGTTTGGGTAGTGTAGGGGGTTGTGCTAGGGGTAGTATTTTAGGGTTTATGGTAGTGCAGTGGTGTTTGGGTAGGGGGTCGTGCTGGGGGCAGATTTATGGTTTAGGGTAGTGCAGTGGTGTTTGGGTAGTGTAGGTGATCGTGCTGGGGGTAGTGTTTTAGAGTTTACGACAGTGCAGTGGTGTTTGGGTAGTCTTAGGGTAGTGTAGGGGATCGTACCGACAGACTGACTCACAGAGCTCGGAGCCGACGGACGGCCTTCAAAAGGCATAGCCGCGACCTGGTGATATGAAGAGAGGCAGCGTGAAAGGCATATCTCACACAGACACAGATGCCAGTGTTGCCTTGCAGAGGTAAAACTACGAACCCGATGGCTTCTACACGGAGAGATGCGAGCTGACGGAGTAAATCACAAAATGGCTGGCAACACTTCCTGGTTTCAACCATTCACAGCCAATAAGCCGCAAGCTGGTGCTTGTAACCCCTCAGCCAATCACATGTCAGAATTCTCAAATATCCATATCAGTAAAATTTGATATTTCTCAAAAACTACTGAACGGATTTACACCATTTAAACAAAAGCATGCTTTCTGGACCATCACCTTTCTCCCTGCCAAATTTGGCGTAATTCCTTTCAGCAGTTTCACCTGTAGTCTTCTGTAAAGTTTTGTATGGAAATTGCATGCAGAAAACACGTTTTAGGACCCTCTTTTTTCTCAGCCCCTCCTACACCATTCACCCCCAAACTTTCAATATAAGAGCTAATCAAAAAAAGAGAAACTTTTTCGATAATTTCATAAAGATTCGTCAAACGACGCCAAAGTTACAAGCACATAGAAGGCTCCAGAAGGGGGGCCGCGCAACCCCCTCCGAACATGAGTGAAGCCCCGGGGCTGCACGGACCCCAGCGCACCCCCGCAACCCCTGCGAGCCCCTGCTATTATTTTTTAAGAAATACCCCTGGAACCTAGCCCACCCAAGGGCCTCATTAAAATGA
Source organism: Calotriton arnoldi (assembly GCA_963921515.1). Classification (NCBI taxonomy): domain Eukaryota; kingdom Metazoa; phylum Chordata; class Amphibia; order Caudata; family Salamandridae; genus Calotriton; species Calotriton arnoldi. The sequence continues at coordinate 1,453,515 of CAWUFW010003981.1, forward strand.
AATGCGAGAACCTGCAACCCCAGCGCGACTTTTTGCCGATTTCTTTTTTTTTAAATGATTTTTTGGGCCCTGGGGGTCCTTCTGGTACCCCCTGAGCAGGCCTAGGGGGTCAGGGTTTTTCTACCCTGCCCCCTTCTCTTGTTTTATACCTTTGTTTCTCTGTTTTTGGGTGACTCGCTTCTACCGAGCCACAAGATGGCTGCCAACACTTCCTGGTTTGGACTACTAGCAGCCAATCACAGTGAAGCTCGCGCACGCGACTTAGGCTCCGCCCAGATATCGAAACTTTTATTTTTCTAATTTCTCAGCAACTACTGAACGGATTTACACCATTTTTAAAAGGTTGCTTTCTGACCCAAGCACTACCTTTCTGCCAAATTTGGAGTAATTCCGTTCAGTAGTTTCGACTGTAGCCTTGCACAAAGTTTCCTATGGGAAATTGATTTTTTACTCTTTTTTTTTAATTTCTCAAAAACTACTGAACGGATTTACACCATTTAAAAAAAAGGTCGCTTTCTGAACCAAGCTCTACCTTTTTGCTAAATTTGGGGTAATTCCGTTCAGCAGTTCGGGCTGTAGCTCGTCGCAAAATTTACTATGGAAATTAACATGGAGAAAATGAGTTTTGGGACCCCCCTTTTTTCTCAGCCCCCGCTTGACGAATCACCCCCCAACTTTCAGGATAGGAGCTGACCTGGATAGACTTTTTTTTGGACAACTTCAGGAAGATTCGTCAAACGACGCCAAAGTTATTAGCAAATCAAAAAATGCTTTTCCTATGGAAACTAGGTTCTAACTATAACTACCTACTGGCGACCGCCAGTAGGTAATATATATATATATATATATATATATATATATATATATATATATATATATATATATATATATATATATATGAAACAAAACACCTCGTTAAATCAAATGAGATGGAATCAGCACTTCTTTGGTTTTTCACTTCGATTTTCTTTTCTATCGAGTGACACAATCATCTATGCGTTTCGGCTGCCATACACAACCTTGTTCATGACCTATATATATATTACCTACTGGCAGTCTCCAGTGATGTCACTGACCATATCATGAGTGATGTAATATGTGAGGTGATAAGCAGTGCATTGCAGGAGCGCAAGTTATAGTTAACTCAGCTAACTATAACTGCTGAATTTCTCTGGTTTTGTATGAGTGAAATGTCAGCCTAACTATAATGTCTCTGGAACCTTTGGTTTATTTCAGTGAATCTTTAAGGTTTTTTTAAATTATATTTCCTAACTATAATGTCCCTGTAACCTTTGTTTTTTTCAGTATATATATATATATATATATATATATATATATATATATATATATATATATATATATATATATATATGCAAAAAGGAGCAGAGAACTCTGGGTAGTTCCCAAGTTTAGGTGGAAGGCAGCTCCTATATAGAGCACCCTCAACACCAGCGACACTATAAATTTGCTCACCACAAATGTCTGCTTTTCTATCAAAGTTTTTAAGCATAGGATTAGCACAGTGCTATCCACACCGAGATAGAAAGGGACAAAGTCTTTTGCCATTTCTACAGCAAAGTATTTAAGCATAGGATTAGCACAGTGCTATCCCTGCCGAGCTGTAAAATGACAAAAGCTAATTACCACTCCAGGCACAGTATTACAGCTTTGGATTGGTAAAATACCATCCAAGCCAACCTGAAATGAATAAAGCAACCCCTGACACGTGTTTCGCTGTCATTACAGCTCTTCAGAGAGGTTTAGCTTTGTCCAATAAATTTCGCGGCGCAACCCAGCGCCGGCAGAGGCGTGCACCACCACTAAAAAGGACTCCTGGCCGCCCGCTGATTCAAATACGGGCGATCAGGGCCATCGTGGATTGCCACGTTCGAGGGCCTGGCTGGGCCATCAAAATTAGGGCCTAAGACGGGACGAGCTGCTCTCCTGTGATTGTGGCGTGTTCCTGAGCCTTCTTTCACATATAATATACCCAATGGTGGGTTGGATTGATTTCTTGGACTACTGCTACCAGGAGGTATTGCGCGATGACGTAATTTGAAAATCTATCTAATCATCTTACCTGTGTGTTGCAGCAGCCATTGAATGCCATGCCCGTGAACAAGACGTAATGTCGAAACGCGTTGGGCGGCGTGCTGTGATTTTATGCTCTTGGACTGTATTAAAGGAATTGAAAGCAGCTTGGGTGTGCCGCCTATTGTCTCCCGGGGTTTCGTGGGAGGCACTTGGACAATAAATTTCGCGGCGCAACCCAGCGCCGGCAGAGCGTGCACCACCACTAAAAGGACTCCTGGCCGCCCGCTGATTCAAATACGGGCGATCAGGGCCATCGTGGATTGCCACGTTCGAGGGCCTGGCTGGGCCATCAAAATTAGGGCCTAAGACGGGACGAGCTGCTCTCCTGTGATTGTGGCGTGTTCCTGAGCCTTCTTTCACATATAATATACCCAATGGTGGGTTGGATTGATTTCTTGGACTACTGCTACCAGGAGGTATTGCGCGATGACGTAATTTGAAAATCTATCTAATCATCTTACCTGTGTGTTGCAGCAGCCATTGAATGCCATGCCCGTGAACAAGACGTAATGTCGAAACGCGTTGGGCGGCGTGCTGTGATTTTATGCTCTTGGACTGTATTAAAGGAATTGAAAGCAGCTTGGGTGTGCCGCCTATTGTCTCCCGGGGTTTCGTGGGAGGCACTTGGACAATAAATTTCGCGGCGCAACCCAGCGCCGGCAGAGGCGTGCACCACCACTAAAAAGGACTCCTGGCCGCCCGCTGATTCAAATACGGGCGATCAGGGCCATCGTGGATTGCCACGTTCGAGGGCCTGACTGGGCCATCAAAATTAGGGCCTAAGACGGGACGAGCTGCTCTCCTGTGATTGTGGCGTGTTCCTGAGCCTTTTTTCACATATAATATACCCAATGGTGGGTTGGATTGATTTCTTGGACTACTGCTACCAGGAGGTATTGCGCGATGACGTAATTTGAAAATCTATCTAATCATCTTACCTGTGTGTTGCAGCAGCCATTGAATGCCATGCCCGTGAACAAGACGTAATGTCGAAACGCGTTGGGCGGCGTGCTGTGATTTTATGCTCTTGGACTGTATTAAAGGAATTGAAAGCAGCTTGGGTGTGCCGCCTATTGTCTCCCGGGGTTTTGTGGGAGGCACTTGGACAATATATATATATATATATATATATATTCACTGAAAAAACCATAGGTTTTAGGGACAGTTATAGTTAGTTGGACATTTTACTCGTACAAAACCATAGAAATTCCCCCGTTATAGTTAGTTCAGGTAACTATAACTCGCGCCCCCGCAATGCACTGCTGATGACGTCACATATTACATCACTCATGACATGGTCAGTGACATCACTGATGACATCACTGATGACATCTCAAATGACATCACTGATGACATCACTGATGACATCATCCATGTGAGAATTTAATGCATCTTCTCACACCCTAATATAAGTTTTGATACACCCACTCTAAATTACAGACTGCCATTCTCAAAACCATAGACACTCCAACACCAAAACCTACATACCCACTCACTGATTCTTAGGTCTACACACACACATCCACTCACTCACCTGTACAGTCACTTATACTTACAGTCACTGACCATGTCATGAGTGATGTAATATGTGACGTCATCAGCAGTGCATTGCGGGCGCGAGTTATAGTTACCTGAACTAACTATAACGGGGAATTTCTATGGTTTTGTACGAGTGAAATGTCCAACTAACTATAACTGTCCCTAAAACCTATGGTTTTTTCAGTGAATTTCAAAGGTTTTTAAATGCTAATTTCTAACTATAACATATCTGAAACCTATGGTTTTTCTGTGAATTTCAAAGGTTTTTAAATGCTAATTCCTAACTATAACATGTCTGAAACCTACGTTTTTTTCAGTGAATTTCAAAGGTTTTGTAAATGACAATTTTTAAATGTATTAATTGTTATATTAATTTTTTTCATACTGATTTACTACATTTTTAGAAACAATTATTTTTTACATATTTTATTTTTTAAATTACATTGTAATTACATTATACATTACATTATAAAAAATACTTTCTCAGAATGAATTACTTTAGTTTAAATACTTTGCACATAGGCAATAGACTTTTAAGTACAGTAGTTACAGTTGTTGCAATGGGCAACACATTTTCAAACACAATGCAACATTCAGCTCAATGTGAATTTCTAGTTAAATGCAATTAGTTACTTTATGGATTACTTTTCTAACCACAGGACTGGATCCTAGATTCAGTCCTGTTACATCTCCTGTAAACAGTTGAGTAAAAGCGTTTTGGTTACAGTCGTGATTTTTAAGGAGGATTATTGTATTTTAAAAGTTGACACTTAGAAACTTTTTCTCATAGAATCACCAATGTTATCCTATGGAAGGAAATTCACTTAGCAGGTAAAAACTGTTATCATTACTTTTTCTTACTCAGTGTTGGATCCTGGATCCAGCACTGGTGCATCTCCTGTAAACAGTTGAAAGAATGCGTTTAAGTCATACAGGCGATTTTTAAGGAATATTTGTAGTTTGTGAAAATCGACACTTTGAAACTTTTCTGCTGAAAACCAGACAATGGATTCCTATGGAAGAAAATATAAGTTACTGGTAAGTACGGTTAAAATTACTTTTCAGGACCAGTACTGGGCTGAAAGATACAACACTGAGGTCTCTCCTTATAACAGGTGAGTAAATCGGAATTCGTATTTCGGCTGATTTTAGAGGAATATTTGTATGTTTCAAAAATCGACACTTAGAAACTTTTTCAGCAAAAAGCAGGCAATGATATCCTATGGAAGTAAATTCAAGTTACTGGTAAGTACGGTTAAAATTACTTTTGAGGATCATTACTGGGCTGAAAGATGCAGCACTGAGGTCTCTCCTGATAACAGGTGAGTAAATCGGAATTCGTATTTCGGCTGATTTTAGAGGAATATTATAAAGTTCCAAAACTCCACACGTAGAAGAATTTCCAAGTGAAACCAGTCAATGAAAGCCTATGGAAGGAAATTCAAGTTACTGGTAAGTACGGTTAAAATTACTTTTCAGGACCAGTACTGGGCTGAAAGATGCAGCACTGAGGTCTCTCCTGATAACAGGTGAGTAAATCGAAATTCGTATTTCGGCTGATTTTAGAGGAATATTTGTATGTTTCAAAAATCAACACTTAGAAACTTTTTCAGCAAAAAGCAGGCAATGATATCCTATGGAAGGAAATTCAAGTTACTGGTAAGTACGGTTAAAATTACTTTTGAGGATCAGTACTGGGCTGAAAGATGCAGCACTGAGGTCTCTCCTGATAACAGGTGAGTAAATCGGAATTCGTATTTCGGCTGATTTTAGAGGAATATTTTAAAGTTCCAAAACTCCACACTTAGAAGAATTTCCAAGTGAAACCAGTCAATGTTAGCCTAAGGAAGGAAATTCAAGTTACTGGTAAGTACGGTTAAAATTACTTTTCAGGACCAGTACTGGGCTGAAAGATACAGCACTCAGGTCTCTCCTGATAACAGGTGAGTAAATCGGAATTCGTATTTCGGCTGATTTTAGAGGAATATTTTAAAGTTCCAAAACTCCACACTTAGAAGAATTTCCAAGTGAAACCAGTCAATGTTAGCCTATGGAAGGAAATTCAAGTTACTGTTAAGTACGGTTAAAATTACTTTTCAGGACCAGTACTGGGCTGAAAGATACAGCACTGAGGTCTCTCCTGATAACAGGTGAGTAAATCGGAATTCGTAGTTCGGCAGATTTTAGAGGAATATTTGCACAATGGTGAAGGGAGGGGCGGGGCCTGAGGTGACATCTGTGCAAACGCGCCCGTGGCGCGTTTTAAGTTGGGGATTAAGTCCCCTTGAATCATGAGGGTCCCTACGGGCCAACTAGCCCACCAGGAACCTCCAGTATGCGCCAGGGGCTGCGTTGCAGAGATGTGTAGAGAGGCCACACCCCTTTTACACCTCTCTGCAACGCAGCTCTGTGGCGCTTTCTGGATGTACCTGTTGGGCTAGTTGGCCCCAGAGACCCTCAGGATTGAAGGGGATTTAATTCCCCATCTTAAAACGCGCCACGGGGCCTGTTTGCACACATGTCACCTGAAGCCCCGCCCCTCCCTTCACCACTGTGCAAACGCGCCCGTGGCGCGTTTTAAGTCGGGGATTAACTCCCCTTGAATCCTGAGGGTCCCTGGGGTGCAACTAGCCCACCAGCTACCTCCATTAAGCGCCACAGAGCTGCGTTGCAGAGAGGTGTAAAAGGGGCGTGGCCTCTGTACACCTCTCTGCAAGGCAGCCCCCTGGCGCATACTGGAGGTTCCTGGTGGGCTAGTTGGCCCCCAGGGACCCCCAGTATTGAAGGGGAATTACTTCCCCATCTGCAAACGTGCCAGGCACAGATGTCACCTCAGGCCCCGCCCCCACCCATCACCATTGTGCAAATATTCCTCTAAAATCTGCCGAACTACGAATTCCGATTTACTCACCTGTTATCAGGAGAGACCTCAGTGCTGTATCTTTCAGCCCAGTACTGGTCCTGAAAAGTAATTTTAACCGTACTTAACAGTAACTTGAATTTCCTTCCATAGGCTAACATTGACTGGTTTCACTTGGAAATTCTTCTAAGTGTGGAGTTTTGGAACTTTAAAATATTCCTCTAAAATCAGCCGAAATACGAATTCCGATTTACTCACCTGTTATCAGGAGAGACCTGAGTGCTGTATCTTTCAGCCCAGTACTGGTCCTGAAAAGTAATTTTAACCGTACTTACCAGTAACTTGAATTTCCTTCCTTAGGCTAACATTGACTGGTTTCACTTGGAAATTCTTCTAAGTGTGGAGTTTTGGAACTTTAAAATATTCCTCTAAAATCAGCCGAAATACGAATTCGATTTACTCACCTGTTATCAGGAGAGACCTCAGTGCTGCATCTTTCAGCCCAGTACTGATCCTCAAAAGTAATTTTAACCGTACTTACCAGTAACTTGAATTTCCTTCCATAGGATATCATTGCCTGCTTTTGCTGAAAAAGTTTCTAAGTGTTGATTTTTGAAACATACAAATATTCCTCTAAAATCAGCCGAAATACGAATTTCGATTTACTCACCTGTTATCAGGAGAGACCTCAGTGCTGCATCTTTCAGCCCAGTACTGGTCCTGAAAAGTAATTTTAACCGTACTTACCAGTAACTTGAATTTCCTTCCATAGGCTTTCATTGACTGGTTTCACTTGGAAATTCTTCTAAGTGTGGAGTTTTGGAACTTTATAATATTCCTCTAAAATCCGCCGAAATACGAATTTCGATTTACTCACCTGTTATCAGGAGAGACCTCAGTGCTGCATCTTTCAGCCCAGTACTGGTCCTGAAAAGTAATTTTAACCGTACTTACCAGTAACTTATATTTTCTTCCATAGGAATCCATTGTCTGGTTTTCAGCAGAAAAGTTTCAAAGTGTCGATTTTCACAAACTACAAATATTCCTTAAAAATTGCCTGTATGACTTAAACGCATTCTTTCAACTGTTTACAGGAGATGCACCAGTGCTGGATCCAGGATCCAACACTGAGTAAGAAAAAGTAATGATAACAGTTTTTACCTGCTAAGTGAATTTCCTTCCATAGGATAACATTGGTGATTCTATGAGAAAAAGTTTCTAAGTGTCAACTTTTAAAATACAATAATATTCCTTAAAAATCACGACTGTAACCAAAACGCTTTTACTCAACTGTTTACAGGAGATGTAACAGGACTGAATCTAGGATCCAGTCCTGTGGTTAGAAAAGTAATCCATAAAGTAACTAATTGCATTTAACTAGAAATTCACATTGAGCTGAATGTTGCATTGTGTTTGAAAATGTGTTGCCCATTGCAACAACTGTAACTACTGTACTTAAAAGTCTATTGCCTATGTGCAAAGTATTTAAACTAAAGTAATTCATTCTGAGAAAGTATTTTTTGTAATGTAATGTATAATGTAATTACAATGTAATTTAAAAATAAAATATGTAAAAAATAATTGTTTCTAAAAATGTAGTAAATCAGTATGAAAAAAATTAATATAACAATTAATACATTTAAAAATTGTCATTTACAAAACCTTTGAAATTCACTGAAAAAACCGTAGGTTTCAGACAGGTTATAGTTAGGAATTAGCATTTAAAAAACCTTTGAAATTCACTGAAAAAACCATAGGTTTCAGATATGTTATAGTTAGAAATTAGCATTTAAAAACCTTTGAAATTCACTGAAAAAACCATAGGTTTTAGGGACAGTTATAGTTAGTTGGACATTTCACTCGTACAAAACCATAGAAATTCCCCCGTTATAGTTAGTTCAGGTAACTATAACTCGCGCCCCGCAATGCACTGCTGATGACGTCACATATTACATCACTCATGACATGGTCAGTGACTGTAAGTATAAGTGACTGTACAGGTGAGTGAGTGGATGTGTATGTGTAGACCTAAGAATCAGTGAGTGGGTATGTAGTTTTTGGTGTTGGAGTGTCTATGGTTTTGAGAATGGCAGTCTATAATTTAGAGTGGGTGTATCAAAACTTATATTAGGGTGTGAGAAGATGCATTAAATTCTCACATGGATGATGTCATCAGTGATGTCATCAGTGATGTCATTTGAGATGTCATCAGTGATGTCATCAGTGATGTCACTGACCATGTCATGAGTGATGTAATATGTGACGTCATCAGCAGTGCATTGCGGAGTGCGCGAGTTATAGTTACCTGAACTAACTATAACGGGGAATTTCTATGGTTTTGTACGAGTGAAATGTCCAACTAACTATAACTGTCCCTAAAACCTATGGTTTTTCAGTGAATTTCAAAGGTTTTTAAATGCTAATTTCTAACTATAACATATCTGAAACCTATGGTTTTTTCAGTGAATATATATATATATATATATATATATATATATACATATACATATACATATACACACACATACACACACACACACACACACATACACACACATACACACACATACACACACACACATATATATATATACATATATATATATATATTCACTGAAAAAACCACAGGTTTCAGGGACTATATAGTTAGTTTGACATTTCACTCGTACAAAACTAGAGAATTTCGGCTGTTATAGTTAGTTGAGCTAAGTATAACTCGAGCCCCCGCAATGCACTGCTGATGACATCACATACTACATCACTCATGACATGGTCAGTGACATCACTGATGACATCTCAAATGACATCTCACAAGGGGTGCAGAAAGAAGCAAGAGAGGTACAGAGAGACACAAGAAAAGTGCAGAAAGAAGCTACAGAGATGCAGAAAGAGGGAAGAGGGGTGGAGAAAGAGGCAAGAGAAGTGCAGAAAGAAGCAACAGACATGCAGTAAGGGGGAAAAGGGGTGGAGAAAGAGGCAAGTGGGGTGCAGAAAGAAGCAAGAGAGGTGCAGAGAGAAACAACAGAAGTGCAGAAAGAAGGAACAGAGGTGCAGAAAGAGACAGGAGGGGTGCAGAAAGACAGAAGATGGGTGCAGAAAGAGGCAAGAGAGGTGCAGAAAGAGGCAAGAGGGGTACACAAAGAAGTAAGTGAGGTGCAGAAAGAGGCAACAGAGGTGCTGAAAGAGGCAAAATAGGTGCAGAAAGTAGAAGAGATGTGCAGAAAGAGCCAAGAGAAGTGCAGAAAAAGAAAGAAAGGTGCAGAAAGAAGCAACGGAAATGCAGAAAGAGGCAAGAGAGGTGCAGAAAGAAGCAAGAGTGGCTTGCACACCATTAGTACCAATTTAACACCCACATTTAGCAATAAGTAACAGGTGACCATTCTAGGTTTACAAAGGACTTTCCACCACACTGTAACACTTGTCGCTGCATTTTTGGTAATGTTTGAGCCGTTTGAGCTAGAAATAAGGCTTTTTTGGTTCAAATCTGCAGATTAGGCAGCAGACGATGGATTATGTGGCTAATGCAGAAAATGTATAACTGTGAGAAAGTCGGTGCAGCCAAACAGTCGCATAATTCCAGTGGCCCTGCTCATACCTCTGACTAGGTCCAGAAGTGCTCCTCAGTAATTCCTTCTTTTTTGTCTCATTGAGTTCATAGTTTAGCTTCTATGGACATGAGGAAGACTAAACCTGAGGTTACCACTCCACAACACAGACTACCATACCACATAATTACTCTCCATAACACTTCATCCCACTCTACATAATTCCTATACACTAAATACCACATACTTTCTATCCACATAATTTCACTGCACAACATACCACATAATTCCACTACACACAACTTACATCCAGTCCACTCCAAAAAACATTAGTAAAAAACGTTTACATTTACAATGCCAATAGCTCTAACTCTCGCAAATGCGAAACCTATTACATTGCAAATGCTTCTTTAACTAGTAGTCGCAATTGCAGAGTGGTGGAGAAAGGGTGCTGGGCCTCCGACCAGCGCTCAGGAATTCCGCTGCGTAGGACTTACAGGAGGTACCATGAGGGCTTCTTGGCCCCCAAAGTCCCTCAGGTGTAAAGTGGACTTCATCCCCCAACCCATAGTGTACCAGGGGGCGCGTTTGCAGATGGTAGAGAAAGGGGGCGTGGCCTCCGAAGACCTCTTAGCTAGGCCTGGGCGTAGTTCACGGAGTTTTGCTACGCGGAACTCCGCAAAGTTACAAAAAAACTCTGCGAAGTTCCGCAAGTCGCGGAGTGCAGTGCGAACTGCAGTTTGTGCTGGTATTCCTGCCGCTCGGGTAGAAATTCTACCCGAGCAACAGCTCGCGCTCGCGAACTTACCATTCGCGATCGCGAGCGGGGAAAAAACTCTGCTGCACATCGCGAAGCGGAGTTTTATGCACTCCGCAAGCTCCGCGGAGTGCGGAGTGCTGAAAACTCCGCAAACTCGGCGAACGGAGCGAAGTTCACCGCCCAGGCCTACTCTTAGCAATCCCACTGTGTGGGACTTACTGGAGGTAACAGAAGGGGTAGTCCGCCCCCAAGGACATCTTTGGGGGCCAACTACCCCTCCTATTATCTCCAGTAAGTCCCACACAACAGGATTGCTAAGTTCTCATAGCAGGCTATGCCCCCTTTGCCCACCACTCTGCAAATGCACCTCCTGGCACGCTCTTGGTTGGGGGATGAAGTCCCCTTCGCTTGTGGGGGTCCTTAGGGGCCAACTAGCCTACCTGTTACCGCCAGTAAGCCCCACACAGTGGGGTTGCTGAGAGGTGGATACAGGCCACTCCCCCTTTCTCCACCACTCTGCAAACGCGCCTCCTGGCGCATTCTTGGTTGGGAGATGAAGTACCCCTGCCTCCTGAGGGTCCATGGGGGCCAACTAGCCCTCCTGTTATCTCTAGTAAGCCCTACACAGCTGGATTGCTGAGAGTGGTCTGAGGCCACTCCCCTTTTTACACCACTCTGCAAACGCGCCTCCTGGCACACTGCTGCTCGGGGGATGAAGTCCACTTTAGTCCTGAGGTCCTCAGGACACAAGAGGACCTCATCGCCCCACCAACAGTGTGCCAAGAGGCACGTTTGCAGAGTGGTGTAAAAGGAGAGTGGCCTCGGACCACCTCTCAGCAATCCCACTGTGGGGGATTATTGGAGGTACCTGGTGGTCTAGTTGGCCCCTAAGGACCCTTAGGATTGAAGGGGGCTTAATCCCCCAATTCAGAACGCGCCAGGAGGTGTGTTTGCACAGTGGTGCAGGGAGGGGGTGGGCCTCCGGCGAGATGACGGATTTTTTTGGGGGTTTTTTTGAAAGGGGAGCTGTGTGGCCCCCCTTCCTTTAATTATTTTTGGGCCCTTGGGACCCCATCCCCCAGGGCCTGAGCATTTATTTTCTTTTTTAAATGGGAAGGGGGTCACGTGGCCCCCCTTCCCTGGGCCGCTATTGGCCCCAGGGTCCCATCCCCCGGGGTCTGGCCTCATTTTTTATAATTTTTATTTAAATTTTCCCAGGAGGGGAGCCACGTGGCCCCCCTCCCCTGGGCCACTTCTAGCCCTGGGGACCCCATCCCCTGAGGCCTGGCCTCGTTTTTTTTTATTTTTTGAAAAAAGAATCCCGGGAGGGGGGCTGCGTGGCCCCAATCCCCTGGGCCACTACTGGCCCCGGGGACCCCATCCCCCAGGGCCGGCCCTCAACACTGGGGACCGCAGGGGAGCCCCAATGTCCCCAATGCAGAGTTTGCAATGACAGGGCGGGAGCAGTCCTCCCGCCCTGTCATTGCAAACTGCAATGTCCCAGGGGTGGGCACCCCAGGACATTGCCGGAGCCGGCCCTGGGGGATGCGGTCCCCAGGGCCATCGAGGGCTCCAGGTGACTGCCAGTAGGTAATATAATTATAAATATATATATATAAATCAGACACTTGAGGTGAGCAAATTTAGAGTGTCGCTGGTGTTGAGAGTGCTCTTAGTGGAGCTGCTTTCCACCTAATCTTGAGAACTACCCAGAGTTCTCTGCTTCTGTTTTTGCATAATTTATTCATCACTCTATGCCTGAAAGGGTTTTGTTTTGACTTATACTGGGTGCTCCCTTGTGTCCGGACAAAGCTATACCTCTCTGAAGAGCTCTAACGAAAGCGAAACACGTGTCAGAGGTTGCTTTTATTCATTTCAGGTTGGCTTGGATGGTATTTTACCAATCCAAAGCTGTAATACTGTGCCTGGAGTGGTAAAAGGCTTTGGCCATTTTACAGCTCGGCAGGGATAGCACTGTGCTAATCCTATGCTTAAAGACTTTGCTGTAAAAATGGCAAAAGACTTTGTCCCTTTCTATCTCGGCGTGGATAGCACTGCGCTAATCCTATGCTTAAAGACTTTGATAGAAAAGCAGACACTTGAGGTGAGCAAATTTAGAGTGTCGCTGGTGTTGAGAGTGCTCTTACTGGAGCTGCTTTCCACCTAAACTTGAGAACTACCCAGAGTTCTCTGCTTCTGTTTTTGCATAATTTATTCATCACTCTATGCCTGAAAGGGTTTTGTTTTGACTTATACTGGGTGCTCCCTTGTGTCTGGACAAAGCTATACCTCTCTGAAGAGCTCTAACGAGAGCGAAACACGTGTCAGGGGTTGCTTTTATTCATTTCAGGTTGGCTTGGATGGTATTTTACCAATCCAAAGCTGTAATACTGTGCCTGGAGTGGTAAAAGGTTTTGGCCATTTTACAGCTCGGCAGGGATAGCACTGTGCTAATCCTATGCTTAAAGACTTTGCTGTAAAAATGGCAAAAGACTTTGTCCCTTTCTATCTCGGCGTGGATAGCACTGCGCTAATCCTATGCTTAAACACTTTGATAGAAAAGAAGACACTTGAGGTGAGCAAATTTAGAGTGTCGCTGGTGTTGAGAGTGCTCTTACTGGAGCTGCTTTCCACCTAAACTTGAGAACTACCCAGAGTTCTCTGCTTCTGTTTTTGCATAATTTATTTGTCACTCTATGCCTGAAAGGGTTTTGTTTTTATATATATATATATATATATGTTCCCAAGAATTGCTTCAGCAATTGAGGCCGCACTCCATTGAAGGTAAGATAACATCTTTCTTTATTCATAACAGGCAGCTTCCCCTCCCGTATCTTTGTCCTGCTGGCCTTACGCGTTTCAATGAATTCCTTTCATCTTCTTCAGAGGCCACCGTGAGCAGTTGCAAGATATCGTGCGTGACTCGCAGCCCCTGCATGCTCATTAAATCTGTTTGGATTGGCCTCCGGTGTGCCCATAATTCCATTTCACATTCCCATTGCATGATGGGCTACGTAGTCTATTTTGCACAAAGTTAATCCCTCCAGTGGGTTCAATTGCTCACGTTACATCAAGGACAGTTTATGCAGCCCCCATTGAGCCTCTAGAGGAGACTCTGGGGCATATTATCAAGGAATTGCGATATTTATCGATAACCGCGCTTAGCGCGAATTTTTTTAACGCCGCCTATCGCTGGAAATTATCGCTGAGATAACACCCTATTAGTAAGGCTTATCTCCATAGCGATAATTTTTCCAGCGATAGCGGCAAAATGCGAAAATATCGCTGGAAAACCAGCGATATTCTCGCATTAACGCAAGGATGGATTCAGCCTGACAATCCACCCCCTATGCTACAAACAGGTAAGTCACCCTCAGTAGCAGGTGTAAAAATCTAGCGATAAACGCGCTTAGCGCAAATTATTTTATCTCATCGCCTGCCTTGCTAATAGGGGTTAGTTGTGTTAGCGACTGTTTTCAGTCGCTTTTAGTGGGGAATGCCTACCTTGCATGTCATTAGCGATAATTATCGCTGACATGCAAGGCGATGGTAAAACCGGCCGCTAACGCCTAAAAGCCGTCGCTAACGCCTGTTAGCGACAGCTTGCTAATAGGGCGATAAAAATATCGCCGCTTTAGCGGCAAAAAGTGCCGCTAAAGCGGCGATAAGGCCCTTGATAATATGCCCCTCTGTCTGTTAAAATCACAACACCTCCAACGCCCAATTCAAGGGGAGTTTTCCCCTCGAGCGGTCCCGCCATCATCAATTCGGGCGGTGCGTCGCCTCCACGGCCTGAAGCGCGCCGAGCAACATGTTCCCAAGAATTGCTTCAGCAATTGAGGCCGCACTCCATTGAAGGTAAGATAACATCTTTCTTTATTCATAACAGGCAGCTTCCCCTCCCGTATCTTTGTCCTGCTGGCCTTACGCATTTCAATGAATTCCTTTCATCTTCTTCAGAGGCCACCGTGAGCAGTTGCAAGATATCGTGCGTGACTCGCAGCCCCTGCATGCTCATTAAATCTGTTTGGATTGGCCTCCGGTGTGCCCATAATTCCATTTAACAGTCCCATTGCATGATGGGCTACGGAGTCTATTTTGCACAAAGTTAATCCCTCCAGTGGGTTTAATTGCTCACGTTACATCAAGGACAGTTTATGCAGCCCCCATTGAATTATGGGCACACCGGAGGCCAATCCAAACAGATTTAATGAGCATGCAGGGGCTGCGAGTCACTACGGATTCCTCCTGCATCACCCTATGCTGTGATGATGAAGAAAAGGGTAGGGGTGAATCACCAGTCCACACCGGAGTCGGCCCCTTCCTTTTCTCCTGTAGTTAAAAAACAAACAAGAAAAAGAAAAGCCATACATTAGTATGCTGATTCAGATTAAAAACTATTTCTACATGTATATCACAAAGAAAAGTTCTGCAAATGCATATATTTACAATTCTATGCAACCATCAGTTCACTTTCTCAAAATTTATATTATGACCCCGATTATAAACTGCTCAGTGTTCCTGCAAGTGTATACTGAATTCCTCATCCTGGTTGTGGCCTCCCGGATGTTTCGTTTGGAGATTAATAATATGCCACGATTCCCGCTGTCTCAGTTGGAGCTCTCTATTGCCCCTCTTCTGTTGTACTCAATTTGCTCGATGGCAAAATATTTGAGTAGCGAGCTATTGGATAAATGGTATTCCGCGAAATGTCGCGCCACTGGGTAGTGTGGGTCCTTATTATTGATTGCCCTCATGTGTTCCATCACTCTCTTCTTAACTGCTAAGATTGTGCTCCCTACGTATCGTAATTTACATGGGCATTCCAAAATGTAAATAACATAGTTGGTGCCACATGTCAGGAACTGATCTATAGTTTTCTCAGCTGTAGGGGTTAGATATTTCTTGCACATGTGGCTATTGCGGCACGCTTTGCAATGACCACACGGAAAAAATCCTTTCAAATTTAGATGTGAATTTATGGCTTTGTTGGTTATGTCCCCTTTCATCAGGATGTCTTTCAGATTTCTCCCTTTCCTATATGTTATAAGCGGTCTCTTTGATATTGTATTAGCCAAACTGGGTTCACATGTTAGGATATTCCAATTTTGATTAAGAATTTTGGAATTTTTTGGGATTTTGAGTTATAGGTCAAAATGACTCTAGATTGATTTTCTTCTTTTATGATGGGTTTTTCTACCAGGGTCTCTTCTCTCGGGATTCTGCTGACTTTGGCTTTGTCAAGTACCCATTTGGGATATCCTCTCTCTCTGAATCTGTTTATCATAGTGGTTTGTTCTGTAAGGAAGTCCTCCTGGGTGCTACAGTTTCTCCTTGCCCTAAGCAGCTCCCCGAACGGTATACTCCATTTGAGAGTCTCCGGGTGACTGCTTAGGGCATGCAGAAGACTGTTCCCTGCCGTGTCTTTCCTGTGTAGTTTGGTGCAGATTAGGTTATCTTTCACTTCCACCACCACATCTAGGAATTCTATGGATGTTTTACTGATGGTGTATGTAAGCTGCAAATTGTAGTTATTATCATTAAGTCTGCAGATAAGTTTTTTAGCTGCCTCCCTACTGCCTTGCCATATGACGAATAGGTCATCGATATAGCGTAGCCACTTAATGATCTTTCCTTCTTGTTCATAGTCAACCATGTTCCTCTGGATTTCTTCCTCCTAAACCCCAAGAAAAAGATTCGCGAAACTTGGGGCAAAACAAGTCCCCATAGCTGTACCGAGGACTTGTCTAAACATGGTACCATTAAACAGAAAAATGTTGTTAGATAAACAGAATTTCATCATGTCTAGTAACATTCTAGTATGTTCCATGTAACATATCTTTCTTTTCTTCAAATAATGGTAACAACACTGTATGCCCAAGTTATGATCTATTATAGAGTACAATGAGTTAACGTCCATAGTTATGAGCTGATAGTCTTCTTCCCATTTCACATCTTTGATTTTACTCAAGAAATCTTTAGTATCCTTCGTGTATGATGGTAGGGACATTACATATTCACGAAGGAAGTGATCTACGTATTTGGATACGTGTTCCGAAACACATCCTATTGACGAAACAATAGGTCTCCCTGGTGGTATAGAGGCATTTTTATGAATTTTAGGAAGGAGATAAAAACTGGGAAGTTTGGGATAATCTTTTTTTAGATAACAGAATTCTTCCCATTGGAGAATTCCTTGATCTTTCCAGGTAGTTAGCATATTCCATATTTTTTCAATGCTTTCATTATATCCCTCCATGTCTGTTTCTACATAGAACTTAGGATCTCTCAGTTGTTTGTGTGCCTCCTCTATGTACATTTTTCTGTCCCACAGTACGATGTTTCCACCTTTGTCAGCTGGTCGAATTACTATAGTTTCGTCTTCTGCTAGTGATTTTACAATTTCCCAATTGGTTTCTTAGTGAAATTACCGTATTTGTTCCCTTTACAATTTTTTTTATTGATGCGTTGTCTAAAGTTCATAAGATCCTTCATCACTGTGGAAAGCATCAATATTATCATAAGGTAAATTAGGGTAGAAAATGGATTTGGGTTTGAAACCTGATCGTGCTGGTAAATCTGTTATTATTCCTTGAGTTTCAGTGTTCTCAGGGTACTCTGGGTCATCGTACAAATCTTGCAAGGTCATGAGGGTATTATACTCCCCTATGTTGACAAAAGTGGTATCTTCCCCGCTATTCAATTCAATATTGGTACTGACTATAGCATATACAACTAGTACAACATATCGGTATGACTTGATATGGAAAGTAGGAGGATATAGTAGGCATGGACCTCTCTAATAGGTATGCTTACATAAGGTGTACAATACAGGATTACATGTATATAGTACCTTGGTTATATTTTTAACCACCTGGATATCTAAATACAGCATTGCTGATAGAATAAAGCTTTGTATCTAATCCTCACTCTGTATCTAACACCACTCCAATATGGCCGCTTTGGCAGTGGGGAATATGAGAACTACCTGTCAATAACTCAGTTTTCTAACTTTATGTACTAAACAAGTATATATGCATAGCTGTCCCGGTTTTCGGTGTGTGAGCAAGCCTGCTGTGACAGGCGAAACGCGTTATCTGAAAATAAATATCTGGTGGTGGAAGGAATCCTCTTTGTGATCGTTATAATTATTCTTGGAAGAAAAGTTAAGCCGGCGCGCTCCGCCGGGAAATCAACGATCTACCTGCCGAGGGCGGGGGTAGACAGTAGGAGCAAACTGTTTTTGGAATCGTAATGGAGTCTCCCGTGGCCGGCAGTCATTGATGCACGATAATGAGAATCCATGGAAGGGGAAGGTGACGTTGGTGATGTTGGAGAAACTCGAAGTGGAGGCAAATCACAGAAAGAAAACGGAAGATCCCGGTGATATTGAGGGTGCTGTAGTAGGTGAGTGCTGGCTCTGAGCTGCGGGTCGATCGGGGAGGGGGAGGAGACGGGTCGGAGGACACGCATCATCCCCTCTTCTGCGTCTCCGTTTGCGGCAGGGACTGGGCCACTCTGCCGATTAATTTCGGCACCCTCGCAACGCGAAAAATACTTCTACTGTGAATCCGCATATACGAACTCATAGTATTTACAAACCTCTTGATTTTGAGAAATTGACTCACCGTTGGATGTTCAGGTTAACTCAACCAGCATCCGTTAACCCGAACTAGCAGGACGTATCGCTCTTGTTAAAAACCAACTGTATTTCTCTGCTCCGGTGACGACAACCGGCGCAGTCTATCCATGTGAACTGTGTAAGGAATTTTTTACGACAATTAGTATTTGTTACCCCGAACCATCAAGGCGAATCGCTTAATATTAACTGTACTCGTATCTTTCTGCTCCCGGTAACGACAACCAGCGCAGTCGGTCAATGAGAACTGTACAATAAATCTTTAAGACAACCCACATTCGTTATCCTGAACTATTAAGGCGTAGCGCTCTTGTGAAATACCAACTGTGACAAAAACCGACACAGCTTGCCCATGGGTTACTGTGGAAACATTTTCTCAAACCATATTACAAGCTAATTTTTATTGTGAGTACAAACGATTGCAGCCAACAAGTCGGTAACATTTTTTCATTATATACTGTGCATTTTTCAACAGTATACTAAGCCTACACTTATATATGAGAAGTAGAAAAGAACTGTAACACATGGACCATAGAACGAGTGATACTTCAACCTAATCTAACCATTGTGGAATATAATAACCTGAGATCGTGCTGCAATTATACATTGGCACGCGTTCTGTGTACAAACTGCAGCAGGAATCTCTTCACTAATAAAGAGATAAGGAGGACACATTTTTTCCACATACCACCGCATTTCAGTCTTAACACAATTTTTATGTTTTGTTTTGCAACCATATGATTCATTCTATGCACAATCTATTAAATAAATAAATATATAAGGATCTATGGAGGAAGATGCTGAAAGAAGGGCAGCTGCTCTAAGCCTTTTCTCAAGAGCACCTAATAAAAGCCAAAACACTATCAAAGATGTCATCACTAAAGACAGTTCACTACAAGAGAAACTAAGAAGATATGAGAAATTTAAAAAATTAGAAACGTCGAAATGGTGGGAAGCCATATCACTAGAGGATTATGTGGAAAAGGAAATGGTACCCCGGGGTCTCAGAATTTATACAACACCCTCTTATGGATCCCCCAATCCAAGAATGCTACAGGAATGGGCAGAAAATTCAGCCAAAAGCTCTAAACAGATGCTCAAAATCCTAATAAAATATGCTTGGGAAGATAGAGATGGATTAATTAAAGAACTAAAAGCATTGGAGGAGGAACTGCACAAACATAAAGAACAAGAGGTCATTAACAAATTCATGACAGACTTGAAAAACAAACTGAAAAGATATGAAGAAGATATAAAAGCGCGCAAACAGCGCAAATTACATCGAGATTGTTGTGATTATGAGAGCGGAAGAATCCTGACATATAGCCCAAAATATGATCATTTATATGAGAAATTGGTACAAGGAAAAACCTTAGAAGAAGTATCAGGGATACCTAGTGCAACTGAGTCAATCAAAAGTAGTGATACTGAGGGAGAAACATCAGAAACAAGGAGTATGGCATCAGATGGCAATTTAGGAGGTAAACCGCAAACTAATTTTTTAGAGGAATATCGCCTCATGAGAACAGGGAGGCAAATTCCGAGGACAGTACAACCTCCAAGAACAAGAGGGAGAGGCCGAGACCAACAGAGAAGGGGAAGAGGAAGAAACGCGGAAGGAACTGGCGAAGACGACAGCGAATCAGACAGAGGATCAGGAAGAGGACGAGGACGTGGAAAAGGACCCGTGGGAACCAAGACAAGTGGTCCAAGGAAGCAACAGTAATGGAGGAGGAAATGGTAAACAAAACGATCATTAACTTATCACATAGACCACTAAGCATGGAAGAGAAAAGAACACTCTGCTTAGGACTTTCCTTTTGTCCCACTAATAACTTCAGTTATCCTGAAACCCGGATAGACCTGTACAAATTTGTCCGTAAAATGAAACTAAAAAAATGGCACAGTAACAAATGGTCAAGACCACCTGATCCTATAGTCAGTACCAATATTGAATTGAATAGCGGGGAAGATACCACTTTTGTCAACATAGGGGAGTATAATACCCTCATGACCTTGCAAGATTTGTACGATGACCCAGAGTACCCTGAGAACACTGAAACTCAAGGAATAATAACAGATTTACCAGCACGATCAGGTTTCAAATCCAAATCCATTTTCTACCCTAATTTACCTTATGATAATATTGATGCTTTCCACGAAACAGTGATGAAGGATCTTATGAACTTTAGACAACGCATCAATAAAAATAATAGTAAAGGGAACAAATACGGTAATTTCACTAAGAAACAATGGGAAATTGTAAAATCACTAGCAGAAGACGAAACTATAGTAATTCGACCAGCTGACAAAGGTGGAAACATCGTACTGTGGGACAGAAAAATGTACATAGAGGAGGCACACAAATAAAATGAGAGATCCTAAGTTCTATGTAGAAACAGACATGGAGGGATATAATGAAAGCATTGAAAAAATATGGAATATGCTAACTACCTGGAAAGATCAAGGAATTCTCCAATGGGAAGAATTCTGTTATCTAAAAAAGATTATCCCAAACTTCCCAGTTTTTATCTCCTTCCTAAAATTCATAAAAATGCCTCTATACCACCAGGGAGACCTATTGTTTCGTCAATAGGATGTGTTTCGGAACACGTATCCAAATACGTAGATCACTTCCTTCGTGAATATGTAATGTCTCTACCATCATACACGAAGGATACTAAAGATTTCTTGAGTAAAATCAAAGATGTGAAATGGGAAGAAGACTATCAGCTCATAACTATGGACGTTAACTCATTGTACTCTATAATAGATCATAACTTGGGCATACAGTGTTGTTACCATTATTTGAAGAAAAGAAAGATATGTTACATGGAACATACTAGAATGTTACTAGACATGATGAAATTCTGTTTATCTAACAACATTTTTCTGTTTAATGGTACCATGTTTAGACAAGTCCTCGGTACAGCTATGGGGAATTGTTTTGCCCCAAGTTTCGCGAATCTTTTTCTTGGGGTTTGGGAGGAGGAAATACAGAGGAACATGGTTGACTATGAACAAGAAGGAAAGATCATTAAGTGGCTACGCTATATTGATGACCTATTCGTCATATGGCAAGGCAGTAGGGAGGCAGCTAAAAAACTTATCTGCAGACTTAATGATAATAACTACAATTTGCAGCTTACATACACCATCAGTAAAACATCCATAGAATTCCTAGATGTGGTGGTGGAAGTGAAAGATAACCTAATCTGCACCAAACTACACAGGAAAGACACGGCAGGGAACAGTCTTCTGCATGCCCTAAGCAGTCACCCGGAGACTCTCAAATGGAGTATACCGTTCGGGGAGCTGCTTAGGGCAAGGAGAAACTGTAGCACCCAGGAGGACTTCCTTACAGAACAAACCACTATGATAAATAGATTCAGAGAGAGAGGATATCCCAAATGGGTACTTGACAAAGACAAAGTCAGCAGAATCCCGAGAGAAGAGACCCTGGTAGAAAAACCCATCATAAAAGAAGAAAATCAATCTAGAGTCATTTTGACCTATAACTCAGAATCCCAAAAAATTTCCAAAATTCTTAATCAAAATTGGAATATCCTAACATGTGAACCCAGTTTGGCTAATACAATATCAAAGAGACCGCTTATAACATATAGGAAAGGGAGAAATCTGAAAGACATCCTGATGAAAGGGGACATAACCAACAAAGCCATAAATTCACATCTAAATTTGAAAGGATTTTTTCCTTGCGGTCATTGCAAAGCCTACCGCAATAGCCACATGTGCAAGAAATATCTAACCCCTACAGCTGAGAAAACTATAGATCAGTTCCTGACATGTGGCACCAACTATGTTATTTACAATTTGGAATGCCCATGTAAATTACGATACGTAGGGAGCACAATCTTAGCAGTTAAGAAGAGAGTGATGGAACACATGAGGGCAATCAATAATAAGGACCCACACTACCTAGTGGCGCGACATGTCGCGGAATACCATTTATCCAATAGCTCGCTACTCAAATATCTTGCCATCGAGCAAATTGAGTACAACAGAAGAGGGGGCAATAGAGAGCTCCAACTGAGACAGCGGGAATCGTGGCATATTATTAATCTCCAAACGAAACATCCGGGAGGCCACAACCAGGATGAGGAATTGAGTTTACACTTGCAGGAACACTGAGCAGTTTATAATCGGGGTCATAATATAAATTTTGAGAAAGTGAACTGATGGTTGCATAGAATTGTAAATATATGCATTTGCAGAACTTTTCTTTGTGATATACATGTAGAAATAGTTTTTAATCTGAATCAGCATACTAATGTATGGCTTTTCTTTTTCTTGTTTGTTTTTTAACTACAGGAGGAAAGGAAGGGGCCGACTCCGGTGTGGACTGGTGATTCACCCGTACCCTTTTCTTCATCATCACAGCATAGGGTGATGCAGGAGGAATCCGTAATGTACTACAGATAAGAGAACCTTTTGTTCCTAATATAACATGATATGTTCATCTTTGTTGTAGTATTTGCATTTAAATGTTAACACTTATGAGGTGATAGAAAAGCACTTATTTATTATTTCAGTTGGACTGATTTTTCTCCAGGGACCTTTATGTATTGTGATAAATACGGATAGTTTATTACCACTGGCCCTTTTTGTACTTATGGCACTATGTCAAAAGCATATACAACTAGTACAACATATTGGTATGACTTGATATGGAAAGTAGGAGGATATAGTAGGCATGGACCTCTCTAATAGGTATGCTTACATAAGGTGTACAATACAGGATTACATGTATATAGTACCTTGGTTATATTTTTAACCACCTGGATATCTAAATACAGCATTGCTGATAGAATAAAGCTTTGTATCTAATCCTCACTCTGTATCTAACACCACTCCAATATGGCCGCTTTAGCAGTGGGGAATATGAGAACTACCTGTCAATAAGTCCGTTTTCTAACTTTATGTACTAAACAAGTATATATGCATAGCTGTCCCGGTTTTCGGTGTGTGAGCAAGCCTGCTGTGACAGGCGAAACACGTTATCTGAAAATAAATATCTGGTGGTGGAAGGAATCCTCTTTGTGATCGTTATAATTATTCTTGGAAGAATAATATATATATATATATAGATATTATCTACTGGCGGTCGCCAGTAGATAGTTATAGTTAAAACCTATTATCCATAGGAAATCCGCGACATTCTATTTGAAATAACGTTGGCGCCGGTTGACGAATGTTCGCGAAAGTTTCCAACTTGTTGGGGCGCTCCGGTCCGCTCCTATCCTGAAAGTCTCGGGGTGATACGTCAAGCGGGGGCCGAGAAAAAGGGGGTCCCAAAACGCATTTTCCCCATTCATTTTTCCATAGGAACCTTTAGTCGCAGCTACAGCCCGAACTGCTGAACGGAATTACACCAAATTTGGCAAAGAGGTAGCCCTTGGTTCAGTGTCGTGCCTTTTGCTTAAATTGTGTAAATCCGTTCAGTAGTTCCTGAGAAAATCAAAAGTAAAGTCACATATATATCTGGGCGGAGCCTAACCACACATGTCATTGTGAGATCTGATTGGCTGTCAGCACTTCATCCTGGAATTGCTGGCAGCCATCTTGGGACCAATATAAATGATAGTACCTCATTGAAATGCATTGTAGTGAATAGAAGATTTTGAGGGTCACCAAAAGGAGAACTATAAAGGGTGATAACAGGCTTTAGTTACATTAGAATTTATTTGTTGATGGTACCATACTAATTTTAGGAATTGTGGTGTATTCTAAGGTGATTTTACCATGTGAAAAACCTTCTGCTGGGATATCATGAATCATGTTTGAGAGAACACTATTTTCTCATGCTTGTCCCATGGAGGTTTGGAAGGTGCTCCAGAAGCTAAAATGAGAGCATATTTTCTGTAAATTCACATTATCTTTCTCAGTCATGTGAGAATGAAGTCTGACATTCTCAGTAAAACATGTACATCCAACAAGGGCAGAGACTGTCAGTTGATTCCTTTGTGTTATACTGCAGCTTCCCAGAGTGTTCTAAAGAACAACTAGAGTGCTAACAGCCTTACTTATGACAAAAGTATGGCACACCTGAAGCCATCTTGATTGGAATAAACTGGTAACACTTAAACAATTTAATTTAAAAAGGAACAAAATGATGGGGTTCATTTTGTCATAGAAATTATGGTTAGTGCTGTAGAAAGAAAAATTAGGACATGTTTCAAGTGTGATCTCAAATATCTTCCTGTTATATTTCAACAGGAGCAGCCTGCCAGTTGATGCCTTTGTGTTCTACTGCAGCTTCCCAGAGTGTTCTAAAGAACAACTAGAGTGCTAACAGCCTTACTTATGACAAAAGTATGGCGCACCTGAAGCCATCTTGATTGGAATAAACTGGTAACACTTAAAACATTTAATTTAAAAAGGAACAAAATGATGGGGTTCATTTTGTCATAGAAATTATGGTTAGTGCTGTAGAAAGAAAAATTAGGACATATTTCAAGTGTGATCTCAAATATCTTCCTGTTATATTTCAACAGGAGCAGCCTGCCAGTTGATGCCTTTGTGTTCTACTGCAGCTTCCCAGAGTGTTCTAAAGAACAACTAGGGCGCTAACAGCCTTACTTATGACAAACGTATGGCACACCTGAAGCCATCTTGATTGGAATAAACCGGTAACACTTAAAACATTTAATTTAAAAAGGAACAAAATGAGGGGTTCTTTTTGAAATAGAAATTATGGTTAGTGCTGCAGAAAGAAAAATTAGGGCATGTTTTAAGTGAGATCTCAAATCCTCTTCTATTTCATTAGAAAATTCTGACATGCAGACTGAAACAATCACTTTCAATACCAGCAGCAGACTACCAGTTAACTCCCTGGTGAGCAGTAGCTTTACTCCAGTGATCTAATGAGCAACTAGAGTGCTAACATTCTGAATTTATGGCAGATGTGAGACACATCTGAATGCCTTCTTGATGGAATCAAAGTAAAAAACTGAAAGCATTTCCTACTGAGGAGACTGCAGTAAATGAAGAAATTAGGAAACTTCATAACAAAGAAGTCTTCCAAGATGGCCACCAGTGAAAAAAGAGCCCAAATGTAGCACAAATATTACCCAGATGTAGCCCACATATAGCCCAATGACAAAAGTGTGCAAAAAACTTTTTATTTTTTGTTTTTGCAGTTTTATGTAGTGCAGACTGGTCAGGTATTGGAGCATTGCATCTTAAAACATGACCCCCTACACTACAAAAACACCACTGCACTACCTTAAACCCTAAAACACTACCCCCAGCACGACCCCCTACACTACACAAGCACCACTGCACTATCCTAAACCCTCAAACACTACCCCAGCACGACCCCTACACTACCCAAACACCACTGCACTAACCTAAATCCTAAAACACTACCACCAGCACGACCCCCTACACTACCCAAACACCACTGCACTACCCTAAAACATGACCCCCTACACTACACAAACACCACTGCACTACCCTAAACCCTAAAACACTACCCCCAGCACGACCCCTACACTACACAAGCACCACTGCACTACCCTAAACCCTAAAACACCACCCCCAGCACGACCCCTACACTACACAAACACCACTGCACTACCCTAAACCCTAAAACACTACCCCCAGCATGACCCCCTACACTACCCAAACACCACTGCACTAACCTAAATCCTAAAACACTACCCCCAGCACGACCCCTACACTACCCAAACACTACCTCACTACCCTAAAACATGACCCCCTACACTACACAAACACCACTGCACTACCCTAAACCCTAAAACACTACCCCCAGCACGACCCCCTACACTACACAAGCACCACTGCACTACCCTAAACCCTAAAACACTACCCCCAGCACGACCCCCTACACTGCCCGAACACCACTGCACTGCCCTAAACCCTGAAACACCAGCCCCTGCATGACCCCCTACACTGCCCGAACACCACTGCACTGCCCTAAACCCTGAAACACCACCCCTAGCACGACCCCCTACACTGCCCGAACACCACTGCACTGCCCTAAACCCTGAAACACCACCCCTTCACGACCCCCTACACTGCCCGAACACCACTGCACTGCCCTAAACCCTGAAACACTACCCACAGCATGACCCCCTACACTGCCCGAACACCACTGCACTGCCCTAAACCCTGAAACACTACCCCCAGCAAGACCCCTACACTTCCCGAACACCACTGCACTGCCCTAAACCCTGAAACATCACCCCCAGCAAGACCCCTACACTGCCCGAACACCACTGACCTAAACCCTGAAACACCACCCCCAGCACGACCCCCTACACTGCCCGAACACCACTGCACTGCCCTAAACCCTGAAACACTACCCCCAGCATGACCCCCTACACTGCCCGAACACCACTGCTCTGCCCAAAACCCTGAAACACCAGCCCCAACACGACCCCCTACACTGCCCGAACACCAATGCACTGCCCTAAACCTTGAAACACCAGCCCCTGCACGACCGCCTACACTGCCCGAACACCACTGCACTACCCTAAACCCTGAAACATCACCCCCAGCACGACCCCCTACACTGCCCGAGCACCACTGCACTGCCCTAAA
Source organism: Calotriton arnoldi (assembly GCA_963921515.1). Classification (NCBI taxonomy): domain Eukaryota; kingdom Metazoa; phylum Chordata; class Amphibia; order Caudata; family Salamandridae; genus Calotriton; species Calotriton arnoldi. The sequence continues at coordinate 1,480,538 of CAWUFW010003981.1, forward strand.
CCCTGAAACACCAGCCCCAGCACAACCCCTACACTGCCCGAACACCACTGCACTGCCCTAAACCCTGAAACACCAGCCCCAGCACGACCGCCTACAGTGCCCGAACACCACTGCACTGCCCTAAACCCTGAAACACCAGCCCCAGCACGACCCCCTACACTGCCCGAACACCACTGCACTGCCCTAAACCGTGAAACACCAGCCTCAGCACGACCCCCTACACTGCCTGAACACCACTGCACTGCCCTGAACCCTGAAACACCAGCCCCAGCACAACACCCTACACTGCCCGAACACCACTGCACTGCCCTAAACCCTGAAACACCAGCCCCAGCACGACCCCCTACACTGCCCAAACACCACTGCACTGCCCTAAACCCTGAAACACCAGCCCCAGCACGACCCCCTACACTGCCCGAACACCACTGCACTGCCCTAAACCCTGAAACACCAGCCCCAGCACCACCCCCTACACTGCCCGAACACCACTGCACTGCCCTAAACCCTGAAACACCACCCCCTGCACCACCCCCTACACTGCCCGAACACCACTGCACTGCCCTAAACCCTGAAACACCACCCCTGCACTGCCCCCTACACTGCCCGAACACCACTGCACTGCCCTAAACCCTGAAACACCACCCCTGCATGACCCCCTTTACTGCTCGAACACCACTGCACTGCCCCAAACCCTGAAACACCACCCCTAGCATGACCCCTACACTGCCCGAACACCACTGCACTGCCCTAAACCCTGAAACACCACCCCTAGCACGACCCCCTACACTGCCCGAACACCACTGCACTGCCCTAAACCCTGAAACACCACCCCCTTCACGACCCCCTACACTGCCCGAACACCACTGCACTGCCCTAAACCCTGAAACACCACCCCCAGCACGACCCCTACACTGCCCGAACACCACTGCACTGACCTAAACCCTAAAACACCACCCCCAGCACGACCCCCTGCACTGCCCGAACACCACTGCACTGCCCTAAACCCTAGAACACTACCCCCAGCATGACCCCCTACACTACCCGAACACCACTGCACTACCCTAAACCCTAAAATACTCCCCCAGCACGACCCCCTACACTACCCGAACACCACTTCACTGCCCTAAACCCTAAAACACTCCCCCAGCACGACCCCCTACACTACCCAAACACCACTGCACTGCCCTAAACCCTAAAACACTCCCCCCAGCACGACCCCCTACACTACCTAAACACCACTGCACTGCCCTAAACCCTAAAACACTACCCCCGCATGACCCCTACACTACCCAAATACCAATGCACTACCCTAATCCCTAAAACACTACCCCCGCACAACCCCTACACTACCCAAAGACCACTGCACTACCCTAAACTCTAAAACAATACCCCCCGCACGACTCCCTACACTACCCAAAGACCACTGCACTACCCTAAACCCTAAAACACGACCTCCTACACTACACAAACACCACTGCACTACCCTAAACCCTAAAAAACTACCCCCAGCACGAACCCCTACACTACCCAAACACCACTGCACTACCCTAAACCATAAAACACTACCCCCAGCAGTACCCCTACGCTACCCAAACACCACTGCACTACCCTAAACCCTAAAACCCTAAAACACTAACCCCAGCACGACCCCCTACACTACCCAAACACCACTGTACTACCCTAAACCCTAAAACACTCCCCCAGCACGACTCCCTACACTACCCAAACACCACTGCACTACCCTAAACCCTAAATCTACCCCCAGCATGACCCCCTACACTACACAAACACCACTGCACTACCCTAAACCCTAAAACACTACCCCCTGCACGACCCTCTTCACTAGCTAAACACAACTGCACAATTTGTTACAGGCGTTGCAACGCAGGCCTGTGGTGCTTACTGGAAGTACCTGGTGGGCTAGTTGGGCCCCAGGGACTCTCAGGATTCAAGGTGACCTAATCCCCCAACTTAAAACGCGCCACGGGCGCGTTTGCACAGTGGTGAAGGGAGCGGGCGGGGCCTCAGGTGACATGTGCGCAAACACGCCCTATGGTGCGTTTTAAGTTGGGGAGTTAATTCCCTTTGAATCCTGGGGGCCAACTAGCCCACCAGGTACCTTCAGTAAGCACAACAGAGTTGCGTTGCAGAGAGGTGAAAAAAGTGCGTGGCCTCGGAACGCCTCTCTGCAACTCAGCTCTGTGGTCCTAACTGTAGGTACCTGGGGGCTAGTTGGGCCCCAGGGACCCTCAGGATTCAAGGGGACTTAATCCCGCAACTTAAAACGCGCCACGAGGCGCGTTTGCACACATGTCACCTCAGGCCCCTCCCTTCACCACTGTGCAAACGCGCACTGGCTCTGGTTAGTCAGAGTCAGTTACCACCAGTACCCGTCTGAAAAAGTTGTGGGCACAGGATGATTTTGCAACACGGCCTCTTTCTGCTCCTCTGTTGGTTCTTTCTGCACATCTTTTGCTTCTTTCTGTGCGTTTTTCTTCTTTCTTCACATGTCCTACCTCTGTTGGCATAGTTAGAAACTAGCATTTAAAAAACCTTTGAAATTCACTTAAAAATCATAGGTTTCAGGCACGTTATGGTTAGAAATTAGCATTTAAAAAACCTTTGAAATTCACTGAAAAAACCATAGGGTTCAGGCACGTTATAGTTAGAAATTAGCATTTAAAAACCTTTGAAATTCACTGAAAAAACCATAGGTTTCAGGCATGTTATAGTTAGAAATTAGCATTTAAAAGACCTTTGAAATTCACTGAAAAAACCATAGGTTTCAGACACGTTATAGTTAGAAATTAGCATTTAAAAAACCTTTGAAATTCACTGAAAAAACCATAGGTTTTAGGGACAGTTATAGTTAGTTGGACATTGCACTCGTACAAAACCCGTGAAATTCCCCTGTTATAGTTAGTTCAGCTAACTATAACTCGCGCCCCCGCAATGCACTGCTGATGACGTCACATATTACATCACTCATGACATGGTCAGTGACATCACTGATGACATCACTGATGACATCTCAAACGACATCACTGATGACATCATCCATGTGATAATTTCATGCATCTTCTCACACCCTAATATAACTTTTGATACACCCACTCTAAATTACAGACTGCCATTCTCAAAACCATAGACACTCCAACACCAAAAACTACATACCCACTCACTGATTCTTAGGTCTACACACACATCCACTCACTCACCTGTACAGTCACTCATACTTACAGTCACTCAGTACAGGACTATCATATGCACTCATACACCTATATAAACACTCACACACCGCCACTCATCCATAGAGGTACTCACACACCTAGTCAGTCATGCAAAAAATTAATCACACACCCATTTACTCACCTATACAGTTATACACACACCAGCTCACTTACTCATACAAATACTAGCACATTCTTACGCTCTTATACAATAACTTATACAAGCACACACGCATCCATACAGCCACTCTCACAATAACACACTCTCACTTATAGCCATTTAAATACTCTAACACACATATATACTGCCTTTTACATATGTAGTTACTCGCACATGTACCACTGAGATATACATTCACTCACTAACACACCCATACACACACTCACCCACCCAAGCAGTCCATCACAGATGCACTCTTGAAATCATGCACCCAGTGAATCACCCACTCACACATCTATGTATAGAGTCACACACACCCCACCCACACAAACACTCAGGCAGCCATACAGATACTCAGAGAACCAATCAATAACCCATATAGACACTCATGTAGCTATTCGCAAATCCATGCATCCACTTACACACCAACAAACAGACGGATACAGACATTCACACAGTTTAGTCACTAACCCATGCATTCAGTAAGATACGTTTAATCACTCACTTGTAGAGTCAGTCACTCACGTACTAAATCATCCATTCAGACACTTATACACCCACTCATTCTTCAATACGCCTTTCCCTATATATATTAAACATATTTAAACTTTACAGAAACACACAGTCACTGGATGATGTCATCAGTGATGTCATCAGTGATGTCATTTGAGATGTCATCAGTGATGTCATCAGTGATGTCACTGACCATGTCATGAGTGATGTAATATGTGACGTCATCAGCAGTGCATTGCGGGCGCGAGTTATAGTTAGCTGAACTAACTATAACGGGGAATTTCACGGGTTTTGCACGAGTGCAATGTCCAAGTAACTAAAACTGTCCCTAAAACCTATGGTTTTTTTCAGTGAATATATATATATATATAAATCAAGAAATTAAAAGAACTGTACAGCACTGATGAATTTGATATTGAAATGGCTAAAATTGATAATAGATTAGAAAAAATTGAAGAGGAGATAAGAGCCAAAAAGCAACGAAAAAATCACCGCGACGAAATTGACTACGAAATGGGGCAGATTTTGACCTTCGGGAGAAAGTTTGACCAACTAAGAAAGGCAACCAATGAAGCGAAAAAGCATGAACAAGCCTCAACTTCAAAACAAACGACCCCAATTGGTGAAAAAGAAAAGAATGAAGAAACGGTAACAACTGAAACTGTTGACAGGGACACGAGCGAGAGCGATGTGTCTGTTCAATCGGAGCCAATGGGAGTAAAAGCCCGTATTTTAAACAAATTCAACTTAATGGCCAGGGGCCAATTAATTGCACAAGCACAACCCGGAACCCCAAAGGAGGTCGTGGTCGAGGGGGAAGAGGAGGAAGCAGACCAAAATCAGACAACAAAGACAATGTGGACAGCCCAGTGGGAGTTCTAACAAGGGGCCGAAAAGCAAGAAAATGAATGACACCATGACTGTGGTAAATCTTTCAAAACGTATATTGACTAAAAACCAACTAGATGTTCTATCACTAGGATTATCTTTTTGCCCGTCCTCTAAATTTAACTATACAGAGACACTCATAGATCTCTTTAATTTCACACGCAAGTTGAAGTTAAAGAAATGGCATGCCACAAAAAGTCCGCAGAGAGCTGAGAAGACACAAGCGCTTTCAACAGATCTGACTCCCAATGACATTGAGATCTGACATACAATGCATGAATTGCAAAATGATGTTAATTTTATTGATGATCCTTTCCTTAATTTGATTAACACTGATATTGACATTGGAATGGGATGTGCAAGCGGGTTTAAACCTAAATCGGTATTAGTAATGATGCCATCGAATGTTTTGAAAGAGGTATAATTAATGTACTTCAGAAAATTGAGAAACAAGCACCTCAGGCCACTCACAATCTAAATAAAGCCCATATGGAAGCCCAGAGAGAGTTAGAAAGTTACACTGATGTTGTGATCATAAAATCAGATAAGGGTGGCAATGTGGTCATCTGGCCATTAGAAATGTACCTAAATGAAGGCTACAAACAACTAACAGACAGAGACAAAAATGTATTATCATCTAAACAACAATATGAGGAAGCCAACAATGATTATCTGAATAAATTAGTTGATTGGCGAGACATGGGCATTCTAGAATGGGATGAATACCTGTATCTAGTATGCAAACACCCCAAAATTCCGGCACTATACCTATTGCCCAAGTTACATAAAAACCTGTCAAATCCTCCGGGGAGACCGATTGTGTCCTCTAGGGGAAGTTGCTAGAGAACACGTCCAAATACGTAGATTATTTTCTACAGCCATTTGTACGAGCATTGCCATCATTTGTAAAAGATTCAGGAGACTTTTTAAGAATCATCAATGAGATTACCTGGAATGAGAATTACTTATTAATGAGTCTTGATGTAAATAGTCTCTATACCTGTATCCCTCAAGATTTGGGTGTTGATGCATGCAGGTATTTCCTGAAAGGAAGATCCCTCTCTTTTCTTCTGCACACGGAAATGCTTTTGGAAATGATTCAAACTTGCCTCAAAAACAATTTTTTTCTCTGTAATAAAAAGCTGTACAGGCAAACCCAGGGGACGGCGATGGGAGCTTGCTTCGCCCCAGCTTTGCGGGGTTATATCTAGGCTGGTGGGAGAAGCAAGTTATGAGTACCATCAAACAATTTAATGACCAAGTCGTCCTCTGGGTCAGGTATATTGATGATATCTTTTGTATTTGGAATGGAACAGAGTCCCAAGCACTAGAATTTATCATTCTACTGAATGATAACTCAATGAACTTACACTTCACCAGCCATGTTAGTGATACCATCATTGAGTTTTTGGATTTACAATTAGAGGTGAAAGGAAACAAAATAACTAGTCAGCTATTTCGGAAAACAACAGCAGGAAATAGTCTGCTTCACGCAGACAGCTGTCATCCTAGTAATTTAATCCGTGGTATCCCATTTGGTGAACTACTACGTGCTAAAAGAAACTGTAGCATGGAAGAAAAGTTTCTCAAAGAAAAAGATATCATGATTCAGAGATTTTTAGACAGAGGATATAGCAAAGTGATTATAAAACAAGCTACACAAAAAGTTGCTAAGCTTCAACGAAAAGACTTACTAATTCCAAAATTTAAAACTGACCAAGAAAAAGAACTGATCAGATTCATCACAACTTACCACAGTCAGGCATAGGAAGTTAAAAGGTGTCTCAAAAAGTTTGGGAAACTTTGAAAACAGATGAAGACCTGAGTGAACACATTGGGGTGAACCCTTCAGTGACATTCCGCAAGGCAAGATCACTGAAGGATTCTCTCAGTACGTGTTTAGTGAAAGAGAACAAAAAGAAAAATGAAATTCAAGGTTTCTACATTTGCAATCAGTGCAAAGCCTGCAAATATAGTGAGAGTTGTAAAATACTCAAGATTGCAGTAGATAACCCCCCCCACAGAATTACCAAACATTTGAACTGCACCACAGAATATGCAGTATATGCCTTGAAATGTCCCTGTAACAAATTTTACATAGGGAGTACTATCCATAAGGCTAAGAAAAGAGTATTGGAACATTTACGAGCCATCAAAAAGAATGACAGACAGTATCTGATTGCCCGTCATTTTAAGGCCTCTCACAACCAAAATGCCAATCTATTGATGTTCTACGTCCTAGACACTACACCTGTAAGAGAAAGAGGAGGTAATAGGATGTCTGAACTTAGAAAACTCGAATCCCCAAAAAATCATCAGGTATAACTCTATGCACCCCAATGGTTTAAATTTAGACGAAGAATTATCCGTACACTTAGGGTAATATATTGTAATCTAGCTGTCGCTCTGACATACTGATTTTAAAGGTTTTAGTACTTTATGTACTATTTAGTTGCACTGGTGTACACTTTTTTAACAGAAGTGTTCTTATCTCTGTTTGCTGTTACAGGTGTGAAGAATGAAAGGCAGAAGAGCATTATATCTCACTACTGATGTGCAGTAGATTATTTTCGTTTAAAAGAATTTGCTTGGTTGAAAACATCAACAGTATTTTTGTGATGCCCACAGGGGCTAAATTGTTGTTGAACAAAATGTGATGACAGCTGTCAAAATAATGACGGGAAATAGCGAGAACGCTCTTTGTTGATCAAAAGTTATTGATGTAGCCTGTTGTGATGAAAAACGAGAGGATACAGTACGACTGTTATTTCAACACTAGCCGGAAATTTATTAAAGCACACAGGGGCGAAATTGGCTTTAAGATTGAATCGACAACAAGTAATTCAATCGATATAAAACATTGAATTTGTTGTGATGGTCAGTTAGCCCACTAGGGCAAAATTGAATTAATTACGCGAAGACTTCAGCACTGTTGAATTAAATCTATACATTGAATGTACACAAATGTTCCAATTGGGGCGATGCATTTAAAAAATGCACGAATGGTTCAACCGCATGTAAAATAGTTTGAAAGATGCTACATCATTTGTATAACAATACTGTGATGAAAACATTTTCCCAAAGTAGCATGCTCGGCAACATAACTTTATTGAAAAACGACAACAACAGAGATTTTTTCTAACACTGTTTTTTATATCTATGATTATGTGCACGTCATTCACATGATGGTTTCTTTAAATGTGAAACTGACAACGTCTAAAACTTGCCCGTGAGAAAGGAGTGCTGTTAACTCCGAAACACGTCGGGATTTGTGTTGCCAAATAAACACGTTGATGGAAAAGTGGCCGCGGCACTGGTGGTTCTTTGTTTATTTTGACGATAACAACTCAGTCACCGGAGAATTGTGGAGAATATATATATATATATATATATATATATAAATATATATATATATAAATAAATATATATATATATATATATATATATATATATATATATATATATATATATATATCACAAGAGAAAGCCTCCGAATTAGGGAGCCCCCAACCCTTCAGGGCGGCCTCGTGAACAGGCACGGAGAAGCCTGCTAATTCCACCACAAAACAAACGAACGAGGCCCGCTTCTGGAGAGGGACGTCTTTTATTACAAGTATTGCCGTACATGAGCCCTCCATAGTCCAACATGTTTCAGCATACACAGCCTTGATCACGGACAAAGGGCAGTTGCAAAGTGCGTACGTGCCGGCATGTTTAAATACTTTTAATCACATGACTGTTCAAAAACTGCTTCTCCCACAATGCACCATAATGATCAGGAAAGTATTGCAGTTCACGAGATAATACTCATTATTAGGAAAGTTCCAAATATTCTCGCAGTTTCATGGTGCATTTAATGTTAATAACATCCAGATGGAAAGAACAATCACGGAAAGTAAAAACCAACAGTGGTATTTGTTAGAGTCACCTTGAATCAGAAGGCTCCCTTTCCAGTACGATTAATGGAACTGTCAGTCCCATCAAATCCCTTCCAAAACTGCCGCTGCTTTCGCTAAAGTAGCATCTCCTCAGTAGGTTTAGTGGCAGTCAGTGGGTCATGCTCCCTTATTTAAACCACAAGAGAAAGCCTCCGAATTAGGGAGCCCCCAACCCTTCAGGGCGGCCTCGTGAACAGGCACGGAGAAGCCTGCTAATTCCACCACAAAACAAACGAACGAGGCCCGCTTCTGGAGAGGGACGTCTTTTATTACAAGTATTGCCGTACATGAGCCCTCCATAGTCCAACATGTTTCAGCATACACAGCCTTGATCACGGACAAAGGGCAGTTGCAAAGTGCGTACGTGCCGGCATGTTTAAATACTTTTAATCACATGACTGTTCAAAAACTGCTTCTCCCACAATGCACCATAATGATCAGGTAAGTATTGCAGTTTTCGAGATAATACTCATTATTAGGAAAGTTCCAAATATTCTCGCAGTTTCATGGTGCATTTAATGTTAATAACATCCAGATGGAAAGAACAGTCACGGAAAGTAAAAACCAACAGTGGTATTTGTTAGAGTCACCTTGAATCAGAAGGCTCCCTTTCCAGAATGATTAATGGAACTGTCAGTCCCATCAAATCCCTTCCAAAACTGCCGCTGCTTTTGCTAAAGTAGCATCTCCTCAGTAGGTTTAGTGGCAGTCAGTGGGTCATGCTCCCTTATTTAAACCACAAGAGAAAGCCTCCGAATTAGGGAGCCCCCAACCCTTCAGGGCGGCCTCGTGAACAGGCACTGAGAAGCCTGCTAATTCCACCACAAAACAAACGAACGAGGCCCGCTTCTGGAGAGGGACGTCTTTTATTACAAGTATTGCCGTACATGAGCCCTCCATAGTCCAACATGTTTCAGCATACACAGCCTTGATCACGGACAAAGGGCAGTTGCAAAGTGCGTACGTGCCGGCATGTTTAAATACTTTTAATCACATGACTGTTCAAAAACTGCTTCTCCCACAATGCACCATAATGATCAGGTAAGTATTGCAGTTCACGAGATAATACTCATTATTAGGAAAGTTCCAAATATTCTCGCAGTTTCATGGTGCATTTAATGTTAATAACATCCAGATGGAAAGAACAGTCACGGAAAGTAAAAACCAACAGTGGTATTTGTTAGAGTCACCTTGAATCAGAAGGCTCCCTTTCCAGAACGATTAATGGAACTGTCAGTCCCATCAAATCCCTTCCAAAACTGCCGCTGCTTTCGCTAAAGTATCATCTCCTCAGTAGGTTTAGTGGCAGTCAGTGGGTCATGCTCCCTTATTTAAACCACAAGAGAAAGCCTCCAAATTAGGGAGCCCCCAACCCTTCAGGGCGGCCTCGTGAACAGGCACGGAGAAGCCTGCTAATTCCACCACAAAACAAACGAACGAGGCCCGCTTCTGGAGAGGGACGTCTTTTATTACAAGTATTGCCGTACATGAGCCCTCCATAGTCCAACATGTTTCAGCATACACAGCCTTGATCATGGACAAAGGGCAGTTGCAAAGTGCGTACGTGCCGGCATGTTTAAATACTTTTAATCACATGACTGTTCAAAAACTGCTTCTCCCACAATGCACCATAATGATCAGGTAAGTATTGCAGTTCACGAGATAATACTCATTATTAGGAAAGTTCCAAATATTCTCGCAGTTTCATGGTGCATTTAATGTTAATAACATCCAGATGGAAAGAACAGTCATGGAAAGTAAAAACCAACAGTGGTATTTGTTAGAGTCACCTTGAATCAGAAGGCTCCCTTTCCAGAACGATTAATGGAACTGTCAGTCCCATCAAATCCCTTCCAAAACTGCCGCTGCTTTCGCTAAAGTATCATCTCCTCAGTAGGTTTAGTGGCAGTCAGTGGGTCATGCTCCCTTATTTAAACCACAAGAGAAAGCCTCCGAATTAGGGAGCCCCCAACCCTTCAGGGCGGCCTCGTGAACAGGCACAGAGAAGCCTGCTAATTCCACCACAAAACAAACGAACGAGGCCCGCTTCTGGAGAGGGACGTCTTTTATTACAAGTATTGCCGTACATGAGCCCTCCATAGTCCAACATGTTTCAGCATACACAGCCTTGATCACGGACAAAGGGCAGTTGCAAAGTGCGTACGTGCCGGCATGTTTAAATACTTTTAATCACATGACTGTTCAAAAACTGCTTCTCCCACAATGCACCATAATGATCAGGTAAGTATTGCAGTTCACGAGATAATACTCATTATTAGGAAAGTTCCAAATATTCTCGCAGTTTCATGGTGCATTTAATGTTAATAACATCCAGATGGAAAGAACAGTCACGGAAAGTAAAAACCAACAGTGGTATTTGTTAGAGTCACCTTGAATCAGAAGGCTCCCTTTCCAGAACGATTAATGGAACTGTCAGTCCCATCAAATCCCTTCCAAAACTGCTGCTGCTTTCGCTAAAGTAGCATCTCCTCAGTAGGTTTAGTGGCAGTCAGTGGGTCATGCTCCGTTATTTAAACCACAAGAGAAAGCCTCCGAATTAGGGAGCCCCCAACCCTTCAGGGCGGCCTCGTGAACAGGCATGGAGAAGCCTGCTAATTCCACCACAAAATAAACGAACGAGATCCGCTTCTGGAGAGGGACGTCTTTTATTACAAGTATTGCCGTACATGAGCCCTCCATAGTCCAACATGTTTCAGCATACACAGCCTTGATCACGGACAAAGGGCAGTTGCAAAGTGCGTACGTGCCGGCATGTTTAAATACTTTTAATCACATGACTGTTCAAAAACTGCTTCTCCCACAATGCACCATAATGATCAGGTAAGTATTGCAGTTCACGAGATAATACTCATTATTAGGAAAGTTCCAAATATTCTCGCAGTTTCATGGTGCATTTAATGTTAATAACATCCAGATGGAAAGAACAGTCACGGAAAGTAAAAACCAACAGTGGTATTTGTTAGAGTCACCTTGAATCAGAAGGCTCCCTTTCCAGAACGATTAATGGAACTGTCAGTCCCATCAAATCCCTTCCAAAACTGCCGCTGCTTTCGCTAAAGTAGCATCTCCTCAGTAGGTTTAGTGGCAGTCAGTGGGTCATGCTCCCTTATTTAAACCACAAGAGAAAGCCTCCGAATTAGGGAGCACCCAACCCTTCAGGGCGGCCTCGTGAACAGGCACGGAGAAGCCTGCTAATTCCACCACAAAACAAACGAACGAGGCCCGCTTCTGGAGAGGGACGTCTTTTATTACAAGTATTGCCGTACATCGAGCCCTCCATAGTCCAACATGTTTCAGCATACACAGCCTTGATCACGGACAAAGGGCAGTTGCAAAGTGCGTACGTGCCGGCATGTTTAAATACTTTTAATCACATGACTGTTCAAAAACTGCTTCTCCCACAATGCACCATAATGATCAGGTAAGTATTGCAGTTCACGAGATAATACTCATTATTAGGAAAGTTCCAAATATTCTCGCAGTTTCATGGTGCATTTAATGTTAATAACATCCAGATGGAAAGAACAGTCACGAAAAGTAAAAACCAACAGTGGTATTTGTTAGAGTCACCTTGAATCAGAAGGCTCCCTTTCCAGAACGATTAATGGAACTGTCAGTCCCATCAAATCCCTTCCAAAACTGCCTCTGCTTTCGCTAAAGTAGCATCTCCTCAGTAGGTTTAGTGGCAGTCAGTCATATATATATATTACCTACTGGCGGTCGCCATTAGGTAGTTATAGTTAGGACCTCGTTTCTATTCAAAAAGCATTTTTTCTTTTGCCAATAACTTTGGCGTAGTTAGACGAATCTTCGTGAAATTTTCAAAACTGGTGGGGCGCTCCGGTCATCTTTTTTTTTTGGGGTGATTCGTCAAGCAGGGGCCGAGAAAAAAGGGGGGTCCCAAAACATGTTTTCCCCATGTTAATTTCCATAGGAAACTTTAGACAAAGCTACAGCCCGAACTGCTGAACGGAATTACACCAAATTTGGCAAAAAGGTAGGTCTTGGTTCAGAAAGAGCCCTTTTTGTTAAATGGTGTAAATCCGTTCAGTACTTCCTGAGAAATTAGAAAAAGAAAAATATTGATATCTGAGCACCGAGGAGGAGTGGCGACTCCTCCCGGGTACGTGCTTTACTCTGATTGGCTGCCAACACTCCAAACCAGGAACTGTTGGAAGCCATCTTGTGACTCGGTAACCGAGTCACAAGAAAAAGGGTGAAACAAAAGATAAAAAACATGAAAAGGGGGCAGGGTACAAACACCCTGACCCCCTAGGCCTGCTCAGGGGGTCCCACAAGGAACCCCAGGGCCAAAAAAAGCCTTTTTTTCAACAAAGAAAATCGGCCGATTACGCGCTGGGGTCGCGAATCCGGCCGAGAAAATAAAACAAAAATGAAGCGCGGGCTCCCGCGATTCGTTGTATTTAAGCCTCCGGGTGGGCCATGCTTATTTATGTGGTGGGGGCCTGCGGGGGCCCCCGCAGCCCCGGGGACCGCCACCTCCCTGGGGCTTTATTAATGATGTGCAGGGGGGCATCCGGCCCCCCCCGCAGCCCCGGGGACGCCACCTCCCCGGGGCATTGTGCAAAAAGTGTGGGGGGCCTCGCGGCCCCCCCAAACCCCGGGGACCACCACCTCCCCGGGGCTTTTTCCATAATTAGGGTGGGGGGGCCTCGCGGGGCAGAGCATCGACCTCGCATCAGATGCCGACGCATCACAACACGAGGCGCGCCCCGCATCCCAGGAGAAGATCATCGACCTCGCATCAGATGCTGTCGCATCGCCAGGGAAGCGTGTCGCAGGGCCTGTCGCGGCTCCAAAGACTCATCGAAATCGCCGCACAGCCGTCGGGCGTGCACGCATCACCCCTTCGTTGTCGCAACCTCAAGAAGACGCCACTTTGTTTCTTTTGCACCAGATCTTCAACGCATCACCATCCTTGCGTGTAAGGGACTACTGCATCACATTCCCTGCAACACTTTTCGTTGCCCTGCATTATGCATCTTAAGGTACATTGAACTCAAAGTGTCGCATTATCATTTTAAGAGACTCAAGCTAATTCTACCATCTTTAAAGTACAGTATTGTGGATTATTTTTGTCGTTTATGGTCTTGTGGTAAATCTATATAAAAGATACTTATTTTTATAATACAACCTGTGTGGTGTCCATTTGTAGTGTTGTCACTGGATTACTGTATGTGTTCACAAATGCTTTACACACTGCCTCTGAACTAAGCCTGTCTGCTCGTGCCAAGCTACCCAGAGGGTGAGCAGGGGTTATTTCAGGAGTGTACCCCCTTACCCTGACTAGAAGCAAGGGTCTCTATTTGGACAAAGGTACCTACCTCTGCCAACTAGAGACCCCCAGTTCTAACATTGGTGGTCAGCGGTGGGGATTCTGGACTTGCATTTGTGACTCATGTACAGTGATTGGTGAACACTACCTAGTGAGTGCAGACCAAAACGCAACCACATACTTTTGGTAGATATTCCTTTCTGGGACTTTCTATGTTTGCTAAAAACTGCCAAGTTTAATCACCATGGATACAGCAGCATCCAGAGCATCTGTTGATTATGATTGGGGAGGAGAGTAACTTCCCCAGCGGGTAGCAGGGTTTCTGCTCAAGGTCTGTCCCCAGAGGAGCTGGAGGACAGAGAAAAGAGTAGGATGCATGAGTTGGAGCTGGCCAAAATGAATGGGCAATTGGAAATTAGAAAGTTGGCCTTAGAAGAGAAAAGAATGGATCAGGAGCATGAGTTGAGAATGAGGGAGCTTGATTTAGAGCTCGAGAGGCTGGAGGCCATGAGTGTCTCAGCCCAGCAACAAGAAATGTGTGTAGCTCAAAGAGTGAGCTTTGCTGAGTTGGAGGGGGAGTCCAGCTCAGATGGTGGCAGCAAAATTATGTTATCTAGTGCTGAGGGAGTAGTACACACACCCAGAGATGTGGTGCCTGACTTGAAGGAGGGGGTTAATATACACCAGGAGGTTCAAGGATATGAGGTAGCTCTAGTGGTGTGCAGTGTCCCTGAGGTGGATTGGGGAACTGGCACAGGGGTTCATAGTCCTAGAGGTGGGAGGGACACTCTACTGACTCTAGATGAGAGGTGCAGGGAAAGGGGTTCCCCCATGGTTGAAGTCCTGATGTGTGAGTGTGAAGACCGCCCAGAAGAGTGTGGGTTGAATGACAGAGACAGTCAGATACTGTCTTGCCAGTCTCAGGAGAGTGGTGTGGGGTATGTGTGCAAGGCACTGGATGGTGAGGTGAAGGATAGTTTGGTTAACCCTTGTAGGGGGCTGTGTAATCCAATTGTGGGAGAGCATATTGTAAGTCCCTGTTTTCCAGAGCTATGCCAGCACCTGTTGGAGAGTGAGTTCTCTGACCCCAGGGAGATCACAAGTGAGGCAGACCTTTTGGTGGATTCCAGAGGGTCTGGAGAGGCATTGGGGAGTGACCCTAAGAGGAGTGGCTCAGGTGTCTTCCAACCCAGAGTGGTGGGAGAGGTTCAGTGTAGCCCAGCTAGGTCCCGTGGTAGTGGGAGGGGTGTAGGGACTCACGTCCTGTCTCAGTGGAGAAGGAGTGAGTGTGGGGCTGCGTGTCCCAAGGTACCCGAAACCCAGTCTCAGAGCCTGGATGGTTCTTTAAGGGAACACCAGGTAGGGAGCCTAGGCTGTCCTGATTGGCCGCCTGTTGAGGAGGATCTCCTAGTGTCTAGAGAACCTGGAGCGTCTGTAAATGTAGCTCCAGTGTTTCTGGTGTCTGGCGGTGCCACTCCACTTGGGAGGGTGCAGAAGTCCAGAGGGAGGGGTGAGAGGGGGAGAGAGTCCCCAGGGGAAGAACCAGTGGGTCAGGGACCAGCCAGAAGGGCTGAATCACCAGTGAATGACCGTGGTGACACCACTTCTGTCCTGGGGAATCTTCACGCACTGTCAGATGGACAGGGGTCGGGAGGATCTGCGCCAGGCAGACTGTCACACGACACATGAGTTATGTGTTACCCTCTGGGGGGGCATGCGTGCTCCCAGGAAGTCCTGGTTCGCCAGGCAGATTCTTACACAACTCTAGAGGAGTGTGTTTTCCTTGGGGGTTGGTGTACCCTCCCGGAAGTCCTGGGTTGCCAGGCACAGGCCCAGCCTAATGGTACAGACCCTGGTTGGAGGGCCAGGTTCAGGGTGTCCCCCTGACCTGGAGGAAGGGGCAGCTGCTAACAGTGCCCCTACCAGTTTGTCTTCTGGGGGCACCGCTCCAGGTGGGAGGGTGCAGGACCCCAGTAAGGGAGGCGTGGAGAGGACAGCCTCACCCCTGGCCTCTGCCCAGTCTAAGGGTACAGACCCTATGCTGGGATCCCAGTTGCAGGATAGAACCCCTGAACTGGTGGGCGAATTGTGCAGGACACCTGCCACAGGTGCCCTGACAATTCTGGAAGGGGGTACCATTCCTCATAGGAGGGGGCAGTACTCTGGGAGGGGGTGCAGAGGGAGGGAGTCCTTGCCTCTGACCCCGGTTCAACTGGAGGGTTTAGACCCTAGATTGGAGGACCAGGTGCAGGGTGTCCCCCCTGACCTGGATGCCCAGTTGCAGGATAGAACCCCTGAACTGGTGGGCGAATTGTGCAGGATACCTGCCACAGGTGCCCTGGCAATTTTGGAAGGGGGTACCGCTCCAGAGGGGAGGGTACAGAGCCCCAAGGAGGAGGACCGGGTGTGGGAAAGCCCACCCCAGTCTCCAGTCCAGCCGCCGGGTACAGGCCTGGGGCTGGTGGGTCAGTGTCAGGATGTCATACCTGACCTGACAAGAGGGAGAGTGGACAAGGGGTGCCAGGCACCTGGGGCTACTGCCCCTTGCTCTCTGAAGCCACTGAGGTTTGAGAGCCCTGAGAGGCATAAGGCCTGGGTCTCATCCCTGACCACTGTCAGTGGCCACTGTGGCTTGCTGTCTGTCTGTTGGGACACACCTGTGAGCAAGTTAAGGTTAGGTGCTGCACAGATGGTGTCCACAGGTGAGGAGAAGGGTTCCCCATGGATTAGCTTGGTGAATCCTGAGAGTATGGACAGAGGGATCCAAATAGGTTCAGATTGGCATAGAACTGGAATATGCCCCTGCTGTTGTGGGCCAGGGTCCAGGTTCTATCGCCCAAAGCAGAGAAGCCCATCAGGGTAGTGATTGGTCTCCCCTGCGTTTTTGGCTGGAAAGGGGTTGTGTTGGACTTGGCCCTTTTTGCAGGGTCATCCCTAAACTTTTTGCCTTCCTCCTATACTTTTTCTGACCTGTTGTTGGCTGTATTATGACTCTGGGCACTTTACCACTGCTGATCAGTGCTAAAGTGCATATGCTCTCCCCATTGTAAATTGTGTTATGGATTAGTGACTCCATGATTGGATGATTGGTTTACTTGTTAGTCCCTAGTACAGTGCACTGAGTGTGCCCAGGGCTTGTAAATCAAATGCTGCTGGTGGGCTTGCAGCACTGGTTGTGCCACCCACAGATGCAGCTTGTAAAATGTGCCTCAGGCCTGCCATTGCAGAGCCTGTGTGCAGCCTAGGGCTGCCATGTCGACTTGGTGAGTGCACCCACTTACCAGTCCCTAAACCTTCCCTTTACTGCATGTTGGTCACCCCTAAAGTAGGCCCTATGGCAGGGTGCATTGTAAGTATAAGGTAGGACATGCCCTGGTGTGTGTGGCATGTCCTAATAGTGAATTACAGCCATTTTCGTTTTTCACTATTGAAAGGCTACCTGCTCCCCATAGGCCAGAATGGGCAGTTTGATTATTACACCTTATAATCCTAACTGACCCAGGGAACATGGTAGAAAAACAAATTTAGTATGCCTGAACTCAGAATGATAAAATACATCTTTTAGTGAAGTTGGTTTTAACATTCTGTGTTTGAAAATACCACTTTTAGAAAGTAGGTATTTTCTTGCCTAACCTTCCAAGCCTGCCTCTGCTAGGTTGTGTATTCCTTGTCTGGGTTTGTGAGTGACAGGGGCTGGGGGACTCCAGGAGACAGGGTGAGTCAGCACAGGGCTGAATAGAGAGATCTGCATCCAGAGTGGAGGGAGGAGTTGCACCTGGGTCTGAATAGGGCTGTGCCTGCCTTCCACAATGCTGGCTCCACCTCCTGCCGGGCGGCTGAGCACTCTGCCCCACATTCTGAAAGGAAAGAAGGAGTCCTGTAAACAAAGTGCTCCAGGACTGACCAGAACTGGTTTTGGACTAGAGCAAAGGCCTCTCTGCCTTCAGAGAACAAAGAGAAAAGGTGTATAAAAAGGGGACCCAGACCCCTAGGAAATTAGATCACTTTTGGGAAACAAGAAGAAACCTTTGCTGAGGAGCGGAACCAAGAAGAAACTGAGGAGAAGACTATCCCTAAGCTAGAGGGATCTGCCTGCAGTGGTTGCCTGACTGCCAAAGAAAGAAGAAGGGAACTGTGTGTGTACTTTCATCAACTTGTGAAGGATCTCAAAGGGCTTGATTTCAGAGCTTGTCTCCTGTTGAAGTCTCAGGGACAACAGACTTCACCCACCAGCTCCCCCTGTATTCCCTTGCTGGGAATTTGGACCTTCTGACACACTTGCGTGTCTCTGGGAGCTGGAAGCGTGACTCAAGACGAAGAAGCGTGTCGCCGCAGCCGCTGATTCTCACATCGCCGGAGAAGAGTGTCAACGTTGCATCAGACGCCGGCGCATCCCCGAAGAAGTGCGTCGCTGACAACCTTGCATCCTTCGAAGCGCCTCGCAGCACCGGAGAAAAGTGTCGCCGTCGCATCAGACGCCGTCGCATTTCCGGGGCAGAGCATCGACCTCGCATCAGACGCCAATGCATCGCAACACGAGGCGCGCCCCGCATCCCAGGAGAAGATCGTCGACCTCGCATCAGACGCTGTCGCATCGCCAGGGAAGCGTGTCGCAGGGCCTGTCGCGGCTCCAAAGACTCATCGAAATCGCCGCACAGCCGTCGGGCGTGCACGCATCACCCTTCGTTGTCGCAACCTCAAGAAGACGCCACTTTGTTTCTTTTGCACCAGATCTTCAACGCATCACCATCCTTGCGTGTAAGGGACTACTGCATCACATTCCCTGCAACACTTTTCGTTGCCCTGCATTACGCATCTTAAGGTACATTGAACTCAAAGTGTCGCATTTTCATTTTAAGAGACTCAAGCTAATTCTACCATCTTTAAAGTACAGTATTGTGGATTATTTTTGTCGTTTATGGTCTTGTGGTAAATCTATATAAAAGATACTTATTTTTATAATACAACCTGTGTGGTGTCCATTTGTAGTGTTGTCACTGGATTACTGTATGTGTTCACAAATGCTTTACACACTGCCTCTGAACTAAGCCTGTCTGCTCGTGCCAAACTACGAAGGGGGTGAGCAGGGGTTATTTCAGGAGTGTACCCCCTTACCCTGACTAGAAGCAAGGGTCCCTATTTGGACAAAGGTACCTACCTCTGCCAACTAGAGACCCCCAGTTCTAACAGACGCAAAGCAGAATTGCTTTTGAGCAAGGGGAGCTGCATGTCAGAAGCTCCCCTTGCTCAAAAGCAATGCCGGCTCCCGCAGGAGGCGGGGAGCCGGCGGGACCATGGGGCATTGGGGCTCCCCCCACTTTTGGCCCCGGGGGATGGGGTCCCCAGGGCCAAAAGTGGCCCGGGAGGGGGGCCATGCGGCCCCCCTCCCCTCTAAGAAAAATAAAAATAAAAATAAAAACAAAAAGGCCGGCCCCGGGGGATGGGGTCCCCGGGGCCGAAATTGGCCTCGGGAGGGGGGCCACGCGGCCCCCTTCCTGTTTTTATTTAAAAAAAAATTAAATAGGGGTCAGGCCCTCGGGGATGGGGTCCCCAGGGCCCTAAAAAAGTTTAAAAAAGGGGGGCCACTCAGCACCCCTTGTTAAAAAAAAGAAGAAATAAAAGCCGGCATCTCTCGGAGGCCACGCTCCTTTCTACCACTCTGCAAACGCACCTCTGGCGCGTTAGTTAGATGGGGATTAATTCCTTGAATACTGAGGGTCCTGAGGCCAACTAGCCCCACCAGGTACCTCCAAATGTGCCACAGAGGTGCGTTGCAGAGAGGTGGTCCGAGGCCACGCCCCTTTACACCACTCTGCAAACGCACTTCTTGGCGCACTGTTGGTGGGGCGATGAGGTCCTCTTGTGTCCTGAGGACCTCAGGACCCAAGTGGACTTCATCCCCCGAGCAGCAGTGCGCCAAGAGGCGTGTTTGCAGAGTGGTGTAAAAAGGGGGCATGGCCTCGGACCACCTCACTGCAATCCAGCTCTGTGGCGCATATTGGAGGTACCTGGTGGGCTAGTTGGCCCCCAGGGACCCTCAGTATTCAAGGGGAATTAATTCCTCAACTAACAATGCGCCAGGGGGCGCGTTTGCAGAGTGGTGAGAAAGGAGGCATGGTCCTTGTCTACCTCCTCAGCAATCCCACTGCGTGAGGCTTACTGAGGTAAGAGGTAGGCTAGTTGTCCCCAAAGGACCCCCAGCAGGAAGGGGACTTCACTCCCCATCCAAGAGCGCGCCAGGGATCGTGTTTGTAGAGTGGTGGGCAAAGGGGCGTGGCCTGGTACGAGTACTTACCAATGCTGCTGTGTGGGACTTACTGGAGGTAATAGGAGGGGAAGTTGGCCCCCAAGGATGTCCTTGGGGGCCAACTACCCCTCTTGTCACCTCCAGTAAGTCCCACACAGTGGGATTCCTAAGACGTCTTCAGAGGCCAGGCCCCCCTTTCTCCACCACTCTGCAAACGCGCCTCCTGGCAGACTACGGGATGGGGGATGAAGTCCAATTTAGTCCTGAGGGAGTTTGGGGGCCAAGAAGCCCTCCTGGTACCTCCTGTAAGTCCTACGCAGTGGAATTCCTGAGCGCTGGTCTCCACCACTCTGCAAATAGTTTTAATCCACCTGCCCTATTATGTACTAGGGCCTTACAGAGGAGGTCATGCTAATCACAGGAGTACCCCAACGCATAGTGTTCCCTAGTGTAGGTAGGTGTTTTCACTGTATTCTAAGTGTCTTTTAGCATAGCACTGGCTCTAGGCCTTGTTAGTCAGAGTCAGTTACCACCAGTACCCATCAGCAAAAAGTTGGGTGCACAGGAGGACTTTCTGTTCCTCTGTTGGTTCTTTCTGCACATCTCTTGCTTCTTCCTGCACTTTTCTTCGTCTTTCTGGACTTCTGTTGCCTCTTTCTGCATTTGTCTTGCTTCTTTCTGTGCCTTTGTTCCTCTTTCTTCACATGTCCTACCTCTGTAGGCATAGTTAGAAATTAGCATTTAAAAAACCTTTGAAATTCTCTGAAAAAACCACAGGTTTCAGGGATGTTATAGTTAGAAATTAGCATTTAAAAAACCTTTGAAATTCACTGAAAAAACCATAGGTTTCAGGGACGTTATAGTTAGAAATTAGCATTTAAAAAACCTTTGAAATTCACTGAAAAAAACACAGGTTTCAGGGACGTTATAGGTGGTTGGACATTTCACTCAGTACAAAACCAGAGAAATTCGGCCGTTATATGTAGTAGAGCTAACTATAACTCGCGCCCCCGCAATGCACTGCTGATGACGTCACTTATTACATCACTCATGACATGGTCAGTGACATCACTGATGACATCACTGATGACATCTCAAATGACATCACTGATGACATCACTGATGACATCATCCAGTGAATGTGTGTTTCTGTAAAGTTTAAATATTTTTTATATATATATATGCCAAGGTGTATTGAAGAATGAGTGGGTGTATAAGTGTCTGAATGGATGATTTAGTAGGTGAGTGACTGATTGTGTAAGTGACTGATTAAGCGTATCTTACTGAATGCATGGGTTAGTGAGTAAACTGTGTAAATGTCTGTATCAGTCTGTCAGTTGGTGTATAAGTGTCTGCATGGGTTGGTGAGTAGCTACATGACTGTCTATATAGGTTATTCATTGGTTGTCTGAGTATCTGTATGGGTGCCTGAGCGTCTGTGTGAGTGGGTGGGTGACTCTGTGCATAGATGTGTGAGTGGGTGATTCACTGGAAGTATGGGTTCAAGAGTGCATCTGTGAAGGGCTGTATGGGTGGGTGAGTGTGTGTGTGGATGTGTTGGTGAGTGAATGGATGTCTCAGTGGTATATGTGTGAGTAACTACATATGTGAAAGGTCGTATATGTGAGTGTTGGAGTTTATGAATGACTATACATGAGAGTGAGTGATTTTGAGAGTGGCTGTATGGATGAGTGTGTGCTTGTATCAGTGATTGTATAAAAGAGTAAGTATGTGTTAGTATTTGTATAAATAAGTACGGTGGTCTCTGTATAACTGTATAGGTGAGTAAATTGGTGTGATTGATTCTTTTCATGACTGGGGAAGTGTGTAAGTAAGTCTATAGATGAGTGGCGGTGTGTGAGTGTATGTATAGGTGTATGAGTGCATATGATAGTGCTTTATTGATGAGTGACTGCATGTATGAGTTACTGTATGGGTGAATGAGTGGATGTGTGTGTGTGTGTAGACCTAGGAATCACTGAGCAGGTATGTACTTACTGCTATTGGTTTGTCTATGGTTTCGATATTGGTAGTCTGTATTTTAGAGTGGTTGTTTAAAAGGTTTTATTAGGGTGTGAGGAGGTGCATCAGATTATCACATGGATGATGTCATCAGTGATGTCATTTGAGATGTCATCAGTGATGTCACTGACCATGTCATGAGTGATGTAATATGTGACGTCATCAGCAGTGCATTGTGGGGCGCGAGTTATAGTTAGCTCTACTAACTATAACGGCCGAATTTCTCTGGTTTTGTACTTGAGTGAAATGTCCAACTAACTATAACGTCCCTGAAACCTGTGGTTTTTTTTCAGTGAATATATATATATATACATATATATATATATATATATATCCATCAAGCAAATCTTGCTCACAGCAATGAGGTGCCACACAAGCGAGTATTCTCCCTTTATCTGGCATATTTTGTGAAGAAATCCGCTTGTCACATGAGCATATGTTCAGTAATGCCCTTCATTTCATTTCAAAATTCCTTGCCATACGCTTTCTGGTAACAACTACTGGCCTCTGACTCAGCTTCAGGAGTTCGACGATTTGCTTAAGCGCAGCTGTACGCTTTTGAGTGCTCTCCTGCCCCAGCATTCTTGGTTGATGTAGTACATCTGTAAGTATTGCCCTAAGTGGGTGTACGCTGTCCCCTGACACTGTCCAAAATAAATACCCCACCAGGTCGTCCAAAGCAGAGCCTCCACCTTCTTCTGCCGTCAAACAGGACACGCTAGTATTGGCAGCGCTTTACTCAGCGCTGCCAATCGCTGCAGTGCAGCAGTAAACCTCTGATGCGTCGAGCCAATAAACCACAAGAACCTTGCTCACAGCAATGAGGTGCCATACAAGCGAGTAAGCACTTCTCCTTTTATTTGGCAGCTTGTAAGAAATCCGCCTGTCACATGAGCACATGTTCAGTAATGCCCTTCATTTCATTAAAAAAATTCCTTGCCATACGCGTTTCTGGTAACAACTACCCTTGATCACTGGCTTCGGGCTTCAGGAAATGAAATGAAGGGCATTACTGAACATGTGCTCATGTGACAGAGCGGATTTCTTCACAAGCTGCCAAATAAAAGGAGAAGTACTTACTCGCTGTGTGTGGCACCTCATTGCTGTGAGCAAGGTTCTTGTGGATTTATTGCGGTCGGCTCGGACCGCGGGGTTGCCCTGCTGCATACGAGGCGGATTGGCAGCGCTGAGAAAAGGAAAGCGCTGCCAATACAGCGTGTCCTGTTTGGCGAGCGGAAGAAGGTGGAGGCTCCGCTTGGACATGTGAGCAACCCAGTGGGGTATTTTATTTTGGACAGTGTCAGGGGACAGCGGTACACCCACTTAGGGGCAATACTTACAGATGTACTACATCAACCAGAATGCTTAGCCACTGGGAAGGAGCACTTAAAGCGCACAGCTGCGCTTAAGCAAATTGTTGAACTCCTGAAGCCCGAAGCCAGTGATCAAGGGTAGTTGTTACCAGAAACGCGTATGGCAAGGAATTTTTTAAATGAAATGAAGGGCATTACTGAACATGTGCTCATGTGACAGAGCGGATTTCTTCACAAGCTGCCAAATAAAAGGAGAAGTACTTACTCGCTGTGTGTGGCACCTCATTGCTGTGAGCAAGGTTCTTGTGGATTTATTGCGGTCGGCTCGGACCACGGGGTTGCCCTGCTGCATACGAGGCGGATTGGCAGCGCTGAGAAAAGGAAAGCGCTGCCAATACTGCGTGTCCTGTTTGGCGAGCGGAAGAAGGTGGAGGCTCTGCTTTTGGACATGTGAGCAACCCAGTGGGGTATTTATTTTGGACAGTGTCAGGGGACAGCGGTACACCCACTTAGGGCAATACTTACAGATGTACTACATCAACCAGAATGCTTAGCCACTGGGGCGGAGCACTTAAAAGCCGCACAGCTGCGCTTAAGCAAATCTGTTGAACTCCTGAAGCCCGAAGCCAGTGATCAAGGGTAGTTGTTACCAGAAATGCGTATGGCAAGGAATTTTTGAAATGAAATTAAGGGCATTACTGAACATGTGCTCATGTGTCAGAGCCGGATTTCTTCACAAGCTGCCAAACAAAAGGAGAAGTACTTACCGCTGTGTGTGGCACCTCATTGCTGTGAGCAAGGTTCTGTGGATTTATTGCGGTCGGCTCGGACCGCGGGGTTGGCCCTGCTGCATACGAGGCGGATTGGCAGCGCTGAGAAAGGGAAAGCGCTGCCAATACAGCGTGTCCTGTTTGGCGAGCGGAAGAAGGTGGAGGCTCCGCTTGGACATGTGAGCAACCCAGTGGGGTATTTTATTTTGGACAGTGTCAGGGGGACAGCGGTACACCCACTTAGGGCAATACTTACAGATGTACTACATCAACCAGAATGCTTAGCCACTGGGGCGGAGCACTTAAAAGCGTACAGCTGCGCTTAAGCAAATCTGTTGAACTCCTGAAGCCCGAAGCCAGTGATCAAGGGAAGTTGTTACTCAGAAACGCGTATGGCAAGGAATTTTTGAAATGAAATGAAGGGCATTACTGAACATGTGCTCATGTGACAGAGCGGATTTCTTCACAAGCTGCCAAATAAAAGGAGAAGTACTTACTCGCTGTGTGTGGCACCTCATTGCTGTGAGCAAGGTTCTTGTGGATATATATATATATATATATATATATATATACTCTGAGAGGTTGAGTCTACATGATTATTGGCTTTTCCCGGAACAATTGTGCCAGTTATCTAGAGAAAAGATCAAAACTTTGTACTGGGAAGCAGCAGCTATGGACATAGTGACGAGTAGCACAGGTAGTCTCACTTTATCTTTTATGAATTTTAAACCACTTATGAGCTTTGAGACATCCATTGATGAAATCGAACACTCTTTTGCATGCAAACTATATCTGCAATTTAGATATCATATCCTTCTGGTCAAATCTTTTATTTTTAACTGGTCCGTAGGGAATGAGGGTGGTGATGACCAATGCCCAGCATGTTGGGGGGACCGAAACATTGGAACACCTATTGATCTCTTGTCCCCAGTGTAGGAAGGTGGAATCTGACTATATGGTTGCCCCCACTTTTTTCCTGGTGTTTTGCTGGTTTATGACTTAGTTGGACTGGGATCCTGCTATTCAGGGCCCCAGTCTATCTGCTTCCTCTATAAAATGGTTTCCATGTGCCTTAGGCACATCTCTAATTGGAATCTGGAGTGCCCTTATAAGTCCCTAGTATATGGTATACTATGTACCCAGGGCATAGGTACCTCAGAGGCCTACCAGGGGCTGCAGCATGTATTGTGCCACCCCTGGAAGGCCATCCAAACTGACACCACAGGTCTGCTACTGCAGCACTGGGTAAGGTGGTGCATGCACCCCTTACTGTGATATAGGCTACCTATATCACTACCTACATACACACATATAAACCTATAAGTCACTCCTATGGCAGGCCTTATCAATCCTGAAGGCAGAGTGCGTGGTTCCTATGTGAGAGGGTGCCCCTGCATGAGCTGGGCCCCTCTGCAGCGTTCGGAGACCCTTCTCTGATGCTGTTTGTAGTGCAGCCTGACCATATACTCTTAAGCGCATTATAACCTCGCGTTAAATGCTAACTTTGGGATGGCTGCACGGAAACATGTCGTGTTTGGTGTCAAACATCTTGGAATACTACCCCCCACCTCCCGAGACAGGATAGTGTGTATTGGGGCTGGGCGGGAGCACTCTTGGGTGCTTTGAAGTCCTGCACTGTGGGCACACTTGGGGTCCCTGTGCATACCCCAGTTCAAACCGGCTCAGGGGCTTCCAGCCCCTGCTCTGGCACGAAACTGGACAAAGGGAAAGGGGTGTAACCACCCCTCTGCCCTGACCCTCCCATAGGTGGGGCCACAGAGTATGTCCAACCCCTACCTTAGTATAAGTAGGGGAACCCAGTCCTTAGGACTTTAGATTTACCTGGACGAAACTCTGATACAGAATCCTGGACCTTCGACGCTCTACTTCAAGATTAGAGGACTGAAGAATCTCCCTTGGGGTCAAGGAGTGACTCCCCTGCTTGGCAGGCACCAAAGAAGCAATTGTCCGGTCTGCATTGCTGAAGCTCCCGTCGGACGCCGAAGTCTTTGCATCACCAGAGGTGGATTTCCAGACTTCCCCGAGGCTGCCCTGAGTCCCCAGCAAAGCTGAGGCCCGTAGCTGTCGTGGGTAACGTGGAACCGTGACCCCTGGACACCGATCGCATTTGCAAGTGCATCCTCTTCTGGGTCTCCCACGAAGTCGTGCTTTGGGCTTCGAGTAGCCCCAGCCTCCAGCACCAACTGCACCGAAGATCACTGGCCTCCACTCCACGAGTGTCCTGTGAGCCAGCTCCACGTGCACCGTCTTGAGGCTCCTTCGCGGTCGCTAGTCCGTTGGCTAGTAGGCCCTCCCGAAGGCCAATCTTTTTCTGCTTGGGCTCCCTGGTTGCTCCAGGTATGCTCTGACTTATCCTTGCTGGGTGAGTCCCCCAGACCTTGCTGGTCTGCAACATCATCCTTCTTCCATTTCCATGAGACTTGCCGTTGTCAAGGCTTGTTGGGTCCAATACGGTCGCCGACACCCCTGCAATCGACAGACGTCGTGGGACAGCTCGAATCCAGCTCCTGGTCGTCGTCGACGCCTCCTGGACCTCGTGGCTGAAGAGTCAAGATGACCATCAACCTACCTGAAGCACTCGACATCGGTGGGCATCTGCTCATCGCCTTCCTGGTCACTGGCTAGTGACCCAGACTCTGTCCCCTCTGCTTTCAGGTTCTTCAGATCTTCGATCCACCTTTGGATCCACCCGAACACTTTCGACTTGGCCGCCAGCAGCACTTTGCAGCAGATCGCCATTGAAAGCGACGACGAAACCCGACCCCGAAAGACACCTATGCACCCGGCTCCCTGGGTGAGGTAACTCGAGTACTCCGGTGCTCCCGTGGGTATTGACACTAGAACAGCCTAGTTCTCAAAGGGTTTGCTCCAAGTCCTCCTCTAAGTGTCCCTTTTCTTTTAAATTCTAATCGCGACTTTCCCCATAGAAGTTAACGGTGGTTCGCGGCTGTGTTCATACACTGCACGCGTCCCCCGTGGGTCCCCTGTGTCACTGCCTTGGGTGGTTCCTTGTGGTCCAAGCACTTCTACAGGCTCTAGGCCTTGTGTCTAGCTCAGTCGTGGTTCTTATACCACTTTATTGGTATATGGTTTGGTACGCCCCTGGGGCTCAAACGTGTATTTGTGCTATTACTGTAGATAACTAACTTATAATTTATGTACTTCGAACTCTAGCCTCATAAAGAGACTAGAGGGGTGTGTTTAGTAATAAATACATATATTTTGAATATATACCTGGTGTGGTCCTCTTTCATTTGGTCACTCAAGAGATTATAGACTGGTAAAACAAGCTGCTTTACATTCCTTCAAGACTTAGCCTGAAGGCTGCTCTCCATAGCTACCACTAGGATAGCTTTCAATAAAGGTTGTCTTTAACCTATCTCCAATAAGGGGTTGTTTGGACTGGTGCAAGGTGCCCACTATAATTAGTGGACAGCATATGCCAGGCCAACTTCTCACATTGGTGTGCAGCGTGTGGGATTCCAGCTTGCTATTGTTTTACCAGATAATCTCAATTGAATTGATCAACTGAAAACCACTAAGGGTACCTAAGGTACATATAAATCAAGCTTAGTAATACAGTAAGTTCTACTGAACTTAGAGTTGTGTGTTAAGGGACAGCACACCCTTTCTACAACTCAAGAGAGTTTAGTAGGCCACACTAGAGTAGGTAGTGCATACACCACACCTCACTAGTAATGTCTTCAAAGCCAGGACCCAGTGAGTCCTTGCCAGAAGCCAGTGGGCTTCTTCCCTCCAAGTATGATAAACTCCCATTCTTGGAATTGAGAGCATTATGCAATACTAGGAAGTTGAAGGCAGGCAAAAGTGCCAGCACCCAACACCTCAGGGAGGTGTTACTAGCTGATGATCTCAGCAGGCCCCTAGGGTCTGAAGGGGTAGGCAAAGAGGGTGGGGCAGAAGATGAGGAAGGGGCCAGGGGTGAAGAAACCCAGGCCCCCCTCTGAAACTGGCCAGGAAGGTGAAAATGACCTTGTCCTGGAAAACCCAATTCCTCCTGTGGAGGAGGAGGAGGAGGATCAGAATGACCTCCCCTTTGTCCCCCAGGAAGAGTTCTGAGTGTGCCCAGAAGGTCTAGGTCTCCTTCTCAGGAGTCTAACCACTCTGACACCTCAATAGGGACCTCTGTCTCCTCTCATAGGAGGGAATCCTCTCATGAGAGGAGAAAGAGACTGATTCAGTATGAGCAAGCCCAGCTTGAACTCAGAAAACAGCAATTGGCTATAGACAGGGAGTCCCTAGATCTCTATAGAGAGAGACAAAAGTTGGGACTAGAGTCCCATGGTGGCAGCAGTTTCCCCAAAGATAGGGAAAGGTCTTATGACCATAGAAACCTGAGCAAGATTGTCCCTCCCTACCAGAGTGGGGATGACATCCACAAATGGATAACTGCTCTAGAGAGGGCCTGTAAAGTACAGAGGGTCCCTCAGGAGCAGTGGGCAGCAATCTTGTGGCTCTCCTTTGCAGACAAAGGTAGAGATAAGCTCCTCACTGTTAGAGAGGAGGATGCTGACAATTACAAAGTCTTGAAGAGTGCTCTGATAGATGGGTTTGGCCTAACCACTGAACAGTATAGGTTGAAGTTCAGAGACACCCAAAAGGCTCAGACTCAAGACTGGGTTGATTTTGTAGATTGTGCTACTAAGGCTCTGGAAGGTTGGATACATGGCAACAAGGTGCATGACTTTTTAGGATTGTACAATTTGATTATGAGGGAGCAGATCCTTAATAATTGTCAAAACCAGCTTTTACACCAGTACCTGGTGGACTCTGATCTGACCTCTCCCCAAGAATTGGGAAAGAAGGCAGACAAATGGGTCAGAACCAGAGTAAAGACTAAGAATCAGGGTGGTGACCAGAAGAAAGATTCTACCAAGTCCCAAGAGAAAGGTGGGGATAAATCTAAGGATAAATCCACTACAGGGCCCCAAAAGTCCTCTTCTGGGGGTGGGTCCCAAACTCCTTCCTCTCCTGAAAAGAAACCCTATTGCCATGTCTGTAAAAAGCCTGGACACTGGAAAACTGATCCCAGTTGCCCCAGGATTGGCAATAAAGAAAATGTTCCTCCAACAACTACTACCACCCCTCCTGGTACTACCAGTAGTAATCCTCCAGTTGGGAGTAGTGTACCCAAAAAGTTAGGTGCTTTTGCAAGAGGAACAGAGGTGGGCCCTAGTTTAGACAGGACCCCCTCAACAGACTCCTCTGACTCTGATGGTGGTGTAGGATTTGCCACCTTTACCATGGGTCCCAATGCATTGGGCAGGTACAGACTGGAGCCAATAATTAATGGTCAGAAAGCTGTGGCATTTAGGGACACAGGGGCTAGTGTCACCATGGTGGCAGGGAACCTAGTCCCCCCTCACCAGCTTTTACCTGAGTTTAAATACCAGGTGACCAACATTGATGGTGTCAGAACAGATCACCCCATGGCCATAGTCAATCTCAGCTGGGAAGGGGTCACAGGCCCAAAAAGAGTGGCAGTGTCCCCAACCTTGCCTGTAGATTGCCTGATGGGCAATGATCTGGAAATTTCAGCCTGGGCTGAAGTTGAACACCAAACCCATCTGAGAATGCTGGGCATCCCTGTAAAAGTTAGTGGGGCTGTGATGGCCACAGCCCCAGCCCAGGGAAATTTTGGAGAGATGGAGCCTGGAAGAATGGCCCACTCTCCCCAAAAAGAGAGCACAAGGGTTGAAGAAAAGTCTTCTTCCCTCCAGACAGTAGGTAAGGGTCAGCCTCCTCAGGGAACTGACCCTACCCCTAGTGAAGGAACTGCCCCAGAGGTAGTCAGGCCTGGCCTGGCCCCACCCCTGATGGCAGAGGACCCTTCCAAGGTGGTACCCAGTCTGGAGCAGGTAACCTGCCCCTCTCTACCCTGCCTCAGTCAGCCCAGGGCTGCAGAGGTCAGGGAGGTCAGTGGACCCCCAGGGCCCCCTGTCCAGAGGAACCCCCCATCAGCAGATTAGGGGCACCCAGGCTAGTAGCCCTAGCCAGGTGAAAATTCCTCAACACACTGAGGGATCCCCCATACCTTTGTATAGGGACCTCCCCCAGAAGGACTCTGTTAGGCAAGGGCAAACCTGGGACCAAAAGGTTCCAAACCTGCCATGTCCCTCCAGTGGTCCATCCAAAGGGACCCAACCCCCAGCTGTAGGCAGCCAAAGGTTGACCCTTAGAGCACAGTGCAACTCAGTCATGGAAAGACAGGCATACATGGTGACCAGTGATCTGAGGAAGCTGAGACCAACCTTCCTAGGGCCTCACTTCCCTTCTCAGACACCTCACCAGCCTTGTACTTTACCAAAGCACACCACAGGTAGTAATTCCCCATGGTGGAGACCCTCTCATACCCTTAGGGTGAGGGATTGCTTAGTGGACCATAAGATAGGGGGCAACCATGCTAGTGCAGGTGCTTCCTTATATGGCCACTTAGTCAATAAAGGCTCAACTGGCCAAGGTTAGCCTTATCTCCTTTCGTTTGGGGGGGGTTATGTAGGAAGGTGGAATCTGACTATATGGTTGCCCCCACTTTTTTCCTGGTGTTTTGCTGGTTTATGACTTAGTTGGACTGGGATCCTGCTATTCAGGGCCCCAGTCTATCTGCTTCCTCTATAAAATGGTTTCCATGTGCCTTAGGCACATCTCTGATTGGAATCTGGAGTGCCCTTATAAGTCCCTAGTATATGGTATACTATGTACCCAGGGCATAGGTACCTCAGAGGCCTACCAGGGGCTGCAGCATGTATTGTGCCACCCCTGGAAGGCCATCCAAACTGACACCACAGGTCTGCTACTGCAGCCTGGGTAAGGTGGTGCATGCACCCCTTACTGTGATATAGGCTACCTATATCACTACATACATACACACATATAAACCTATAAGTCACTCCTATGGCAGGCCTTATCAATCCTGAAGGCAGAGTGCGTGGTTCCTATGTGAGAGGGTGCCCCTGCATGAGCTGGGCCCCTCTGCAGCGTTCGGAGACCCTTCTCTGATGCTGTTTGTAGTGCAGCCTGACCATATACTCTTAAGCGCATTATAACCTCGCGTTAAATGCTAACTTTGGGATGGCTGCACGGAAACATGTCGTGTTTGGTGTCAAACATCTTGGAATACTACCCCCCGCCAGTTCTGGCGGCGGGGGTAGCATTCCACCCTTCTAGAGGGAAAGACATGTACACACCGGTATACCCGGTACTGACTTTCCAGAGCCCTGGCATCACAAAATGGATGCCGCTGCCACAGACACGAGTCTGGCCTCCTGCTGCTGACCGAAACTCCGGCAGGGGAGGCCTGGACAAT
This sequence comes from Calotriton arnoldi, assembly GCA_963921515.1. Classification (NCBI taxonomy): domain Eukaryota; kingdom Metazoa; phylum Chordata; class Amphibia; order Caudata; family Salamandridae; genus Calotriton; species Calotriton arnoldi. Next base: position 1,512,284 of record CAWUFW010003981.1, read on the forward strand.
AGGTTTCCTGTCCCAGGGAGGTGTGACCACCTCCCCAGACAGGATAGTGTGTATTGGGGCTGGGCGGGAGCACTCTCTGGTGCTTTGAAGTCCTGCACTGGGGGCACACTTGGTGTCCCTGTGCATACCCCAGTTCAAACCGGCTCAGGGGCTTCCAGCCCCTGCTCTGGCGTGAAACTGGACAAAGGGAAAGGGGTGTAACCACCCCTCTGCCCTGACCCTCCCATAGGTAGGGCCACAGAGTATGTCCAACCCCCTACCTTAGTATAAGTAGGGGAACCCAGTCCTTAGGACTTTAGATTTACCTGGACGAAACTCTGACACAGAATCCTGGACCTTTGACGCTCTACTTCAAGATTAGAGGACTGAAGAATCTCCCTTGGGGTCAAGGAGTGACTCCCCTGCTTGGCAGGCACCAAAGAAGCAATTGTCCGGTCTGCATCGCTGAAGCTCCTGTTGGACGCCGAAGTCTTTGCATCACCAGAGGTGGATTTCCAGACTTCCCCGAGGCTGCCCTGAGTCCCCAGCAAAGCTGAGGCCCGTAGCTGTCGTGGGTAACGTGGAACCGTGACCCCTGGACACCGATCGCATTTGCAAGTGCATCCTCTTCTGGGTCTCCCACGAAGTCGTGCTTTGGGCTCCGAGTAGCCCCAGCCTCCAGCACCAACTGCACCGAAGATCACTGGCCTCCACTCCACTAGTGTCCTGTGAGCCAGCTCCACGTGCACCGTCTCGAGGCTCCTTCGCGGTCGCTAGTCCGTTGGCTAGTAGGCCCTCCCGAAGGCCAATCTTTTTCTGCTTGGGCTCCCTGGTTGCTCCAGGTGTGCCCTGACTTATCCTTGCTGGGTGAGTCCCCCAGACCTTGCTGGTCTGCAACATCGTCCTTCTTCCATTTCCACGAGACTTGCCGTTGCCAAGGCTTGTTGGGTCCAATCCGGTCGCCGACACCCCTGCAATCGACAGACGTCATGGGACAGCTCGAATCCAGCTCCTGGTTGTCGTCGACGCCTCCTGGACCTCGTGGCTGAAGAGTCAAGACGACCGTCAACCTACCTGAAGCACTCGACATCGGTGGGCATCTGCTCATCGCCTTCCTGGTCACTGGCTAGTGACCCAGACTCTGTCCCCTCTGCTTTCAGGTTCTTCAGATCTTCGATCCACCTTTGGATCCACCCGAACACTTTCGACTTGGTCGCCAGCAGCACTTTGCAGCAGATCGCCATTGAAAGCGACGACGAAACCCGACCCCGAAAGACACCTATGCACCCGGCTCCCCTGGGTGAGGTAACTCGAGTACTCCGGTGCTCCCGTGGGTATTGACACTAGAACAGCCTAGTTCTCAAAGGGTTTGCTCCAAGTCCTCCTCTAAGTGTCCCTTTTCTTTTAAATTCTAATCGCGACTTTCCCCATAGAAGTTAACGGTGGTTCGCGGCTGTGTTCATACACTGCACGCGTCCCCCGTGGGTCCCCTGTGTCACTGCCTTGGGTGGTTCCTTGTGGTCCAAGCACTTCTACAGGCTCTAGGCCTTGTGTCTAGCTCAGTCGTGGTTCTTATACCACTTTATTGGTATATGGTTTGGTACGCCCCTGGGGCTCAAACGTGTATTTGTGCTATTACTGTAGATAACTAACTTATAATTTATGTACTTCGAACTCTAGCCTCATAAAGAGACTAGAGGGGTGTGTTTAGTAATAAATACATATATTTTGAATATATACCTGGTGTGGTCCTCTTTCATTTGGTCACTCAAGAGATTATAGACTGGTAAAACAAGCTGCTTTACATTCCTTCAAGACTTAGCCTGAAGGCTGCTCTCCATAGCTACCACTAGGATAGCTTTCAATAAAGGTTGTCTTTAACCTATCTCCAATAAGGGGTTGTTTGGACTGGTGCAAGGTGCCCACTATAATTAGTGGACACCATATGCCAGGCCAACTTCTCACACCCAGTACAGTAGGTCGCAAGCAAAGTGGATTGTTCCACTGTGGAAGAACTCCTGGTACTAAGAAAGACCAGGTTGCTTTTAGAATTTTAAGTACCAGCACAGCTGGGCCCCATGTCTTCGGGATGGGCAAATTTCTTATGGCAACCTGGATAAGGCACTCCAAGTGCCTATTAGATTTGTAAGTCACCTCCTGAGCAGTTATAACTGAGACGATTACAGGGGATTGTTTTTAAACTGTATATGTGTTTAGCCTACTAATTGCTTTATCATGTTTTAAAACTTTTATCCATTTTATGATAACAGCTGGACTGTCCTTTTTATCTATTTAGTACTCTGTAAACTGTCTATTTTCTACTTTGTTGATCTGTGTGATTGAAATAAAGTATTTTGACTGACTGACTGATATATATATATATATATATATATATATATATATATATATATATATATATATGTATCATGCACAAAAAGAATATCGAAGCCCATTTCCATGAGCCAGCGTTTTATTGCAATCAAAGTGGCAGCATTTACTCTTCAGTTCCCTTACGTGTTTCAACTGTTCCAATCAGCCTTGATCACAGGTGAGCTGTCTTATCATGCACGTTATTGGTGACCTTAAGTCCAGTTGTACCACGTGACTTGAGTAAAAGACTACATTTCCCAAAGTGCACTTGTAATGTTAATACATGTCTTTAGACTCGTAATGTTGTGTAAATCCTGCTCAATAGCGTTAAATAACATCACAAAGTTAATTTTTATCCCAATGTATATATATATATATACATATATATATATATGTATACGTATATATGTATGTATATAGATATATATATATATTCACTGATAAAAACCAAAGGTTTCAGGGACTTTATACTTAGGCTGACATTCCACTCGTACAAAAGCAGAGAAATTCAGCCGTTATAGTTAGCTGCGCTAACTATAACTCGCGCCCCGCAATGCACTGCTGATGACGTCACATATTACATCACTCATGACATGGTCAGTGACATCACTGATGACATCACTGATGACATCTCAAATGGCATCACTGTTTCGCAATTATTCGCAAATGCACGCGCCAATGGGAATGCTCTGATTGGCTGGACGCAACCTGAACAGAAAGTTGCAGCCGCCATTTTATCTATTGGGAATGGTTCCCCCGGCTGAAAATTTGTGAGAAAGCCCACATAAGGGGTCAGGGTGGAGATATTCTGACCCAATGGTTGAGGATTGGGATTTTATTGACACAAGTTATGTGTCCAAAATTGTTTTTTTTTTTATTATGCGCATTATTCACGACGAAGACGCGACCGCCAACGTGGCCCCCTGTGTACCATCGCAGGGACATCTTGACTATCAACGTCATCGCGAATATTGGTGGAAATATAAAAAGAAATATCAGTAAATCATTAATATGCATTGTTATAGAGATATTGAGATTCTGATCAATCTTTTTATAGATTTATTTAGATAGTGAGTTATCCACTATGATGATTAGAATTATTTATATAGTTATATTTTTTTTATGTGGTTGTGGCAATTGAATTCCTGCTTTTGTTTTCTGTTTTCAAAACTTGTCCGGGGGATCGCTATTACCGACGTCATCGTGATCTCCTGCCTCACCGCATAAATGGCAAATAGGTTTTAGAGATGGTTGTTCTAGAAATACACTAGAGAAACATGAGTTTGAAGTGTACAGTAATAAACCCCTAGTGTGTAAAATACTGTAATATGTGTGCATATATGTGTTTTTCACTTTATGGAAAAGGTGCGATCGTCACAGTGAACGGTGACGTCACAACTTCCCAAATAACCTCGAAAATGGAAAATAGGTCTTAAAGATGGATTTTAAAGAAACTTAGTACAAAAACATGGGTTGGTTTAAACATGCTTTGAAAGAAGTATGTGTATAGTAATATGTGTAGTGCAATGTTCACAATGAATTGTTTTACATATTATTTTTGGATGTGTTGGTGGCCATTGAATGTCTGCTTTTGTTTTCCGTTCTCGAGACGTATTCACAGGGATCGCGAACTTGTCACGAAGATCCCGAAAAAATCTGAAAAAAAGGATCTTTTTAAAGAAAATTAACAATGTTTCGGGTACTAGGGTGGCTCTGAATAGAGCCTTTGTGTTGCTTGTGTGTATATGGCTACTACACATAATACCGGATGCAGTTTCAGGTTACTTAGAAACACCCTGTTGCCTTCATCTGTAAAGTGCACTCCATCATTTCTATAAATTCCCTGCATGTCAAAACTCAGATTGTTGTTATAGACACAGCCCATGAGATGGTCTCTGAGGAATTGAGAAACAGTTGTATTAACATGTTTCCTGGCTTTGTCAATCTGTGGACAGAATTAATTGGACCACTTCCATTTCTGTCTTTGGCATATGTTAGAGTACACCAAGGGAAAAGAGGGAAAAGAGGGAAAAGAGGGAAAAGAATCATCAATTCAGCAAAGGTATCCTTCATTAGGATTTCCAGTCCTAATTCAGTTAATGTTCATAGGTCATTGCCACCACAGTTCACAATCATGAGGAAGGTTACAGGCACGTTATAAATAGGAATCAGCATTTAAAAAAACCTTAGAAATTCACAAAAAAACAAAGGTTACAGAGCCGTTATAGTTAGGAAATAGAATTTTAAAAAACCTGAGAGATTCACCGAAAAAACGAAAGGTTACAGGGACCTTATATTCAGGCTCAGAATTCACACGCGCTAAGCCAGAGAAATTCAGCAGTTATAGTTAGCTGAGCTGACTGTAACTCACACCCCCACAATGCACTGCTTATGACCTCACATATTACTTCACACATGACAGGGTCAGTAACATCACTGATGACATCTCAAATGACAATTCTCATGAAATCACTGATGACATCATCCACGGAATCTCTGATGCACCCAATCACACCCAATATAACCTTTCTTACACCCACTCCAACTTCTACAATAGCATTCTCAAAACCATTGACACACCCATGCCAGTACTTACACACCCACTCACTGATTCGTAGGTGTAGACACACATCCACGCAGTTACCCATACAGCCACTCATTCAACAGCTCACTGACTAATACAGCCACTGATATATCCACTCGTACACCCATACATCTACTCACACACAGTCAGTCACTCATAGAGCTACTCACACACATACTCACTCACCTCTAGAATCAATCACACAGTCATTTACTCACATATACAGTTATACACACACCAACGCACTTATTCAAACAGATACTAAAACATATTCACTCACCAATACAGCCACTCTCACCATCACTCACTCCCACATGCAGTGACTTATATACTCCAACACTCACATATCCATTCACTCACTGGCACAGTCATACACACACTCACTCACCCATACAGCCCCTCTCAGATGCACTCATGAACCCATACAGCCAGAGATTCACCCACTCACTCATCCATGCAAGAAGTCAGACACCCCCCTCATCCTCCCACACAGGCACTCATGCATCTATACAGGTACTCAGACAACCAATCAATAACCCATGTAGGCACACATATGTCTACTCACCAACCTATGCAGCCATTTACACACCAACTGACAGACTGATACGGACATTCATGCAGATTTGTCACTCACCCATACATTCACTGAGGCACGTATAATCACTCACCTATACAGTCAGTAACGCACCCACTAAATCATCCAAACAGGCACTCATACACCCACTGATTAATCAACACACCTTGGTGTATATATATTTAAAGCTCATAAACTTTTTAGAAACACTCACAGTCACCGGATGATGTCATCAGTGATGTCATCACTGATGTCATTTGAGATGTCACTGACCATGTCATGAGTGATGTGATATGTGAGGTTATAAGCAGTGCATTGCTGGGATGTGAGTTATAGTTAGCTCAGTTAACTATAACTGCTGAATTTCTCTGGTTTTGTGCGTGTAACATCTGAGGCTAACTATAATTTCCCTGTAACCTTTGGTTTTTTCAGTGAATAGATATATATATATATACATTACACAGTGGCAACCACCCCTATGTAGTCATGGTTAGGACCGCGCTTCCATAGGAAATTGATTTTTTGCTTTGCCAATAACTTTGGCGCTGTTTTACTCCTATGCTTTTCTATTTGAATATCCCCGGGGTGGCCCAGGACCCAGGGGGTCACGGTATCATAATTGGAAGGGGAGAGGGTGGTCAACAGTAGGTTATTATAATTAGGACTTGGTTTTCAGAGGTTAAGTGTTTTTTGATTTGCCAATAACTTTGGTGCCGTTTGACGAATCTTCGTGAAATTTTCAAATTTAGTACACCACTCACTTCAGCTGCTGTCTTGAAAGTTTGGTGGTGATTGTTCAAGTGGGAACTAAGAATAATGGGGGGGTCCTAAAACACTTTTTCCCATGCAATTTCCCATAGGGATTTTGAACACGACTACAGCACGGATCACTGGACGGAATTACATCAAATTTGGCAGAAAGATAGTGTTTGGTCCAGAAAGTGTGATTTTTTGTTCTTTGGTGTAAATCCATTCAGTAGTTTTCGAGATATTAAAAGAGAACCAAATTTGTATATCTAGGGACATGGACCCTCCGTGGATCCACCCGCGGTTGTTATAGGAATTCTCATGCCAAATCGAGGTCCTGATTGGCTGGCCGCAACTTGACAGAAAAGTTGCGGCCACCATCTTATATATATATCGGGAAATGGTCCACGGGGCTGAAAAGTAGGATCTAAACTAAATGATGGGGTCAGGTTAGAGCTTACCTGACCCTATGTGTGTGTAATAGATGTGTAAAAATCATGTACAATGTTCAGCAAAAGGCTAGAAAACATTTTGTTTTGCCACGCGCGAGATCCGTGGATCCGTCACAGGGCTCAGCGCTGCCTCCCTTGTAAGTCTGCAAAGAATTCACAAATCTCTCCACAGATCAAAAATATATATATATACTCACACACCCACTGTGACACTAGTACTGACACTCTCAAACCCAGTCGCACACCGAGAGAGATGCTCTTACATCCACTGAGCCACCCAGACAGACACTCCCATATCCACTCTGAAACCCATACAAATACTATCGCATCCATTGACACACACCGACAGACACTCTCACACTCACTCTCACACTCATACAGATACTCTCACACCCTCTCACACACACAGATACTCACACCAATTCTGACACTCATACAGACACTCTCACACCCACTCTCACACACACACAGACACTCTAATACACATTCTCAGACACACTGACTCCCACTCTGATGCCCATACAAACATTCTCACACCCAGTTACACACCCAGACAGACACTCTCACACTCACTCTGATGTCCATACAGACACTCTCACATCTATGGATCTACGGTGATACTCAAAAACTCTCACACCCACTCTGACGCCCATATGGACAATCTCACACCCACTCATGAAAAAGAGTGCTCCAGGGGGCGTGGCTAGCCAGCCAACATGGCGGACACAAGTCCCTAACGCTCGGACTGACATCCCCCTTGAATTCGACAAATTTATCCTGTAAGTGAGCCATCCACGCTCCGAATCAGCGGGACCAGCTGGCCAACGACTTGCTGCAGTTGGAGAGCTTTGTATTGCTCTGCGCGGCCAACCAAGACTGCGAGGAGCGGAGTCGGGGCCTGCCGGTGCAAGGTGGCTGCCCACGCTCCGATAGCAACTGGCGTGGTGGTGAAGTACAGCGGAGGAGCCGAGGCGGCGGTCCCCCCGCACGGCCCCCGGCACCAAGAGTATCGCTGCTGCGATCGAAGGGACGGCACATCCAGGATCGCTTGGGGGCCCCCTGGGGCCGTGACAGATGAGGTGAGGAGAGCTGGGACCGGCGGCCTCGGAGCCCGCGCGCGGGAGTACAGAATTGGCGGGCGGCTGCCTGTGCTTGGACGGCGGTAACAGACAGCGGACCGGAGGGGCCAGCGGTGCCCCCAGCAATGAGAAAGGCGAAGCTGTGCTCGGCGCTACCGGCCGTACGCTGCGCTCCACATGGGAACTGACCTTGCCGGGGAACATTCAGCGACGCGCAGCCCCCGGGTGGGGTCTTGAAGGTGTGCGGTGTGTGAGGCCCCCGCGGGACTGACCGGAGCCTCTGGGGTGGTGCAGAGAAGCCTGACGGCGGTGCGGCCGCGGCGCCCCCTTCTCCGGGATCACCCTGAACTGATTGCCGAGAGAGCCGAGGTGTGGAGAACCAGAACGGAGGCGATCGAGCCTCTGGAAGGGCCTCGCCGACGGGAAGCACAGAGAGCCGCTGCGAAGCGAGGCAGGTCTGAGCGGAGCACGTCTGAGCTGCAGCGGAACTGTTGAAAGACCTAACGGCCGGACGCAACCCTACCCTGAATCCACCCACCTGGTAGGAGACGGTGAAGCAAGTAGGCCCCCAATACTGGGAGGTGAACTCTGCATGCCGAAGGAGCCGAGGTGGGGGGGCAGTGCTAGCGGCGGGGGCAATCGTCGGGACACATCCCGTCTTTAACTGTCTACCAGTGGACACTGTGCATCTGTCGTGGGACACTGGAGGGCCACCAGGGCTACACAAGGAGACCCCCAGAGAGGCGGCGGTGGTCACAGCACACTCCTGCACTCGGCAAGTTGTACAACACACATGCACCGGACCCAGGATTGGATTAACCACTAAAAACACCAGTGATTGGTGGCAGCCTGAGGGCTAGCTGCTGAACAGACTGGGGTGCGTGGTCCGACAGAGAAGGGCTGAAACAAGTGAAAGACACCCACAACTGCGGCCTGGGAATCCCACGAGTGCCGTGCTGACAAGGAAGGCATTGAAAACGAAAGGCACAAAGCTAAGGACGGCCTACCCGATATCGATTGGAAGAGGTGACACGGGCTGTGAGGCGCTGACCCTCATAACCTAACTGCCCCAACACAACCGCCGCCGAGCACCTGGGAGGGAAGCCGAGGAAGCGATACCCTGTCATTGGAGGGTGATGCTGACTGCCACCTCGCTGTAAGCCCAGACGCCCTGCCTTACAAGAGGACGGCGCAAACACCCTGACGGACATCGCATGCACCCCCGAGCACGGACGGACACATGCAGCGCGGTTGATATTGGCGTCCTTGCCTGGCTACGCACCTGAAAAGGCTCACACCTGCGGGACACTCAGACACCTGCTCAGAATCCCCAAAGAGGCACCACTGCCAGTGTAGGGTCCCCCTGTGGCTAGCCTTGGATGCCCACGGCGCAACAACTCGTGATGGCCCGGATGCGCGCCAAGATGCAGCAGGGGCCTCTGCGCGCGAGTAGCCTGGATCCCACACACATGGGGGCTGAGGGAGAGACGGAGCCCACGACTACGGCCCTGGCAGCCAAGATGGACTCAGTGCTCGCTGCAGTAAAGAAAATCGGCGCTGCCTTAGAGCGCACCAGAACCTCCCTGGAGTCTCGAATAGATAAAGTTACCTCAGACTTCACACTGCTGCACGCAGATCACCGTAAACTGACCGAAAAAGTCACAGAGCAAGGCCAAGCACTCAACGACCTACAGCCTATAACTCAAAGTCACGCAGCTGCGTTGCAGGACATGATAGACCGTATACATGCCCTGGAAGACAGAGCAGAAGATGCGGAAGGGCGCTCCCGCCACAACAACATCCGTGTGGTGGGACTGCCGGAGGGCGAGGAGGGCAGGAATCCAGAGCAATACACGGAGCGCTGGCTTCGAGACTTGCTGCCCCAAGGCGCATTGTCAGCGCAGTTTGTGGTGGAAAGAGCCCATCGCGTGCCAGCACAGAAACCCCAGCCAGGAGCTAGACCACGTCCATTCATCGTCAGGATACTCAACTACAGGGACAGAGACACGGTGCTACGCGAAACGCGTAAAATGGACGGCCTCAGAGTAGGTGGTAGCCAAGTAATGCTCTTCCCAGAGTACACCGCCCTAGTGCAGCGTCGCAGGAGCAACTATGCAGCAGTGAAGCGGCAGCTCAAAACACTGGAACTACCATACTCACTCTTGTTCCCTGCTCGGCTGAGGGTGGTTGTGAAAGAAGGGACCTGCTTCTTCCACTCTCCTGCAGAGGCCTGGGACTGGTTGGCAGAGACGGGACGGTGGACGGGCGCCAGGCCTCCAGACCCGGATGGCAACAACCCCACTGACAGGAGGAACAGATGACACAGACGTCGAGGGCCGAGGTGCAACGCGAAACAAGGGGCGGCTGCCCCAAGACCGGAGAACATGAGAAGGGAAAGGGAAGATGCCCTAGCCGCGGTCACAACCATTGGATCCCCACACGCGACGGAACACTCAGACTCTTGCATGAGAGACGCCTTGGTGATCAGTGGCTCATCATCACCCTCAACCGAAATCTCAGATGACCTCTGCCTACCAGTGGTGACACCACAAACTGCTGATGGTATCATAGGGTAACGAAATGATATGCTGACCTCTGCCACAGGCAGCTCACGCAAACAGATACTTCACTACACGCAACTGTGTTCCACTCCTGTGTTGCAAATGTGGGTGGGCCTGTAGAGTTGGTGGTCACACTCACACATCAGGGAGCGAGGCGGGAGCGCTACGCACAGGCCACATAGGTGATAGCTGCAGAGACACACTATCTGTGTGCGCAACCCCTCAGGCAACACGCTGAATTAGTTTGCACTTTTAAGTTGTTACAGAGGTTTGGACGGACACTCCACAAAGTTCGCCCCAATTGTTATGTTGTTCTTTGTTCAATCATGGTTTCTGTTGCAGCAGACCGAGGCACTAGCACATAGCGATGACCCCCAAACGCCCCGACACGCCCCACCCTCGACGGCCCCAGTAACTAAGCATATCAGCAATGGCACGAGCTAACATAGTTACATGGAACATACGCGGCATGCACACTCCCACGAGGCGCTACTCAATATTTGCCTACCTCCAGAGACACTCCGTCGGAATAGCCTTATTACAAGAGACACACATGACACAGCTGGAGCTAGACAGGCTGCGCAACCGCTGGAGGGGACAAGTGTATGGCATGGTGTACTCTGCACACGCGAGGGGCACACTAGTCTGGGTGAGAGCGGGCATCCCGTTCGTCTGTGAGGGTATGGTGACGGACCCTAACGGCAGGTACACTCTGGTGCGTGGGACCCTTAATGGTCAGGCAATACTACTAGGCTCGATATACGCCCCAAATGTAGATCAGCCATCATTCCTAACACAGTTGTCCGCAATGCTGACTCCTTACGCTGGGATTCCCTGGCTGTTGGGTGGGGACTTCAATTCGGTACTGGATGTACATACGGATAGGTCCTTCCCCCCCCTCCGGAAAACATCGGCGGTGTCACACGCGCAGGCACTCACGGACTGGCTGTCACACTGGGCATTGCTCAATCTCTGGTGCGTCCACCACCCCAACGAACGTACTTATTCCTACTATTCCGCACTGCATGACCTGCACGTACGCTTAGATAGAGTGGTGGGCTCTCATTCTCTGCTCCCGCTCGTCGAGACATCGGAATACCTGGGGCGGACACATTCCGACCATAATCCTATGCGAATCCAGCTCAGTTGGGAAGCAGATCGCCCCCCCATCCCCACATGGCGCCTCCAACCTGCTGCGTTGGAGGATCCTGAATTCCGCGCGTCACTTGGAACGGCTGTCCTCACGTATTTCGAGCTTAACGAAGGCACGGCCAGTGATGCACTGGTGGAATGGGATGCCCATAAAACTGCGATCAGAGGTCACTGCCTAGGGGCCACATGGAACGTACGCAAACAGCTAACACTATCACTCACCCGCCTAGAATCACAACTGCTCCAATATGAACGTGAGGGAGGGGGCAGACACTCGAGCCGCCTGGAAACCCTCCGGACATGACACGCGGAACTTATGGAGAGATTACGTTGCCACAACTACACAGCTCATACTGCTCGCACACATGCCACAGCAGATAGAGCGGGCCGTCTGTTAGCATGGCTTCTGAAGCAAGACAGTAAACACGCCCCAATCGGAGCAATACGTACGCCGGAAGGGAACCTGGTATACACACAGCGCGAGATCCATAGAGTGATGGTAGACCACTACAAACAATTATACCAATCAAAGAGGCGTTGCCAGGGTCCAGAGCTGGAGAGATTCCTAGAGCCTATCCAACTACCCACAGCAACGGCGACACACCAGGAGGCACTCAATGGTCCCCTCACCCTAGAAGAACTCGGGGAGGCGATACGAGCTATGGCGTCCGGGAAAACGCCGGGACCAGACGGCCTATCAGCCGAATATTACAAAGCTTACTGGGAATCTTTGGTACAAAGATTACACACCCTCTACGTCATGGCTCTGGACGCAAACACGCTGCCCCCTTCGATGCGTGAGGCCTACCTCGTGTCCTTACTGAAACCAGACAGGGACCCCACAGCCCTGGGATCCTATAGACCCCTAGCGCTGCTCAATGCGGACTACAAGATATTTGCCAAAGTGTTGGCAGACAGGCTAGCGTTGGAAGTCCCCGAACTGGTTCATACTGACCAAAATGGATTTGTACCTAAGCGTAGTACATCGCTAAATCTGCGGCGATTTTTCAGAGTGGCGTCGGACGGTGTGAGGGCGTGGCCCAGAGCGGGATGCCTAGTGTTAGACCTCGAAAAGGCCTTTGATTGCCTGGAATGGAGCTATCTAGCAGCAGTATTATCGAGATACGAGCTAGGCCCCGGATTCCTTCAGATGGTTGGCCTACTATACAAGAATCCCACAGTTCGGGTGCGATCGATTGGGCCCATACATCTCTGACACTATTCCGATATGCAGAGGCACCAGGCAGGGGTGCCCATTGTCACCCCTCCTGTTTGCACTGGCAATAGAGCCCCTAGCAGCAATGCTGCGGGTGACACTGGGAGACGGCATACCCCTGGGTGACGCGATACACCAGGTGTCGCTGTACGCAGACGATCTCCTGATCTATGTGAGGGACATAGAGAATATACCAACCCAGCTGGCGGACGCATTACGGGACTTCGCCACCATCTCGGGACTCAGCGTAAACGCTGGCAAGTCCTGTGTCTATGCATTCGGGGAGGGAAGCAGAGACCCGGGTTACACATTAAATGGTATAGGGGTACAATGGAGGGAGGACAGCTTCCGCTACCTGGGAATCCAGATATACCGTCAACCAACGGATCTATTTGACGGCAATCTCGGAAGGGCCTTGACAGCACTTAAGTCGCAGATGAAGTTCTGTAGCACGCTCCCACTAACAGTCTCGGGTAGAGTGGCACTATCCAAGATGGTGATTCTTCCCCGCCTTCTGTACTACTTTGCTATTCTCCCCCTATACATCCCGGCGTCCTTCTTTGCTACACTCACTAGCTTGCTCAGGGACTTCCTTTGGGGGAACGCCAGGCATAGAATGGCACTGGCGAAACTGTACTTACCGACCGACCAGGGATGCCTTGCTGCGCCCTGCTTAGAACACTACTACCTAGCCACACAGCTGCAGTGGATTGCTCGCTGGCTTGCGGATAGGGGTCGCGAGGACACTGCGACCACGCTACCTCCCCACTCACTGGATCATATAACCAGGCTCTTCCACCCGGCCACTAAAGCCACTACGCCGAAGCCACTCCTTCTGGCGGTAGCGTATAAGTGCTTTCGCTGTAGCCTTTACCTCACCAAAGCGCTAATTCCCTATGCACCAGCAGTGCCCCTGGTGGGATCCCCTAGTGGGCGCGGGGCACTCACGTCCACTGTGCTCAGAGATTGACACGTAGCCGATATACAGACACTGGGAGATCTGTATCAGGATGGCACGCTTACACCATTTGGATCCTTAGTAGACGAAGCGGGACTACCGCCGGGGCAGTTCCTAAGGCACCGATCGCTGGTCGCGACACTAACTGCTAAATGGGGGGACATGACCACGGAACCAAACCAACACCTTACTGTACAGTACCTCCATGTCATGGGGCGGGGCAGGCATTTAATCCGCTGGTTCGCGGCGTCACTACGAACGCATACAGCGATCAGTCTGGACCCACTCCGTCGCAAATGGGAAACAGATCTGGGACGCCAATTGGAGGACAGGGAATGGGAAAAGGTACTGAAAAGCCCAGTTTGCATACCCAGAAATATGCGCTTCAGACAAATACAATTGTTTATAGTCCACAGAGCATACCTTACGCCCGAGTTGATTAACAGGTACTTTCACCGCACGGATGCGGTGTGCCCTCGCTGCTCGGAATCCGGAACATGATTTATACATATGCTGTGGGAATGTCACAAGCTTCTTACCTATTGGCGCGCAATTAGTGAGCAATTACACACATGCACAGGACGAGCCATACCCTTTGAATGGTCTGCTTACCTATTACATCATTTCCGTAGAACCCCGGCCACGAAAGTCACATCCAGGTTTCTTTGACCTGGGATTGGTGGTTGCCAAGCGCCTTCTCACTAAGCGGTGGAAGGCACATGAACCACCGCACATAAATGCATGGAGGCACTCGCTTTTTGCTTGGGCCAAAGCAGAAGAAATCGCCATTCTGCGGGAAGAAACGTTGGGACTAAGGAAGGAGCCCATAGCGGCTCAGTGGGGGGGATTGCTCCGGGCTCTATGGCAGGTGGGGGGGACAGGCAAGGACACACACATACACCGCTTGCCAACCGGGGTGGGCATAGCTGCAGCCAATAGATGGGGGGCTAATGTCAAGCTGATGTCACGGGGCGGGGAAATAGAGGTGAGGGTGGGGATGTGGGGTGAGATACTCGAATAAGATATCGGTTAATGCTGCCATGGTTTGTTTGGTTCCTACAGTTTTGACCATAACATCTGTCCAATTGTATATGCTGAATGTTCGGAAAGGACTCTGTAAAACACACTATCGAGACCATGCAACTACTGTACTGTAATTTCTGCCTTCCGTGAAGTGGACTGATTGCTCTGGGTACTCGTGACCCTGAACTAGCGTAAGAGAAGATATGTATGTTTAGTTCAGCACCCATTTTAAGCAATGTACTTCTAACATTAATAGACGGAGTAATGTATAGATGGCTCTCGATATGACAAGTTGCCTTCTCGGATATGTAAAATCAAAAACAAATAAAAACAGATGAAAAAAAAAAAAAAAAAAGAGTGCTCCAAAGGTGGTTGCAATGGAAGCTGAGCTACAGCAGTGTGGGGGGAAGGGTTCTGAAGAGACTGTACTTTGAAACATACACGTAGAGTGGTTTAGACACATTCCTTATTATGGAGAAGTTATTTTCTAAATCAGTATTATCTTATAAAGTTAAATGTAGATGCAAACTTACAGTATTATATGTTAAATGGTTTAACAGACTGTCGAATAGATTCACAAAATCAACCGCGAAGTTACACTGGGGGCCATGATGAGCGTCGCAGAGGATTTGCAGATTTGTGGAAAAAATAACCAAATAGGGCTTCTTCGCAAGAACAGGCTAAAGAAATACTGACCATATAGAAGTGGTATAACAAAAAAGAAAGATGAAAGGAAGCCTGTGGTTTGTTAACTAGAGCAGTATATGTAAGAGCACATGGTGAGGAGTAGCCATTTTACCTGCTTTTCTACCGAGAGAGGCGGTGGTTTGCAGGAATTCTGACTGGCGATCTCGAATGAAAAGTGATGTTTTCAGACTTAGAAATAAAACTGAGAGAATAGCAAAGAGCTTATACAGGAATGTTAATTAGGTTGTAGAATATAAAAGTATATTTAGAAAAAATAGTGAGTATATGTAAGCCAAATGAAAATGTGTAGCTTCTACACAGTATACTGGAAGGGAAAATAGAAGGGTGCTTAGATGAGAATATTAACTAAAAATACAGAGCCCGATTCACAAAAGTAATCTGAGACAAAATCCTAACTTTACGACTTTCGGTATTCACAAAAGGCATTTAGGAGTAGTAAAGTTAGGATTTTGTCTTAAGTTTTGCTCTTAAGACAAAATCCCAACTTAAGTTAAACTTAAGTTAGGATTTTGTCTTAAGTTTAAGTTAAACTTAAGTTAAACTTAAGTTAAACTTAAGTTAGGATTTTATCTTAAGACCAAAACTTAAGACAAAATCCTAACTTAAGACAAACTTAAGACAAAATCCTAACTTTACTACTCCTAAATGCCTTTTGTGAATACCGAAAGTCGAAAAGTTAGGATTTTGTCTCAGATTACTTTTGTGAATCGGGCCCATTGTGAGCAGGAAAGGAGAAAGAGGAATTGGTATACTGAATTAATATTTATTTTATTATGCCAGTGTAAATTAATGTGTTTGAAATTAGATGCGGTGCTTGCTTATAGTATGCAATTTAATAGTATATAATTTGCATACCCTCATACAGTCAGGCAGGCACTTACAGACCCAGTTACACTCTCACAAAAGCACTTATGTACCCATCACTCATATAGCCAGACAGTGACTTCCACACTCACTCACACACCCATAAGACCATTCACACACCAATTTACTCACCTGTACGTCCAAGTTTGAGTACTAGTTTGCCCTTACAGTCAGAGAAGACATCCACAGAATGCAATCTGCACCAAAAGGAAGAATTTTAAAAGGACTACTTCAGCACTCTTGAGAAGGGAGAACCCTGATTGCAGTTGACCTTAGAATCAGGGCCCCTAATGGTATTTGTTCTGAGAAGGAGGCAAAGGAGTAGAGAAATGACTGGGTAAAGGTTCCAGAGGGGATTCCCCCACAGAGAGAGAGTTCCCTACTGGATTTGATGCAGGAAGTTGTGTCTCCACTGAAACCCACTCCCATGAGGATCTCAAGAACAGACAGGCTGAGAGGAAACTGAGGCTTCAGCAAGGCCGGGTGCCTGCAGAGGAGAGAAAACGTGATGCTGAGAAAGCCTTGGAGGAAAAAAAGGGTCTTGTTGGCTCAAGAAGTGACTGTCAAGGAGGTGTAATTGAAGGAGGCCAAATAGCTGTTATAGTCGATCAAAAATGGCGGGAGCAAAGCTACTGTGTCCAGTGCAGAAGAAAGAGTGCATATACCCAGAGACCTGGTGCCTGACTGTAAGGAGGGGTTTGAATAGACAAGTTGTTTCAGGCAAATGACGTAGCTCTAGAGGTACAGAGGATCAATGGGAGGATTGGGGAGCTGGCATTTGGAGTTGTATTCCTGGTGATGGAAGGGATGCCCTACCGGCCCTAGAGAAGGGGAGTAGTTTGAGGCATCCCATCATGAAGGATGAAGGAGACCCTTGTCAGTAAGTATGAATTCACCCCAGAGGTGTGCAGGTTGAAGTACAGGTAGAGTTAGAAAGTGTCACTAGTCCTGGGAAGATTTTGTTGGGTACTTTTGAAATGTTGGTAAAAATTTATGTTAATTTTTAAGAAGCTTTTTCAAACAGTTTTATACTTTTTTTAAAAAGAGATCTGGCAAGAAGGAACTGGCTTCAGACTGTGAAAAACATGAAGATTCAACAAGGAGCTAAGAAAATAATTAAATATTTCTGCTGACAGTACTTTGCACATCTCTGTCAATGTAAACACAGTACTTGCTGCTCTATGCTTTTTTTCTCAGTGTCTTTTGGAATGCTACATGTAATATACTGTTCTATGAAAGAAAGTTCACACTCATCTGTGTCTGTTCCAAATGTAGGTGCATCCTTTACCAACAACAGCATATGAATGTAAGGAGCACCTATTGCTTGGTACTCTTTTTTAAAAAGAAATCAGTAATGTCTCCAAGAAGTGGATTTTTTTTGTTGCAGATGAAGGACAGCACAGTTTCAAATATGTGCTTAAAGTACCTGCAAACATTTGATAGATGCAAACAGCAAAGTTATCCTGGTGTCTTGAATTTGATGTCTTTAATGTTACAGTTAGTTTGTGTGAAAAAGTCATATAAGTCATACCATGGATATTCTGCAAAGCTCCAAGATTATTTTTTGGTACAATCTTTATGATTGTTTTTTCCCCACTGTACATTGATTCTGTCAACAAGCATCACTTTTGGTGTATGAGTATAGAACCTGAGAGCAGTAAAAAAGGGAAAATGCACCCACAGAGTATAATTGTACAGTGACAAGCATATGGCATTTCGAACAGTGAGTAAGCATCTCACTTGAATTTTGGAAGGCAGGGGCTATTATAATGACCGCAGCTGATGGTGGCTCTCCCACGGGTGCTGTACAGGTGGACTGTCCTGTTGCACCTTCTTTGCCCCGCATGATTTAGTTGTGGCCCCTTTCTGGAATTGTTTTTAAGTGCTTCCACATAGAAGTTGCCCCATGTTAATAACATTTTTGTAGTGCCCCCTCAATAGCTTCTTGCTGCAAGTATTGCAGTAGAGATATTTAACTGTAACCTTTTATTCCCTTGACGGTATTGTACGATGCTTCTAAACATTTCTTTGTTTTGTGCTTCCTGAAGTACTTGTGCACAAAAGTGTATTTGTAAACAGTTATATAAGTTATGTCATGTTTATTTGTTAATTGTTTGGTTTAAATTGTTTTGAAATGTGTTAATAAAATGCATTTGTAAAGTTATAAAAATGAATATTAGAACTTTTTTACATATGGATCACAATTACACCCATACAGGTACTCATACATAAACTCACACACCTATAGAGTCATTTGCACAGGTACAGACACACCCACACATACACTCATACAGCCACTCAAAGTCCCATACAGTCAGTCACACACCCATATACACATGCAAACTGCTACTTAGATAGACTCATACACCCATACAGCCATTTGCACACCCACTCACACTCATACAGTCTCTCACACTCAAAGCCACACACCAGTACAGTGACTCATACACCCAGTTATATACTGATACATACACCCAAACACATACACCAATACAGCTACTCACATATCCAGTCATACACCAATAAAACCACACACAAACTGACACATCCATGCACAGACCAATACTGCGACTGAGACACCCAGGAGCTCACTGATACATCCACTGAGAAACCCAGGCTCATACTGATACAACCTCCAACACACCCAGGGAGACCCCGATAAAGACACTGACATCCCCAGACACACACTGATATAACTAATGATATACCCAGCCACACTTTGATACAGAAATTGGACACCCAGGCATATAGCTAAACAGCCAATGACACACCAAGTCACATATTAATACAGCCACTTAGATATTGAGCCAAACACTGAGACAGCCTCTCAAACACTCATACACATACTGATACAGCCAGTGACACACCCAACCGCACACTAATACAGACACTAACACACCCAGACAAGCACAAATGCATCCAATAAGACAACCATGGGCACACTGAGACACACACTGACACACCCAGGCATACACCGATGCATAGACTGACACACCCAGACATACAGCAATGATAGGAAACTGACTCTCTGTAGCGTGCACTAAAATCAAGTATACTATGTAGAGAGTTCGGGAAATCCCTAAAAGGTAGATAGAGGTATAACTAAATAATACTAACTCTCATTTTGTGGTAGTGTGGGGAAGCAGTTAGGCTTATCAGAGGGTACTGTTAAGCATTTGTTGTACTCACAGAGGCAATCAATGAGACACCCACTCAAGAATAAATCCAAGACCAATTAGTAAGAATAATGATTTTATATAATTTTTTAGACCATAAACACAGTTCTAAGGTAAGTACTTTCAGAGATACAATTTTGCAAAGTTCGATAAATATCGCACTTCTATGCACAATTATGCACCATATGAAACAATGGGGAAAAAGCAGAAAAAATGTATAGAAATTCAGGCAATGCTTTCATGAAGTTCACCTTCTTGTTTTATGTTGATGTCGGGACCAGGTCCAAAGTATGAGCAGGAGACGTTCAGGAGCATGCTGGATCAGCCGAGAGCAGTGTGCTGAGGTCTTGGAAGCTGGTGGTCAAAGACGAAGGGGGCCACTTGAAAATGCACTGCACAGGGGAACTTACAGGTGAGTCCGGTGGGTCTCATTGGAGGGAGGAGGTCATAAGGAACAGGGTACCACAGGAACAGAGCTGGTTGGTCGGTGCTGGGGCCAGTGGCACTGAGTGCAGAGCGTACAGATCAGCCTGGCGTCATGCGCCTTGAGGTCTTCGCGGTCAGGAGCAGGCAACTTGGAGAGGCGATCTCGGGACAGCTGGGCCACTCAGGAAGTGTCTCAGGTGTCTCGATGTCTCTCGATGGGTGCTTGCTTCTGGTGCTTATGGGAGTCCAGAGTGGACTCTTCTTCTTGGTGTTTGTCGTTAGGGGTCCGGTACTCCCGGTATTGGTACGCCGTGGCTCCGGTAGGTCCTAGTGTCTGCAAACATGGTGGGGAGACAGATCTGACCCTCCAGAGCTGTTGTACCTTTTCTCGCTTCGGTGCTGCATCAAAGTTGCCGGGAAACATCACGTTGACAAATTGGACTTCATGAGATCGGTGCTTGTGGTGTGCAGGGGAGGGATACCTTCACTCTTAGGGAGCTTCTTTGCAATTTCTTGAAGGCTGGAGGTGCACCGGGGTTCTTGGAGTCCTTTCAGGTCTCAGGACGACACAGCAGCAGTGATTGACTAGTCCTGGGAGCAGCAGGCAGGGTTTGATGCCTTTTTCTTCTGCACCAGGGCTTCAGTTCACAAGCAGCAGATCATCTTTGTACTGGTCTTCTCTTGTCCGTCGAATCTGATGTTCCGGTCTTCGGGCACCACCTAAATACTGAATTTAGGGATGTTACAAGGGGAGACAGGTAGTAGCCAATGGGCCGCTTACCTTTTAGGGTGTCTACACCCTCTAGTGACCACTTCCTGTGGGAAGAGGCACTACCCTAGCCCTGATAGGAGGTTTTCTCACCATCTCAAGATGATGGAATTTCAGAAGAGGGGTTCACATCACCTGCCCCACCCAAGGGGTGGTGTAGGCTAATTGGGGACCCTCCTCCTGATCTAACTAATTTTCCCACATTTCCACCCACCAAAAGTGGAACAGGAAAAGGGGCTTGGCTTCCCGCACTATCTGAAGGTTCCTGTGTTGTATTTCAAAGGTGGCATTGCCATTGAAGCTTCCCGTCTAGAAAGGCCATCCTATCCTGGAGGAGGTGTGAAGCACCTCCGCCCAGAGCAGGCTCTGTCTCTGTCCTCTGAGAGCGCTGGCCCTCACCCCATTAGGTCAGAAACATGTCTGGTAGTGGCTGGCTGGTGAAAACAAGTTAGGAACCAACCCAGTGCTTGATAGGTTTTCAGGGAACCCTCGAAAAGGGTCTCCTGTGTGAATTTATTAATAAATCCCACACTGGCATCAGTGAGGATTTATTAGGACAAGATGTTAGGTACCAAACATCTAGGAATCAGTGAAGCCATCATGGAGCTATGAAACTGGTGTTGACAAGTATTCAGCCCATGTACTCTTTATGGCTTCCCCGTGCACTTACAATATCTCAAAATACACTGGACATTGTAGGGCCATATATGCTCATGCTGATATGCCCACACATAGGACATAGTGCACCCAGCATTAGGGATAAAAGCTGGAAGTAGGGTGACTTATCTATATCTTATGTAGTATATGGGTGGCATGGCTGTGTGCCCATGTCGACTCTTTGGATTTCTCTGCACCAAGACAAGCAGCCTGCAATGGCAGAGTGCATAGCCTTGGTGAGGGGTCCCTGCATTGGCACAACCAGTGCTGCAACCCCAGAGTACCCTCTTCAGTACCCAGTCCCTTGGTACCAGGGATACCACTGACAAGGGACTTACAGGGGTAACTGAAGTTGTGACAATCTTGGTACAATTTTTGGGGAAAGAGATCTGATACTGGGAATCTGATTATCAGGGACCCAGTGCACTTACAGTTCAAAATCACATCAGACATCAGGCAAAAAGTGGGGGCTAACCATATCAAAAAAGGCACTTTCCTACAGCAATGCAGAAATTGACACACCCAGCCAAACACTAATGTATCCAATAATATACTGAGGCACACACGGAGGCATATTCTGACACATCAAGGCATACATCAATGCAGACACTGACACACCCAGGCATACACCAAAGAAGACACTGACAAACCCAGCCAAACACTAATTCATCCAATAACACACCCAGGCATGTACTTACGCAAACCCTGACACACCCAGGCACACATTGATGCATACACTGACACAGCCAGTCACACACTAATGCAGACACTGGTACACCCAGCCAAACACTAATGCATCCAATAACACACCCAGGCATACACTGATACACCCACTCTCACACCGATACAGTCACTGATACATTAAAAACACAAAGTTTGTTCAAACGGTGTTTCTAAAAAGAACCGTTTTTTTAAAATGACCATATCATGAGTGAAGTAATATGTGATGTCATAAGCATTGCATTGCGGAGGCGTAATTTATAGTTAGCTCAGTTTGCTATATCTGCTGAATTTCCTTGGTTTTGTAAGAGTCAAATGTCAGCCTAACTATAACGTCCCTATAACCTTTGTTTTTTTTCAGTGAATTTCCAAAAATTTTCAATTCTATTTCCTAATCAATCAATCAATCATGTCACTTATAAAGCGCACTACATACCCGCGAGGGTCTCAAGGCACTGGGGGAAGAGTGGGGTGGTGCTGCTACTGATCGAAGAGCCAGGTCTTGAGGAGTCTTCTGAAGGCCAGTAGGTCTTGGGTCTGTCGGACGTTGGTGGGGAGGGTGTTCCAGGTCTTGGCGGCGAGGTGGGAGAAGGATCTGCCGCCGGCGGTCGTTTTCCGGATGCGGGGGACTGTGGCGAGGGCGAGGCTGGTCGAGCGGAGCTGGCGGGTGGGGGTGTAGAAGCTGAGTCGTCTGTTGAGGTAGGCTGGTCCGGAGTTGTGGAGTGCTTTGTGTGCGTGGGTGAGGAGCTTGAAGGTTATCCTCTTGTTGACAGGGAGCCAGTGCAGGTCTCTCAGGTGGGGTGTGATGTGGCTGCGTCGGGGGATGTCGAGGATAAGACGTGCAGAGGCGTTCTGGATGCGTTGCAGCCATCTCAGGAGCTTAGCCGTCGTTCCTGCGTAGAGGGCGTTTCCGTAGTCCAGCCTGCTGGTGACGAGGGCCTGGGTGACTGTTTTTCTTGTTTCGGTGGGGATCCACTTGAAGATCCTGCGGAGCATTCGGAGGATGTTGAAGCAGGATGAGGAAACGGCGTTGACCTGCTTAGTCATGGAGAGGGTGGGGTCGAGGATGACCCCTAGGTTGCGTACGTGGTCGGTGGGTGGCGGGGCTGTTCCCAGTGATGTTGGCCACCAGGAGTCGTCCCAGGCTGAAGGGTTGGAACCAAGGATGAGGACCTCCGTCTTGTCCGGGTTCAGCTTCAGGCGGCTGGTCCTCATCCATTCGGCGACGGCCTTCATTCCTTCGTGGAGGTGGGCTTTGGCGGTGTGAGGGTCTTTGGTGAGGGAGAGGATCAGCTGGGTGTCGTCGGCGTAGGAGATGATGTTGAGGTTGTGCTGTCGGGCGACGTGGGCGAGGGGTGCCATGTAGATGTTGAACAGCGTTGGGCTGAGGGAGGAGCCTTGGGGTACGCCGCAGATGATCTTGGTGGCCTTGGATCGGAAGGGGGCGAGGCGGACGCTTGTGTTCTGCCGGAAAGGAAGGATGTGGTCCAGTCCAGGGCCTTCTCTTGGATCCCGGCGTCGTGAAGGCGTGTTCGTAGTGTGTGGTGGCAGACCGTGTCGAAGGCGGCTGATAGGTCCAGGAGGATGACGGCTGCTGTTTCTCCGTTGTCTAGCAGGGTCCTGATGTCATCGGTGGCGGCGATGAGGGCGGTTTTGGTGCTGTGGTTGCTGCGGAAGCCGGACTGGGAAGGGTCCAGGATGTTGTTCTCCTCGAGGTAGCGGGTCAGTTGTTTGTTGATGATTTTCTCTGTGACCTTCACGGGGAACGGGAGCAGAGAGATGGGTCGGAAGTTCTTGAGGTCCTTGGGATCTGCCTTGGGTTTCTTGAGTAAGGCGGTGATCTCGGCGTGCTTCCAGCTTTCCGGGAAGGTTGCTGTCTCGAAGGAGATGTTGATTATTTTCCGGAGATGGGGCGCGATGGCTGTACTGGTTTTGTTGAAGATGTGGTGAGGGCACGGGTCTAGCGGTGAACCGGAGTGGATGGTGGCCGCCATAAATGGGGAGGTGGGAGGGAGGAGCAGGGAATGGGGCAGCGAATGGGCAGTGAGGGGGCGGGGCCGCAGGGGCGCAGCGGCGGGAAACAGGCACAGAAGGGAAAACGAGCACAATCAGGGCATCAAGGGGGCACAGAAAGGAAAAAAAAAACGAGCACAATCAGGGGCAGCAAGGGGGCCTAACTCTAATATCCCTGTAACCTTTGGTTTTTTAAGGGAATTTCTATGGCTTTTTAACTAGTGGTAGCATTTGTAGAGTGGTGGAGAAAGGGAGCAGGGCCTCCAACCAGCTCTCATGAATCCCGCCATGTCACACTTACTAGAGGTAACAGGAGGGCTTCTTGGCCCCGAAGGCCTGTGAGCTTCCAAAAGGACTTCATCCCCCAACCAGTAGGAGGTGTGTTTGCAGAGTGGTGGACAAAGGGGGCGTGGTCTCCAAAGACCTTTCAGCAATCCCGCTGTGTAAAATTTACTGAAGGTAAGAGAAGTGCTTGTTGGCCCCCACAGACCCTCAGCAGCCAAGGAGACTTCATCCCCCAACCAGTAGTGCACCAGGAGGTGCGTTTGCAGACTGGTGGAGAAAGGGGGCATAGCCTCCGATGACCTCGCAGCAATCCCGCTGTTTGGGACTTACTGGAGTTAACAGGAGGGCTTGTTGGCCCCCAAGGACGTGTGGAAGAGGTGTGGCGCAGCGGCCAGGGTGCCTGACTCCGGATCACGGACCACGTGGTTCATGGTTCAATTCCCGGTGCCGGCGGCAGGTTAGCCCAGCACCATGTGACTCTGGGCAATAGCTCGCTTAATCTTCCCGAGGGCCCCCAGCGCCGGGACACCTCTCTGGAGGTAGCTGTGCACTTTACAAATGCTGGTATTTCAAGGACCCCTAGCATTCAAGGGGACTTCATCCCCAACTAGTAGTGCGCTAGGAGATGTGTTTGCAGAGTGGTGGAGAAAGGGGGCGTGGCCTCTGAAGACCTCTCAGCAATCCCACTGTGTGAGACTTACTGGAGGTAACAGGATGCGTTGTTGGCCCCCAAGGACCCTCTGGAGCCAAGGGAATTTCATTCCCCAACCAGCAGTGCTCCAGGAGGCTCATTTACAGGGTGGTGGAGAAAGGGGGCGAGCTCTCTGAAGTCCTCTCAACAATTAGGCTGTTTGAGACTTCCTGTAGGTAACAGGAGGGCTTGTTGGCCCCCAAGGACCTTCAACATCCAAGGGGACGTCATCTCTCAGCCAGCAGTGGGCCAGTAGGCACATTTTCTGAGAGGTGAAGAAAGGGGGTGGGGCCTCCAGTGACTTGCCAGTCTTTTTGATTTATTCGGGCA
Organism: Calotriton arnoldi; assembly: GCA_963921515.1. Lineage (NCBI taxonomy): Eukaryota > Metazoa > Chordata > Amphibia > Caudata > Salamandridae > Calotriton > Calotriton arnoldi. Next base: position 1,537,618 of record CAWUFW010003981.1, read on the forward strand.
GGGGGGCCACGTGGCCTCCCTTCCCTGGGCCAATTTTGGTCCTGGAGACGCCATCCCCTGGTGCCAGGCCTTTTTTCAATGGGGGAAGGGGGCTGCACGGCCCCCGCCCTAGGCCAATTTTGGCCCCAGGGACCCCATTCCCCGAGGCCCGGCCTTTTTCTGTTTATTCAATGAAAGGGAGGGGGTTGAGCGGCCCTCCTCCCGGGCTGATTTCTGCCCTGGGGACTGCATCCCACAGGGCCTGGCATGTTTTTAAAAACATTTGTTGGGTGAGGGACCCCATCCCCCGAGGCCCGACCTCAATTGTGGGGGCCCTGGTCCCACCCAGGGCACCCCCTACCTACTGATGTGGACTGCAGGGGGCCTTGAAGATCCCCATGGTCCCTGCACCCAGGATGTGGCCTTCACAACTCCTCCTACTTTTCTCCCACCACCAGGAGGTTGGTCATATTTATTTTTTCACGTTTGCTTTATTGCTCTGCATGGCTGACCTTTGTCTTCTGGAATAGATTGGGTCTGGCATTGTACTTAAGTGTGGAATCAGTGAAAGCTGAGATTCAGAAATTTTATGAAAAAGAAAGTGTTCTGGGGCTGTAGTTGTAATTGTAAATCTGAGATCTTTACACTACCAAAATGCTGAATTTTGATTGCCTCCTAGTGTGTCGATATTTACCCAGGAGATTTACAACTAGTACCTAAAACAAGCCTCATTACAGTATCAACCCATACATCATTACACCTTCCTCCCTAATAGCAGCCTGTGAGAATCACAGAGTTCTAATAAAAACCAGTGTTCAATAAGCTCAAAGAATGGGCTTGCCCTCTGAGACATGCTGCTGGAGAAGACAGCTTTAGAATTATTCACTTTAAGGGTGCATATATACATTAACTCTGCTGCTACAAGTTAATGAAGTAAACTATTTTCTGAAAACATCTCGCCCCATGTGTTTATATTCTGTATTTGGTGTTCCCTGTCTAAGAAAATTGTGTAGTCTATGACATTTCTCACTGTTTTAAGCAGTAGCCTGATTGTTCTGACTGAGTTTCAATGTTACTTATTATAAAATATGTTTAATTAATTAGCTTTGAATGTAGGTGTTAAAATATGTATTGCTAAATGTGTTTTAGCATTTCCTTAAAGTAAACCCACATTAAAAATGATTTCAAAGCCAGCACATGTTCATGCAGGGATGCAACTAGTGAAAAATGAAAGTTGTAGTTGTTAAGAGAAAAATTAAATGCCCCTACAGAAATTCATTTGGAGTGTCACACTATCCACTGAAGCATTATTATATTTATTGTCTATATGAGATTTGCATGCAAATTAATCCCTGTGCCTTTAATCAATCTTCTCCCATACATTTAGATATCAGATTTAAAAAAATATATATGTATACATAATGTTAGCACTCTACATTTGTGGTTTTTAGTGACAAAAAGAATGCATAGCCTGTAGGAAAAGATGTGTAGAAAGGATGCAGGCTGTAGGTAGGGATCTCTTTAATTAACTAGGTTTAGCTCTTTGACATATATTATTCTATAAATTACTAAAAATCAAAATATCCCCTTTCGTGTTTTGAATCAGCTGGTTCATTACCTGCATTAACACCTCAATGTTCATTTAGTTTAGCCTGCTGTGTAGGAATGGCTTTATTCGTAATAGCTCCTATCCATTCATGCAATAGGGCATTCACAAGAGTCTTACTTTTGTCTTGAAGATGGAACGTTAATATGTTAATTGTTCATTAGAACTCTCTGTTGAAGCTACAGTAGAACACTTGGGATTCTACGGACACAGGGGGTTATTAGGATGGTGGAAGGACCGCCACCGCCAGCCATGCGGTGGCGATCCGTCCGCCATCCAAAGTGGATTTTGCCCTCGCCACATTACGATGGCGGGGGAATCCACACACGGACAGTGGCAGACGCAAAGACCGTCCGCCACTGAACCGCCGCAGGCAATCTGTACGATTGCCCGGTGGACGGCCCAATGAGTCCTAAATGGTGGCGGTGCCTAGCAGGTACCGTCCACCAAATTAGGATGCTGGCTGCAGACAGCATTTCCATGGCGGCGATGCCGCCATGGAAAGGCTTGCGGAGATTTATAACGGGGGCCCGTTGCAGGCCCCCCTTTTGTTGGGGGGAGGTGTGGGTGCACTGGGGGTACCCATGGTACCCCCCTACATCTCACAGCACCATGTGGCAGGCACCGTGTGGTGCCTGCCATGTAGTGCTGTGAAATGCAACACCCGGCATTTTCGCATCGCGGCGGGCGCTGCTGTCATCAGCACCCGCCGCAATGTTGAACTGCAGGATCCGTCCGCCATGGTGGCGGACGCATCCTAATCCGGTGTGCGGGACTGCCGTATACATGGCGGACGGTCCCGGTTTACCCCAGGATGGCGGACGGACTATAGTCCGTCCGCCATCCTAATGACCTGCACAGTGTTTCTGGTGTTGGAAATCCCTGTTGTACGCAGCATGGCAGACTTTTTTCTCACATGAAAGATGGAAATATTTTCAATGAAAACACATATTGTAGCTGCTGGATCTCTATAACTCCCATGAGAAAATCATTAGAGAAAACCATTTTCTCTCTAAGATTATTCATCAGATCCCAAGAGAGGATCAGAATTTTTCACAGGGCAAAATCACCTTAGCCATCAAGATTTCTAAAATGAATATGGTGCCACCACTAAAGAATTTACATTGTGACTAAAATATATTATCACCATTTTCATGTGTTCACTTTTGTGAAATAGTACTAAGAAAAATACACAATTTAACAAAACATTTTGTGAGTTGCACCACAATTTTAAGAGTCTGGTACACAAAATAAATATTATCTAAGTAGAGTGTCAATCCCAGGTATTTATTCACCTCTGACTCCACCCCAGTCAAGAACTGCTTGGAAGTGTCCTCTCTAATGGATAATAATATTGCTTAACCATGAAACCCCTTGGTAGCATAGAAGTAGCCATCTTGAGAGACCATCTGCGGACGTTTATATCATCTCTCATCCACCGAAACCTGGGGGCCATGCACTTACCCACATTCTAAATGCTGATGGTCTATTATTAATGAGCCAGACCCTGTGGGCATATAAATTCTTTTAGATGAGCTTTCTGTCACGGACGAAACTGGAAATCAATCTTAAGAAAACTAAAATTGTGCTCTACTCAAAAAATAAAAGAACAAATGGTTCTTAGTTCATCAATGGTTTACCAGTATCCTGTGAGGCACAATATATCATCTCTAATGCATACAGTACAATGGTCTCTTCTAGAGCTGGGCAACCACCATTGCAACAGAAAAAGTCATATATTTTGTGCATGTCATGCCTACATGTCCTGGATTCCACTGAACTGTAGCACTTACCTTGCTTGCTAAAGTGTGCCTACTGTTTCTTTACTTCGCCCATGCAGTTATTGCTTACTTCAAACATGACTCTGCATGTTTTCTATTAACCTCTGCTTGACTTAATTCAACAAATATAGCCTCCGCTCACAGTCATCTTGATTTGCTTCTCTTATGTTTATCTCTGCTTCAATTCATCCCGACATCTACTGTCTTGATCATCATTTGCTCAAGTTACAGTTTTCAGCTGTGAATTCTTTAAAAATCAGATCAATCCTGGAGTATGATTTATTAAAGTGTAAATAATAGGTATAATCTCTGGAAGCCAGTTAATCATCCGCCAGGTGCCCATGAGGAGCAAGATACTGCAAATCTTTTGATTAAAATGTATTTCTTATGGTCAGCCACAAGAGTTATTTTGTCTAAAAACAAGTAAGATTAAAGTCCTACTCGATGGGCACAATCTCAGAGTTTTTGTAGTAAGTGCATCCTCAATTTTATAAAACAGATTTAAGATGATGGCACCGGGAACATATATATTTGGGATTTACAAACCAACACAAATGGCGATTTACCTTGGTGTGCAACGAAAAGTAACGCAACATTGAGCAATGAGCTTCCTTGCCTTATTTTGCATCTGGGAGGCATTCCCTGGGTTGTGCATGGGCATTCCTGTGCATCCACCCATGGATTTTGATGCAAATTCATATCTACAAAGACTTGTGGGCATGGATTTATGCCGAACTCCTGCTCCCAACTGAGGCTGGTGCAACAAGGGGAAATATCATCATTTTCCCCCTTTGCACTTGTGCTGAATTCTGCTGCACACATACATGGAGAATATAGCCTTAAAGCATACTTTTTGTGCAGGAAGGGACCCCTTCCTCTAAAAGAACCAATCAATCAAGTGTCTTGTATAGCACGACTACTCACCCGTGAGGGTCTCAAGACTCTGGGGGCACTGCTGCTCCGTAGAGGGCACTGCGGTTCAGTCGAAGAGCCAGGTCTTGAGCTCCTTCCTGAATTGAGGCAGTGACGGTGATTGCCTGTGGTGGAGAGGCAGGGTGTTCCAGGTCTTTGCTGTGAGGTAGGAGAAGGCTCTTCCTTCAGCCTTGGTCTTGCGTATACATTAACGGTGGCCAGGGCCGTTGGGCAGAGCGGAGGTTTCTGGTGGGTGCATGGAATGAGAGGCGGTGTTTGAGGTACGCAGGCCCTGCATCATGTAGGGCTTTGTAAGCATGTGTGAGGAGCTTGAAGGTGATTATTTTGTTGACTGAGAGCCAGTGGAGGTCTCTCAGGTGACCGGTGATGTGGCAGCGGCCTGGGATGTTCAGGATGAACTGGCAGAGGCATTCTGGATGTTCTGCAGTTTCTTGAGGAGTTTCTGGGTAATGCCAGCATAGAGTGTGTTGTCGTAGTCGAGTCTGCTGCTGATGAGCGCGTGGGGTACCATCTTTCTGGACTCAGTGGGGATCCACTATGCAGACCATAATGCAGACTCACATGTCCTATGGCTCAAGGGGGCGTAAATTGGCTCATGGCTACGGAAAGTACACTAACATATAAAGAGTCCAGAACGTCACAATTTCTTTGTAGCTATGGTACAATTCTGTTTTTGGTTCATGCAATACAGTGCAGCAAATTGCTTGCTGCCCTGTTTTGAAGAACTCTTAATAAGTCTGGTCTTCAACTCTTACATTCTTGTGGACCAATATGCAGGCATCACAGAGCATTCTTAAAATACAACTCTGAAATTCCAGTGCTTGGACAAAATATTCAACGAAAAAAATGTTGATACAAAATTATCGTGTCCAGAATATCAGGATGTCAAAAATATCATTGACAGGAATATCGAAAATAAGAATATTGTCATAACTGTTATTTTTAATATCGTTGTTAAAAATATCAATTTAGAAAAAAGTTGTATGTAATATTGTTTGTATTATTTTGTATGTAATTTACTGTAGTGTCTTTGATAAAATATGTTTAATAATTTTTAGGTTTTTTGATATTAGGAATATCATTTATAAATTAGACAATTGTTGAAATTAGTATTTTTAGTTGTTTTAAAGTTTAAAAATCATAGATTTATATTTTTTTTTAGCTGCAGGGTATTGGGTTTATAGGGGACAAGGGTGGGGAGATTATTAAAAAGTGTATAATATCATTCAAATTTCATTTACATTTTTTTAAGGGTATGCAAATTCATTTTGATACATTTCTTACTTTCTTTTGTTATAATAATAATTTTAATAAATAATAGTTCATAATATTTTTAATATAGATAGATTGTATTAAAATATAATTTTAATTCAATTTTTTTAACACATTTATAAGACATTTTGGAAAAATATGAATGTATAAATAATAATTCAATAATGTGAAACACATTTTTAAAACATTTTTTTAATAAAAATTAAAAAATTGTTTAAAAAACAAAATATTTTTTTAAGTTGAAAAATATAATGTCAATGTAAAAAAACAATTTTTGGATCTGTTTTTACATATGTACAATTATTTTTAACTTTTGTGAAATTGTGTTTGATTATAATATGAAAATAATATAACTATGGGCCTTATTACGATGGGTTGTTCCTGATCTGCTTCTCGATCAAATTGCCATTGCCGATCCTCAGATATGTTACTCTTCGAAAACACAAACCTACAATTACTTCTCTTTTCCAGCTTTTATGTTTACACTCACAAATGTATCTGTGTGTTATTTTTGCCCAGTATAACTTTAAAACAGTTTTTTAAAGATTCGATTCCTTACTGTAAAAACAACTAAATTAAAACACAAATTATCAAACTTCTTGCTTATCTTTTGAAAATGCTACTAGGTTTTCCAAATGATAATTTCAAACATCAGTCCATCCTTATTTTCTCTCAATTTCTTAATCTTTCCAGATAGATTTGGTTCTTTCTCTATCAAAATGTTTAATTGCTCTCCAGAAGTTTACTCAAATAGTTCAATAAAGAACCAGGTCTCTCAAACAAAACTTGCACTAACCGTTTTGAAGCCTCAAAAAGTGGTGTTGATTTGCAGCACTTGTCCTTTTTGTTTTTTAGGTGGCTCTGGTCAGGATCAGGTTAGTCTTTCTTAAATAGTAGTCTCACTAGGGCTGTTGAAGCTAAGCCATCATTGTTAAACTGGGTGCAGAATTTATTGCATTGCACCCAAAAGGGCCACAAAAAATTGGAACTAGAGTTCTCAGAAGAACTTGAATGGGATAGTTTTTAAGAGACCTCACTAGAAATCAGTCCTAAGAGCATGAGAGAGACCTGGCCTGTGGCCTAATAGCTTGGTCTGATGTAAAGGGAAAATACAACTGCTAAATGTTTACATTTAAAGAGAGGGGCATGATTGCAATGACTTGTGGTAAATAGAGGGCTTATTTCAAAGGGTAAAAGAGAATCCTGGGTTACCTAAGGGATGGACATGAAAGGCAGGTCAAGTCTTCACATGAGGGATTGTATAGACATACAGGATATTGGACAAGGCCTCACTTGAAGAATGGGCCAAAACTTGAAGAGTGTTGTAGTTCCTGAACGTTCCCACCCCCAAAGGCTGAGCACTTATGATCTTCTTGATTGTATTTGATCTAGAAGAACCGGTAATAATGGAAGAGGATACAATGTTTTATGGTTACAGTTCTTGAAAGTTCCCACCCCCAAAGGGCGAGCAAATATGATCTTCTTGGTCGAATTTGATCTAGAAGAACCAGTATTGATGGAAGAGGATACCATGTTTTATGGTAACTGTTACACACTTGATAGTCAATGAATGGTCTATGTCCCCATTCTTTTCAGGAACAAAGAACAAAGGAGATGACACTGGGGACAAGGGGTGCCAAATAAACCCTGTACTTAATAATTCCTCCAGATACTCCTTCAGATGTTGATTCTCAGGGTGGCTCTGGGAATTAGATTGACTTTACAATCAAAACTCCTTAGAATGTAAAGTTGTATCTATGGCCTCATCAAATATGTCTAGGAAGTCTGAGCATTTTCTGGTAGTTACTTCTCCGCTGTTTCCAGTACCAAAGCGCAACTTAAATGAGAAATTAAATCTGAAGTTTCTTGATAAAAATGTCATAGACAGAAATGGGAGTCCAAGATTCCTTTTCAGAGACACAAATCAATTTTGAGGTTATGCATTTGTAATATTGAACACCTAAGTTGGTTATGAAAATGGGTGTATCAGTAAAATCAAAGCTAATACGTTTGGTATGTCTGTTATCACACACAATCAGAGTTGGTTCTGTCCGGAGGGTTAACAAACCTGACAATAGTTCTTAGCATCTATGGCACAAATGGGTTCAGGTCTCCCTTTACAAATTATAGGGAATTGCAATGTTTTAGCTAGAGTTAAATCTAGAAAATGTCCCATTATGAAACAGTCTTATAAAATTGGGAGTACATTTCGCTGGTGGCAAAATAGGATTAACTTAAAATTCAGGGGTTCTGCCGAAGCGACATTGATCCGTTTACTCCCAAGTGGGTTGTACCCAGGAAGCAATGACAACACTCTGGCTACCATCCAAAAGGGGAATCAGGGTCAGGAGGGGAAAAAGAAAATAACATAGGAATTCGCCTGTTTCTTGAAGCGACTGCCTCTTCCTAGATCTAGGTTCTTCCTAGCCTGCTTCTCAATCATATTCCAATTGCTGATCTTCAGACACATCACTATTAGCAACAAAAAAAATACCAACAATAATTGTTCTTATCTAGATTTTGCATTAATTTCACATTCATAATGCATCTGTCTGTAGCTGTTTCTTAACCAGTTTAGCTTTAAATATGCAGTTCTTTAAAGATTTCCAACAGGTAAAAACAATTAAATGAAAACAAAGATTATCAAGCTTCTTGCAGGGAGAGTGGAAAACCTGGCCCGAAATAGAACCGTCACTTAAGCATAGTAAAATTATTTTACAATGGTCATTCGCTAGGATTAAAAGCTTTTTGTCGGGACTTAATCCCATATATATCAGTGAAGTTAGTGACGTTGCAGGGCGTTTAGTAAACCACTCTCACCGTATTTCGATAAGCGGGTGGGTCTCCTCATTTCGGAAACAAGGAGAAAATAAACTATGCCAGAAGGCACAGAGGAAGTGGGAAAATCAGGAAGGGCTACACATCTCTAGTACAGATTGGCATCAGGTCAATAAGTTTAATAGCTGCTTGTTGAAAGCAGCACATTTTTAAACAGATGCAATTTTATACTAAATGGCTGTTGTACCGTACACCGGATTTTTTGCAGAAAATTAACCCCTAGATCTCATCAAATTGCTTAAGGTGCAACTTAGAGGGAGGGGGGAACTCCCGAAATTAGATGAATTCTGGGAAAAAATTAATAAATATTGCCAGGACACGAAAAAGGTCCCACAGACTTTGGACACCCAGACTATGGTTTTAGAATACTCGACAGACTTAACAGCAATTATACTTAAAAAAAGCATATTTATCCTGGCCCTGGCCGCTCGGTCGCTGATTCTGCAGCGATGGAGATCGGCGGATATTCCAACTTTTATACAGTTATCAAGTAAATTGTGCAGGATTAAAGAACACGAAAGAAAATACGCTCTGAGAGCAGGCTCTTATAAAAAGTTTGCGGCTCTGGGGGAGAACTCGGGTCAAAAGTAGCTTGGGGGGGGCTGCAAAGTTGGAATCGGATATATGTGGAAAATATTACTAAATCAGATTGCACAATTAAGGATGTGAATTATTGCACTTTAGTATCATCGTGGTTTTTATTGTGTTTGGTTTTAAGCATGGATTTTTTTATCATCATGTGGGTGTATTGCTTATGGCACAAATGTATTTCTTCCTCTTAATGTCTTTTGTATTCATGATTTATGAACTATCTCAAATAAAAAATATTTTTAAAAAAAAGATTATCAAGCTTCTTGCTTCACTTTTAAAAATGTTACTAGGTTTTCCAAACGTTAATTTCAAAGATCAGTCTTTACTAATATTCTCTCAATTTCTTTACCTTTGTAGATAGATTTGGTTCTTACACTTTCAAAAAGTTGTAGTCTGCTCCAGAGTTCAACTTGAATAGTTTAATAATGAACATAGTCTTTCAAACAAACCTGTGCACTAACCTTTTTGAAGCTTCAAAAATTGGCATTTCTTTACCACATTTGCCCTTTTATTGTTTTAGGAATCTTCAATGATAGGGGAACACCTCCCCAAGACACTACTGCCAAACGCATCCTTTAAAGCAACAGCAGCGGAGGTCCTGCATTAGAATCAGGTAGTAGTCTCACTAAGGTTGTTGAAGCCAAGCAACCATTGTTGAACTGGGTGCAGTATTAATAATGCAGTGCTCAACATGGCCGATGAGATTTGGGACCAGAGATCTTGCCAGATCTCACACAGGATGGTTTTCAAGAGATACTGTGAGTACTCAGCTCCCAAGATCAGGAGAGAGACCTGAATAACAGTCTCATAATGATACTGCTAAATGTTTACTCATAAAGGGAGGGGCATCACTGGAATGGCTGCTAGCAAATGGAGGGCTTAATTTAAGGGGTTAATGGGAAATTATTGGTTACTTGAGGGACTGAAATGATGGGTGGGTGGATAAGGTTTACATTAGTGATGGCTCAGAAAAGAGCGCTTTCATGAGGAATGAACCAATATTAGTTGAACAGCTTTGCAAGTCCTGACAGTACCAACATTTTGCAACCAATACATTATTTTACAAACCACCTTATATACTTATTGACTGGTTTGTTAAATGACTATTTGGAGGGAGTCGTAGAATGACCTGTATGATGAAAATTCATTAGGCAGGTTGCAAATTGCAACTCCCTCTAATTGGCTGCAAAGAAAGGGATGGTGGCCTACGAGGGACAGCAGACCACCATACCTGTCTTTGAATTGGGGTTGCTTTAAAAAAAATAAAAGTTTGCAGTTTTGAAAAACTTCAGTGAGAGTTGGCTGTGACCCTGACCACTGCCTTTTCCCCCTAAGCTGCCACACCAGTTCTTAAAGGGGAAGGGGTCCAAAGAGACCCCCCTCACCTTTGCAAATTTGTTACAACCCCTATTTGAGAGTCGATAACTTTTCAATGGTTTGCTGCCAGAATTATTGTTACAAATCACAGATACATACAGTTCCGATTCAGTATTTGGAAGGTATGCCCAAATACGGAATCACTAACTATTTCTAAACACATTTTGCAATTCAGAAAAAGGTTTTTGAATAATAAAATGTATTCAGTATATTTGAAAAAGCTTTTAACTGGAATCAAACCCTCTGATTTACTGAATCGGATGGTTTGCAACAGGTAAAGAGAGTACCACATCTGCCCCCCTGTTGGAAAGTGGATTATTGGTAGGGGCAAATGTAGGTCTGCCATTGGCAATAAGGCCACTAACACATGATACGACTCAGCATAGGTCTTAGAAAACTATTCCCATGCTCAACCCTTGGTAGCTTGGCTGCGAGCAGGCAGGCTTAACTTCAAAGACAGGTATGTAAAGCATTTAAAAACACCAATTCAGTAAATAATTAAGACACAATGCATAATAAAAATCCAACACCAATTTATAACAATAGGAAACATTTTTATCTTTAAAATGACACCAGAACGACAAAAATCCAATGTAGGAAACCGGAGATATGAAATTTTAAAGATTTATCACTTTATAGCACTTAGAAACCTATAGCACCTTATTGGGATATCTGGTCGCGATAGACCGGCTCAAAGTCAAAGTTTCAGGCCGACCTCGATGGAGCCCTGAGCGGCTACCCCTCGCGGTAGGTCCCGGTCACCGTTTTTACCTTCGGACTTAGAAACTTTTCTGGAGCTTTTCCTCGTGGGGTCCCTCAATGCTCTTCACCAGGCCGGATTCGGTGAGGTTTCGCCGGCCTCGGATTTCTTCTACTCCCGGTCAAACTCTGGAAGTCGGACCTACAGAGCTTTCAGCGGGACGAACCTGGATGGCATGGCCGGCTCGCGGTTGAAGGCAGGCGGCTTGGCTGACCAGGTTGGGTCGGTCCCCCAATGGAGCTTTTTTTCAAAGTTGCCCCAAAGTTCTCCAAACTCCTGGAACTTCTTCCTGAAGATCCCCAAAGGGTCCCAAAGTGTCTCAAACTCACTCCAAGGGTCTGGAAGCTCCATGATGGTCCTTGAAAGTTGAGGACTTCAGTTCCCACAATCCACTTGGACAAAACCCTTACAAATCCACTGGTAGTTTTCCAGGTTGAGGATTCTTGGTGGTGATGATCCAGGTGAGCTCTGTTAACCTGTAGCTTGCGGGGAGTCCACTCTTTAGTCTTTTTCACAGCAAGGTAGTCCATAGGGCTGTAGTTCCAGATGGTGCAGTCCTCAGAGGGCAGGCCTTAGCAATTGCACATCCAACTTCTCAGCATGGCACAACGTCTTGCTTTCTTAAGTTTCAAGCAGCAGATCTGAGGGGCTCTGCCCTTCTCAGATACTTATTCCAAGTTCTCTGGGTCAAGCAGGAGGTCACTCCTGACCAATGGGGGCAGGGTAACTCCCCAAAGATATGACCACATCCTGTAGAGTGTGGCATTATTTTGTCCCAGAGTGCATCAAATCTTCCAAATTCATAATGGCTGATTTTCCAGCAGAAAGTTAAGAGCTGGCTAAACACACCCCTAGGATGGCTATTTCCATAGTCTCTCCCCCTTGCATCTGCTCATTCCTTCCTTAACCTAGCATCTGGCTTGGGGTCAAAAGTTTAGAGTTGTAAATGACACTGGTTTCTTCCCTCCCCTTTGAAGACCATGGTTTATGACTCCTCCCCCTGCCCTGGCATTCCTGTGGAACAGCACACTGCCCTCCCAGAAGAGCTGGGTAACCCCAGGGCTCTTTATCACCTCTTCAAAGCAGCCTGGCTAATCCACTTAACTCTGACCAATCAGGACAGACCCCTGGAAGGCTAAATCTGGACCTACAAACAAGAAAGTCTTATAACTTCTTGTCTGTACATTTTAGGAAAAATTCAACAATATCATATTGTTGGATTTATCACTACCATTCTGGGAAGTCTTTGAATGGAAGTTCTATCATTCTCCTATCAGAAGTTATTAGTTAATAACTTCTTACCATGTTAACCTATGTGGCATGGGATTTGCAATGGGAAAAATGACTTGGGCCATTTTTCCAGCACCAGGACTTACAAAAACATATTTTATAAGTACTCCGCCTACATCTACAGGACCCCCACCCCATGGATCACTTAGGGGAGATTTTAGGGGTTCTGAATCTGTAGTATTATTGCAGATCCTCCCTCCCCAGTGATACTAGCATAAAAGTCGGATTTTGGCAGCACTTTATCACAATGTGGGGAGTGAAATGTGAATTTTCACTTAACCCAGGGCATATAAAACTCATTTTTTAAGGGTCCAGCTTATAAATGCCTGACCCCCCACCCCTGGGACACCTAGGGGAGACCCTGGGGGTTCCTAATATGCCAAAACATTGTAGGTTATCCATTTTTAAGTGCCCCAAACACCAAAGTCGAGTTTGGGCACAATTTTCTTTTTAAAAGCAGTCATGGAACCCAGGGCTGCTTTTAAACTGACCTCAGGCTTCAGCAGTGCACACATGCAAGTGCAGAAAAGGCTGCTGGCCTGTAAACTGCCATGCCCTACTATATACTGGGGACTGATAGGTAGTTTCAATCCCCCTGCCCTATTTTGTACTAGGGTCTTATATGGTAGGTCATGCCAATCACAGGGGTACCCCAACCCATAGTGTACGCTAGTGTATGTAGGTGTTTTCACTGTATTCTAAATGTGTCTCTTTCAGCATAGCACTGGCCCTGGTTAGGCAGAGCACAGGGTCAGTCAGAGTCAGTTACCACCAGTACCAGTCAGCAAAATGTTGGGGGTGCCCAGGGCACAGGATGACTTTGCAACATAGCCCCCCAAACGAAAGGTGATGGGTTACTAACCTACACCCTGGTAGTCCTCATCAGCTAAGTGGAAAAACCTGTAATGTCCATCTGCATTTGCATGGGCAACCCCAGGTCTATGTTCCACTGTAAAGTCCATTCCCTGTAGGGAAATGAACCACCTTAACAGCTTGGGATTCTCCCCTCTCATCTGCATGAGCCATCTGAGAGGCCTGTGGTCAGTTTGAACACGGAAGTTAGTCCCAAACAAATATAGTCTCAACTTTTTCAAGAACCAAACCACAGCAAAAGCCTCTCTCTCAATGGCACTCCACCTCTGCTCTCTGGGAAGAAGTCTCCTGCTAATAAAGGCAACTGGCTGATCAAGGCCCTCTTCATTTAGCTGTGACAACACTGCCCCAATCCCTTGCTCTGAAGCATCTGTCTGAACCACAAAATCTTTTATGTAGTCAGGGGCCAGCAACACTGGTGCCCAACACATAGCAGCTTTCAGAGTGTCAAAAGCTTCCTGACACTCTGGGGTCCAAAACACCTTTTTGGGCCTCTTCTTAGAAGTGAGTTCTGTTAGGGGTCCCACAATGGTGCCATCATTTTGAACACACCTTCTATAATACCCTGTCAGTCCAAGGAATGCCCTGACCTGAGTCTGGGTAACAGGAGCTGTCCAATCCAAAATAGTTTGGATTTTAGCTTGGAGAGGCTGTACATGGCCCCCACCTACCAGGTGGCCCAGGTACACCACAGAACTCTGCCCTATTTGGCACTTACTTGCCTTACTAGTCAGGCCTGCCTGCTGCATGGCCTGAAGCACTTCCCTTAGGTGGCTTAAGTGATCCCCCCAGGTAGAACTGTATTTGTATACAGCTATATCATCCAGATAAGCTGCACTGAACTGTTCCAACCCAGACAAGACCCTGTTCACCAACCTTAGGAAGGTGGCAGGTGCATTCTTTAAGCCAAAGGGCATTACCTTGAACTGATAATGTCCCTCTGGTGTGGAAAATGCTGACCTCTCCTTTGCTCCATCAGTGAGGGCAATCTGTCAGTAACCTGATGTCAAATCAAATGTACTCAGGTACTTGGCAGCCCCTAACCTGTCAATGAGCTCATCAGCTCTAGGTATAGGGTGAGCGTCAGTCTTTGTGACTGCATTCAATCCTCTGTAGTCCACACAGAACCTTAACTCCTTGGCTCCCCCCTGAGGATTAGGTTTAGGTACCACCACCACTGGACTGGCCCATGGACTCTCAGACGATTCAATTATCCCCAATTCCAGCATCTTAGCAACCTCAGCTTTAATGCTGGCTCTGACATGGTCAGACAACCTGTACAGTTTATTTTTGACAGGTAGGCTGTCACCAGTGTCAATGTGGTGCACCCACCACTCAGTGATGCCTGGGGTCAAAGAGAACAGGCCAGAAACCTGCTCCAGCACTAGCTTACAGTCTCTGTGCTGCTGGTCTGTCAACTTGGGAGAGAGTACAACCCCCTCCTTTGACCCATCTTCCACATTAGTGGAGAGGAGGTCAGGCACAGGCTCAGTTTCCTTCTCCACACCCTCATCAGTGACCAGTAACAGGGTCATGTCTGCCCTGTCATGGTAGGGTTTCAATCTATTCACATGCAGGACCCTAAGAGGGTTCCTGGGGGTGCCAAGGTCAACCAAATAGGTAACCTCACCCTTCTTTTCTAAGATTGGATAGGGCCCACTCCACTTGTCATGGAGGGCCCTGGGAGCCACAGGCTCCAACACCCACACCAATTGTCCTGGAGTATACTCAAGCATAGTAGCCTTCTGATCATACCAGTGCTTCATGAGCTCCTGGCTGGCCTCCAGTTTTCTATTTGCCTTGTACATGTACTCTGCCATTCTAGATCTCAGGCCTAGCACATAGTCAAGCACATTGTCCTTTGCTTCTTTAGGAGGCTTCTCTAAAGACTCTCTCAGCAGGCTCAATGGCCCCTCACAGGGTGTCCAAACAACAACTCAAAGGGACTGAAACCAACCCCTTTCTGTGGCACCTCCCTGTAGGCAAACAGTAAGCATGGGAGGAGAACATCCCATTTCCTCCTGAGTTTCTCTGACAACCCATTTATCATGCCCTTCAGGGTTTTGTTGAATCTCTCAACAAGACCATTTGCTTGTGGGTGATAGGGGTGGTGAACTTGTAGTTGACACCACACTCATCCCACATAGCAGTCAGATAGCTGGACAGAAAGTTCGTGCCCCTATCTGATACCACCTCTTTGGAAAACCCACTCTGGTGAACACACCAAGCAGTGCTCTAGCCACTGCAGGAGCATCAATGGTTCTAAGAGGGATTGCTTCAGGGTACCTAGTGGCATGGTCCACTACCACTAAGATATACCTATTCCCTGATGCAGTAGGTGTGTCCAGGGGACCAATAATGTCCATCCCCACCCTTTCAAAAGGAACCCCAACCACTGGCAGTGGTATTAGGGGAGCCTTTGTCTTGCCCCCTGCCTTGCCACTGGCCTGACAGGTGACACAGGAGCTGCAAAACTCCATTACTTTTTCAGACATATAGGGCCAGTAGAAATGGTTCACCAACCGGTTCCATGTCTTTGTCTGCCAAGGGGATATCATGACCCAAAGTCAGGATGAACTATCTGTACTTCTGGGGCACCACCAACCTCTTGGTGGCCCCCTCCTTGAGGTTTCTGGCCTCAGTATAGAGCAGTCCATCTTCCCAGGAGAGTTTGTGAAACCCACTGTCATCCCCCTCCTCTTGCTTAGAAGCAATCCGCCTCAAGCTCTCAAGGGTGGGACAGTCTCTCTGTCCCTTACTGAACTCTCTGGAGGGTCCACCTGCTCCTGTCAGTTCTGCCAAATCTGACAGCTCTGGCAGGGATGGCGTACTTCCCTCAGAGGCTAGGTCCTCCCTATCAGGGTTAGATTCTTCCTGCACCTCTGGAGTTACCTGGGCTGGCTCACCAGGCCCAGTACCCTTGTCCTTGGATGCTAAGCCCTTTGTTCCAGGGTCTAAGTGTCCAGCACCTCCCTTCTGGCTACTCTGTGACCTAGTCACAGCACATACCCACTCAGGGAGCTCCAATATTTTCATATGGAGTCCTCTCTCCACCTCTGACCACACAGAGGCTTCAAGATCATTGCCCAGTAAACACTGGACTGGGAGCACCTTTGACACAGCTACCTTCATAGGGACTGTCACACCTCCCCATTCCAAATCCACCACAGCCATAGGATGGAGTTTGGTAGCGCTGTCTGCATAAGTCACCTGGTGAAACTCACCAGGTATGTTATGTTATGTTATGTTATGTTAATGAAGCTTGTAGAGCTCAGCTGTTGCCCGAAGGCGTCCTGGCGCTAAGCGCTACCTAGTGGGTGTCCTAAGAGAAAGATTATTCAGAGAAGAGCCAGGTTTTCAACCCCTTCCTAAATGAAAGGATATCCGTGGCCTTTCTCAGATGCACAGGAAGATCATTCCAAGCCTTGGCGGCACAATAAAAGAAACTCCTGCCACCCCAGCTGGCTTTCTTAACTCGGGGGATGGTCACTAGCTTTGCTTCCGAGGAACGTAGCATTCTTCCAGGAACATACCAAAGTAATCGATTTCTCAGGTAAACTGGGCCACTGCCCACCAGGGCCTTAAAGACCATGCACAATGCTTTAAACCGTGCCCGTTGTTTCACTGGAAGCCAGTGGAGATCTCGAAGACCCTTTCCCACTGAGACGAACCTGGGAGTTCCCGTTAGCAGTCTTGCTGCCGCATTTTGCACAATCTTGAGTCTGTTAAGATGTTTCTTTTGTAAACTCAAATACAGACCGTTACAATAATCCAGTCGTGACAAAACGAGCGCTGTGACTGCTGTCCTAAAGCTATCTTTAGGAAGAATTTTTTTTATTTTTCTCAGCATTCTGAGGAGAAAGAAGCTGGTAGAGACCACCCCACTAACATGATCGCCAAAGGTTAGTTTATTATCCATCACCACACCCAGGTTCTTTGCTTTCGTAGTGGGGGCTGGAGGTATTCCCATTTCCTCTGGCCACCAGTCAGGTGTCCAGAGGTTGACATTGTTCCCAAATATCAAGACCTCCGTTTTACCGGCATTAAGCTTTAGGCAATTGGATGCCATCCAGCCTGCAACGGATTTCATGCAATCGTGACATCTCGAGCTGGTCTCAACTTCTTTACCCGGCTGAAGGGACAACACAATTTGAGTGTCGTCTGCATAAGACGTCACCTGAAACCCAAAGGAACCGATCAGGGCCGCCAATGGGGACACATATATATTAAAAAGAGTGGGACTAAGAGACGAACCCTGTGGCACCCCGCAGGGAAAGGAGAACGGCTTAGACCTATCCCTGCCCAGGTCCACCGTTTGGGTTCTATCCGCCAGGAATGATTTTAAAAGGTTCCAGGCCCTGCCCTGAACCCCTGCTGTAGATAGCCGGTCCATCAATACTTCATGATGGACCATATCGAAGGCCGCCGAGAGGTCTAACATGATCAGAATCGCAGCACCTCCTTGATCCAAGGCCTCTCTTATTTCCTCCGATGCTTTAATCAGGGCTAACTCTGTGCTATGTTCAGCACGAAAGCCAAACTGCGTGGGATCCAATGAACAGTTAGTACGAAAAAACGTGCTAAGCTGGATATTCATGGCCTTCTCAATAATTTTGGCTGGCAATGTGAGGCGTGAGATAGGTCTATAACTGTTCAGATCACTAGAGTCCAGTTTAGGCATTTTTATCAAAGGAAGAATGGAGGCCTGTTTCCACCTTATGGGAAAGTGGCCCGACTCAAAAATGGAGTTAATCATAGAGGTCAGGACCGGGCCAATGATCTTGGGAAAGAGTTTAATCACCGAGACTGGACAGGGGTCCAGGGGAGATCCAGATCTACTCGCCATCAAGAGCTTGATAACCTCTTGAGTCTCTAGTGGTGTAAACTCAACTAAAGTAGATATAGCTTTAATTACAGTAGGCTCCGCCTCGTCTGAGGCCTCCTTAGCCTCTGATTGCTGAGGACTAAAAGAGGAAAAATAACATCAACCTTTTGCCGAAAGAAAGAGGCAAGATTTTCACATAGCTCAGGGCTAGTATGTATATTTGGCCTAATAGGATTAGTAAGTAAATTTATCGTTTTAAATAGCTCTTTGGAGGAGGATTTTGCCTTATTAATCTGCTCAGAAAAATAAATCCTCTTAGTTTCCACGAGTAATTTTTTGTACCCTGAGAGACTGGTTTTATAGGCCACTTTGTCACTGGCACTATAACCTTTTCTCCAGGCTTGTTATAGCCTCTTACAGTCAGTTTTTTGCCCTTGAAGGTTATCCGAGAACCAGGGGGCTGAGGGGGTGGCCCGCTTGGGGGAATACAGTTTAATCGGGACCAGTTTACTACACGCAGCGTCAATCCATCCTGAGTAAACAGCCGCAGCCTCCTCTACTCCAGCCGGAAGGATGGGAGCTGTGTCTTTCAAGAGATTCCCTAAAGCGAGACTGTTAGCGTTATTCCAGGCCCTGATAGTTAGCTTGGCCCTTGACTCTGGTTTAGGTTGATAGTGAGGAGTCCGAGATAATACAAATAGGATGGCGGCATGATCAGTCCAGGGGAGAGGCAGAGCCTCGGAGAAGGAAAGGCAAGAGTTATTGGTGAAGATTCCGTCTAAGGTATGACCTGCTACATGTGTAGGTCCGACCACCAGCTGCTCAAGATCCCCCCCACTCATAACTTGTTTCAGCCTCATATTATCAGGATTGGTGGGTTCTTCCAGATGGAAATTAAAATCCCCCAAAACTGTAAAGGAATTGGCGCAAAGTCCTTCCTCCAGGAGCGAACCAATAGCATCTAGGAACGCGCCTCTGGGGCCAGGAGGACGATAGAGAAGGATAGCCCTGAAAGTGTCATGGGGGGAAATACGTACACTAACCGACAATGCTTCACAAGCTGCATTGGAGGCTATAGAGAAAGAGGGCACTAATGTATTGTGATATAGCACAGCCAGACCTCCACCCACTCTGGAGGCACCAGTACATCCAGGACCATAGTTACACTAGCCCCAGTGTCTCTGATAGCCTCAACCTCAGTCCCATTCACTTTAGGCCTCTGCCTGTACGTGTCCATGTTTGGAGGTAAGGCAGCAAGGGTTGCAATATTCACCCCACCCAGATACACTAAGGTTGCTTCCACCACCTGACTACCCTTCTCTGGGGCACCACTCTCCACCCCTACACTTACACTGGCAATCCCTGTGGTGGCCCCTTAGGGGGGAGTTTCTTGGTGCAGACAGCATCTCCCTGTTTGTGTCCTGGCTGGTTACAGTCAAAGCACTTACCGACCTTTGAGGGATAAAAGAACCTACCATTCTTTCCATGACACCCCCTCCCTTTGAATTTGGGTTGGCTCGGGGCCCCCCCTCCTTGTTCAGGTTTTTGTGGGTCTTTGGAGGACTCCTTCTGGTTTTGACCTGCTTTCCCTTGGGCTTTCCCTTGGAGAGGGACCTGTCCTCCTTTCTTCTGGTCACTCCCCTGGTGCTGAATGGAAACCCGGGTTCTCACCCACTCATCAGCTGCTTCCCCCAGCTCTCTGGGCTCTGTCAGCTTAGAGTCCACTAGATACTGGCGTAACTTCTCTTCTGCACAATGAGTCAAAATATGTTCTTTCAAAAACAAATTATACAATCCCTCATATGTGTCAACTTTGTTACCAACAATCCATCCTTCCAGTGCCTTCACTGAAACGTCCACAAAGTCTACCCAAGACTTTGAACTCAATTTCTGGGTGCCTCTAACCTTCAACCTGTACTGCTCTGGAGTCAGACCAAATCTCTTGACTAAGCATGCCTTCATCTGCTGGTATGATTCTGCATCCTTTCCCTTCAGGGTCAGGAGCCTATCCCTCCCAGCTACTGGAATCAACTCCCACAGGAGTGCACCCTAATACTTAGAGTGGACCCTACTCATTCTAAGGGCCCTCTCAAAAGCTGCTAGCCACTTGTCAATGTCACCCCCCTCTGTGTACGTGGGCACTATACCCTTGGTAAGTTTGGGATCAAATCCACCACCCCTGGACATCTCAAAATCTTCATCATTTTCACTGCCACCATTTCTTTTGAACACCTCCTCCCTCTCCCATTTCTTCTTAGCCAATTCCAATTTCTCCTTCTCCAAGGCAATCAAAGCTAATTGAGCCTCAAGCTGTCTCTCTGCAAGGGACAGTGGTGGTTCCTGAGTAAGGGACCCTTCCCCACTCCCACCATCTGGAATCATATGGCTAACAGTAGATAAAATGGAAGAGGCATCATCTTCACCCTCCTCTTGGATGAGGTTGGGGGGGACACCCTCTATCCCCCCTTGACTCTCCTCAGCTACCCCAGCCCAGGCCTTTAGGGACTCAAGCAACCCTGCCTTCCTAAGCTTTGTGGAAGCAGGCAACCCCCTAAGCCTACACTGTACCCTAAGATCAGCCATCTTGAACTGGGACAGTTTAGCCAGGTCCAGCTCCATGGTTCCCTAGCTTTGGGTCACAACAACTAGGCACAACAGACTTAGAACAATTTGGAAAAATCAAAACAATGGACTAAAACAGTTTAGTCCAAATTCCAAAAATCAAACTCAAAAGTTTTGTTATAAGGCAATTTAGAGGATTTTTATAATCTTAATTCACTTTACTGAAAGGTGTACTTTTTAAACACAAGTCCTCATCCACACCACTGAGCACCAAATGTTGGAAAGTGGATTATTGGTAGGGGCAAATGTAGGTCTGCCACTGGCAATAAGGCCACTAACACATGATAGGACTCAGCATAGGCCTTAGAAAATTATTCCCATGCTCAACCCTTGGTAGCTTGGCTTCGAGCAGGCAGGCTTAACTTCAAAGACAGGTAGGTAAAGCATTTAAAAACACCAATTCAGTAAATAATTAAGACACAATGCATAATAAAAATCCAACACCAATTTATAAAAATAGGAAACATTTTTATCTTTATAATGACACCAGAATGACAAAAATCCAATGTAGGGAACCGGAGATATGAATTTTTAAAGATTTATCACTTTATAGCACTTAGAAACCTATAGCACCTTATTGGGATATCTGGTCGCAATAGACCGGCTCAAAGTCAAAGTTTCAGGCCGACCGCGATGGAGCCCTGAGCGGCTACCCCTCACGGTAGGTCCTGGTCACAGTTTTTACCTTCGGACTTAGAAACTTTTCTGGAGCTTTTTCTCGTGGGGTCCCTCGATGCTCTTCACCAGGCCAGATTCGGTGAGGGTTCGTCGGCCTTGGATTTCTTCTACTCCCGGTCAAACTCTGGAAGTCGGACCTACAGAGCTTTCAGCGGGACGAACCTGGATGGCTTGGCCGGCTCGCGGTTGAAGGCAGGCGGCTTGGCTGACCAGGTTGAGTCGGTCCCCCTATGGAGCTTTTTTTCAAAGTTGCCCCAAAGTTCTCCAAACTCCTGGAACATCTTCCTGAAGTTCCCCAAAGGGTCCCAAAGTGTCTCAAACTCACTCCAAGGGTCTAGAAGCTCCAAGATGGTCCTTGAAAGTTGAGGACTTCAGTTCCCACAATCCACTTGGACAAAACCCTTACAAATCCACTGGTAGATTTCCAGGTTGAGGATTCTTGGTGATGATGATCCAGGTGAGCTCTGTTAACCTGTAGCTTGCAGGGAGTCCACTCTTTAGTCTTTTTCACAGCAAGGTAGTCCACAGGGCTGTAGTTCCAGATGGTGCAGTCCTCAGAGGGCAGGCCTTAGCAATTGCACATCCAACTTCTCAGCATGGCACAGCGTCTTGCTTTCTTAAGTTTCAAGCAGCAGATCTGAGGGGCTCTGCCCTTTTCAGATACTTATTCCAAGTTCTCTGGGTCAAGCAGGAGGTCACTCCTGACCAATAGGGGCAGGGTAACTCCCCAAAGATATGACCACATCCTGTAGAGTGTGGCATTATTGTGTCCCAGAGTGCATCAAATCTTCCAAATTCATAATGGCTGATTTTTCAGCAGAGAGTTAAGAGCTGGCTCAACACACCCCTAGGGTGGCTATTTCCATAGTCTCTCCCCCTTGCATCTGCTCATTCCTTCCTTAATCTAGCCTCTGGCTTGGGGTCAAAAGTTTAGAGTTGTAAATGACACTGGTTTCTTCCCTCCCCTTTGAAGACCATGGTTTACGACTCCTCCCCCTGCCCTGGCATTCCTGTGGAACAGCACACTGCCCTCCCAGAAGAGCTGGGTAACCCCAGGGCTCTTTATCACCTCTTCAAAGCAGCCTGGCTAATCCACTTAACTCTGACCAATCAGGACAGACCCCTGGAAGGCTGAATCTGGACCTACAAACAAGAAAGTCTTATAACTTCTTGTCTGTACATTTTAGGAAACATTCAACAATATCGTATTGTTGGATTTATCACTACCATTCTGGGAAGACTTTGAATGGAAGTTCTATCATTCTCCTATCAGGAGTTCTTAGTTAATAACTTCTTACCATGTTAACCTATGTGGCATGGGATTTGCAATGGGAAAAATTACTTCGGCCATTTTTCCAGCACCAGGACTTACATAAACATATTTTATAAGTACTCTGCCTACATCTACAGGACCCCCACCCCATGGATCACTTAGGGGAGATTTTAGGGGTTCTGAATCTGTAGAAATATTGCAGATCCTCCCTCCCCAGTGCTCCTAGCATCAAAGTCGAATTTGGGCAGCACTTTATCACAATGTGGGGAGTGAAATGTGAATTTTCACTTAACCCAGGCCATATAAAACTAATTTTATAAGGGTCCACCTTATAAATACCTGACCCCCCACCCCTGGGACACCTAGGGGGAGACCCTGGGGGTTCCTAATATGCCAAAACATTGTAGGTTATCCATTTTTAAGTGCCCCAAACACCAAAGTCGAGTTTGGGCACAATTTTCTTTTTAAAAGCAGTCATGGAACCCAGGGCTGCTTTTAAACTGACCTCAGGCTTCAGCAGTGCACACATGCAAGTGCAGAAAAGGCTGCTGGCCTGAAAACTGCCATGCCCTACTATATACTAGGGACTGATAGGTAGTTTCAATCCCCCTGCCCTATTTTGTACTAGGGTCTTATATGGTAGGTCATGCCAATCACAGGGGTACCCCAACCCATAGTGTACGCTAGTGTATGTAGGTGTTTTCACTGTATTCTAAATGTGTCTCTTTCAGCATAGCACTGGCCCTGGTTAGGCAGAGCACAGGGTCAGTCAGAGTCAGTTACCACCAGTACCAGTCAGCAAAAAGTTGGGAGGTGCCCAGGGCACAGGATGACTTTGCAACACCCCCACTTCCCTGTGTCAGCATGTGATTCCAACTTTCTACATTAAAAAAAACAATATTTTACTCCATACCTCTAAACAGCATTGCATTAATTACAGCTTCATTCTGATTAAACTGTGGGACATGCTTTCAAAATGCTCAAGGCATCTACCATATGGGGAAAACATTGTTCAGGGATACATGGATTGATCACATTATGTATTGAAATCTAGTGGTAATAATGACAACTTCTCTAACCATTTCTGCTGAGGAACACAGACTATTTGTACTACTCCAGCTTCCACCTTTTCCCCAAAATGAAACTCAGTAGGTCTGTTTTGCACATATTATAACTTTTTTAGGTTCTGCATTTCACAAATAATTAATCTCATAACTTCAGCAGCAATTTATTAAGATAATGAAGTCAGCAACTAGAAGTTTCCAGATAAAATAAGCTAAACACAGGGAAAGAATTGGTTGATGTTATCTCACACAACTCCTGGAGAAAGGTAGAATATACACACACCCGAAATTACTTCTTTTTGTATGATGGTCACACTCTAAAATGGTGAAACTTGGAACTGTGGAAGGAGGTTATTAACAATGTTAAAACCTCAAGGTACATATGTTTTTATGCTGTTGGTCTGTTGAAAATATTGAGACTGGTGGCCAAGGATTCATCTCACTATTAGAAATGAAACTAGCCTGGATCGAAATGATCGTTTAACCTTTTATGGATGAGTAGACAGTGAAATATATAATTATACAAAACCTTGTAAACCACCTTGAAGCACAGAATCAAATATTGTATCTCAGAGGTTTCAGCACTGGCACAATTTCCAAAGCTTCCCCTACATTGAATAATGATGAACTAACTTTTTAGGAAAATTTGGACAGATTCTTAGAATTAAGGGGTTTGATTATTGACATTCCCTGTATCACTTTTGGATGTTCTGTGCATTTCTCTTATTCCTTTGATCTTGAAAGTCATTGTGTGTAATTGTGCTCCTCCCACTCGTGTAAATCTCTTATTATGAAGCAGGGTATACAGATCCTTTTTTATTGTGTCTAAAATTGATTGTAACGTGTTGTGTTTTTTATCAGTTAAATACCACGTTTATATCAGCTATATGGCACAGTAGCATTTTAGAGGCTATGCACCCTTTTAATCCTTTCTTGTATTTTCAGTGACAATAGTGAAACGTAACATGTCATTATTTTATTGAAATTAAGCAAATTATTGTTTATTTAATGTTTGTGTTTGGTAGATGGAGATTGAGTCTAATTAGAGATCTTAGTTGAGTTCTATGTGAAGGGATGTGTGTTGATAGACTTCAGTTTTTGTTTTCATTTTCTTAGGATGCACGGTTGCTCATTGTTTGGCTTCAGCGATTTGCTCTAGTGAGCGACATCTTTGGCTAGTTCTGTAGCTCTAAGCCATATTGTGCACATGAAGGGGCATATTATCAAGAACGGCGATAATGGGCTTGATAATATGCCCTGGAGAATTCCAATAGAAGCCCATGTTCACACCAGAACATGGACTTCTATTGAATTCTCAGAGCATATTATCAAGCCCATTATCGCCGCTTTAGCGGTAGTTTTCTGCCGCTAAAGCGGCGATAATTTTTAATGCCGTTCTTGATAATATGCCCCTTAGACGTAGCACGTTTGAGCTAAAATATTTTGGGGCATATTAGCAAGACCCACGTTAAAATTTCCTGCCGCTAAAACGGCGATAATGGGCTTGCTAATATGCGTTATGGAATTCCAATAGAAGCCCAGGTTAGATGTCCTGCACATCTAACCTGGGCTTCTATTGGAATTCTATAACGCATATTAGCAAGCCCAAACGTTGGTCTTGCTAATATGCCCCATGGTTTAAAATGGCTATTGAGTGGGGGAGACTTGCGGCGCAGCGGCCAAGGCGGCTGACTCCGAAGCACGGGATTCACGGACTGGGTTCACGGCTCGATCCCGGCGGCAGCTAAGCCTAGCAACATGTGAATCTAGGCAATAGCTCGCCTAATCTTCCCGACTGCCCTCAGCGCCGTTTGAGACCCCTAGGGGTGATTAGTTCGCGCTTTACCAATACCGGGTTATAATTGAGTGGCAAACTTTTAGTGAGGGGGTGATGGAGCAGGGAAAATAAAAAAATTTAACCCCTAACAAATTATATAATTAATTAATTAAAAATGTTCGTTTAAATGTATTAATCAACATTGTATATGTGGGAATGGTAATATGCCAATGTATGTGCTAAATAATCTATTAATGAATGTCCGTGTGTCTAATCATAACGTAAGAATAAAAAGCGTACTAAATAAAATAAATGCATGTTTGTGCTTCATAGAAATAAAATGTGTTGTTGCAAAAACAATAGTGATGGTAAGTAAGGAGCAGCTTAAATGTCGCTTTTGCTAGGTAACAACTAATTGGGGTACGTAGACGGGAGGGAAACGAAAGGGATATTTTTCTCTATTTTAATTATGTTTTATTTGCCTCAAATTAGTGCTTCTAAAGTAGAACCGAGTGGCGAGATAAAATGGCCGCCAGTGGAAAGATGTGCGCAGGCGCAAGGGGACACGTGGTACGGGATGAGATTGAAGAAATCTGGAACCTCGTGATGTCTCTGAGAGGCTAGGATGCAAGAAATGGTCAAGGCTGGTGTGACCTAATTGAACTGATAGTGTGCCGTGATGATCAGGAGAGAGTCCGTGGGAAAGGAGCCCAAGAGAAAGGACAATGACTGCGGAGTTCTTGAATGTGTCAAAAGAAGATACAAATGGACTGATCGAATTGGATGGAAATGTTTAAGCGTATGGGAAAGGAAATGATCCAAGGACCCTTGAATCCAAGAGAACTTGATTAAAGAATGAATAAGCTGACATGCATGGACTAATGAAAGAAAAGCGTGATATTAATGTTGCAACAGTTAGTGAGCAAAGTTAGAATTAGGGTATAAGAGGGCCTACTCTTAGTGGGAGGGGTCAGTTCCAGAGAGTTCCAGTCAGAATTCCAGGCAGTTCGAGAGTCGTGGTTGCAGTAGAGGAGACGGGTTGCAGGTAGCTGATGCTGACGAGCTGAAGTTGCTGTTGCTGTCTTAACTTTACAGTTGAGTATGAGAATCAGGCTATTTCTAATCCCAAAGTTAGGTTAGAAATCATTAGGCTAAATTAGGAAGCTAGGCAGGTAACTAGGGTTTTTGGCTTCATGACAAAATTTCCTTTTCTGCAATAAATTGGTTATGCTTAATAAAATTGTGAATTTAAAAATGAATAATTGAATAAAGTATTAAATTCTTTCCATGCTTTTAAAATTATATAAAATTTAAGATTCTTTAAACCCAAAAATGACTCAGTGGTTATTTTCCTAAATGATTGTGACATGAGTAATTGGTTGATTGTGATTCAGCTGGTCTTAATCACTATGAACTAATTTCTTAAATGAATGATTCATCGACAAAACAATGAGCAGGAATATCTTAAGAAATAACTAAAAGAAAGTGACAAATTAAGGTAAATAGATATCCTTGCTCTTCCAGCGGTACACAAAATGGTGTTCTCCATTTAGTTCTCATGCTTCTCCTAGGAGTACAGAATTTCATACAGGTGTAAAAGGAAATCCAGGTGTGTGTGTGTGTGTGTTAGGCGATGTTTATGGGCCCCATCGTCATGAGGATATGAGAAATATAGTTTACCCCTGGATGACCTATAAGTAACCTGGGAGGAGAATAGTTTTCATTGTACGCGCTGCATCAGATTTCTTGGTAGCAGAGTTATGGTTTTCTATAGATTAGTTTAGTGATTATTGTTTATTGATTATTGATTATTTGATGACTAACACTATATGTTGAGTCGCGTTATGTTATATGTAAGTTTTCACGCTTCTGGGATGTAGGAAGTGGAACACGTGTGGCAAGAGAAGTCACATGGAATTTGGTACATGGTCTGAATTCATTTTGATTATAACACAGGTTGTGTTATGTTAGGGATTTCGGTGTGAAAAGTGTGTAAATGAAATAGCAAATCACGTTTACTTGTGAAACTTTGGCCTTAATTCTCAGGAGCCTAGTCTCCACATGTGTCTTATCCCCAGAGAAACGAGTAAACTGTTTGTTTGAAAGAAGGGTAAGGTAGAGGGAAGTGCTACTTTATCGGCGAGAGTAAATAATTCTGTGGTAGGGTAGAGGTAAGCGCTGCCTACTGGAAAAACAGGATTATTGTGTAAAAGGACAAGGCTGTCACTTTGTTTAGCGAATCAGACTATGGAATTGTTTATTTGTTGTAACTAACGAAGAAAACAGTAAAAAGAAAAATTGCCGATAAATTTTGTAAAGGAGGGGTAAAGAGTAGAAGTGACGTGGAAAAGTGCCGCGCTAGGATTGGTTAGTGCACTAGTCACGTGAATACAGAGCAGGAGTGACGTAGAAAAGTGCCGCGCTAGGATTGGTTGGTTCGCGGACGGTGGAAATTGTTCTGATTGATACGTTAGTGTGAATCGCGCTGTAATTGGACGAAGTTCCGTACACAGAAACAGCGTTAGAGTAAAGAGAAAACAAATAGAAAACATGCCGTATTACGAGTATGAAAGGGAGAGAACGTCATGGACAACGAAATTAAAGAATTTCTTTAAGAAAGACAAAAAGGTTGTGACTAGAGAGGGACAAGTAATTCCTCCGCCGAAATCAGCAGCTTCACATATGATGCTGAAATATGGATATCATACGTGTATATGGTTGGATAATTGGGTAAAATATACCAAGAATGATGGAGCATTGGCTTTTCCTGAAAATGGTTCTTTTAATGTAGCGATTTTACCGAATTTGAAAGAAAAGATGCTTAAATTGGAACCTAGACCTAGACCGACACAGTTTGAGGCTTTAACAGAATGGGAAGATGAGATGTACGAGAAAGAAAGATTCAGAGGTATGAAAGGTTATGAGTTCGTGCCCGGAAGATTGTGGGGAATGAATCATGAGGACAGAATAAAACGATGGAGATGTGCTAACATGACAGGAGGTTTGTTTCCAGCTTTTACAGTTGAGGAAGGGACTAAGAAAAACGGACTGAGAAAAAGAAACATTTAGAGAGAGAAAAGTATATGCATGAGAGCGAAACGGATGACGAGTTGCTGGAAGATATATTAAATAAAAATCCACCTCCGTATCAGCAGAATTCTACAGTGGTGACACCAAATGCGCCACCAATAGAAACTATGCGAAATAAAAGTCCAGAAAAAGACAAGAAATAAATAGGTCACAAGAACAAATAAGAACTTCCCAGAATGAGGGAATAGAAAATGATAGTGCAAGAGAATTGGCAAGGACAACAAAAGAATTAACTGAGAAAATTAGAGAATTAACCAAGAATATGGAAGCGGTTACCGTACCTGTAACAATAGGTCCAGTAATACCAGTTTTCGAGAATCAGAAAATTGATGAACGATCTTTGGTGATTCCCTTGAGTTCGCAATTCCAAAGAGAAAAGGAAAGAATGGAAACAAGTCCAGGTACGAGCAATTTGACTAGTGCTTACAGACCAAGTCCACCTGAAAATTTGACAGTGAATGAGTGTAGCGGTAGGAAAATGCCTATGGTAACTGAATCTGCAACAGTGACACCTGAAAAGAGTGGAAATTGGACAGAAATAAATAGTACTCCTATAGGTCCGACTCCTGATGAGTTAAATGAGTGGATAAAAGCTTTTAAAATAAAAGAAACAGAAGAAAAACCATTAGATGTGATCAGATTGAAAATTGACATGGAAGAATTAATTCTAGGAACGATTGGTACAGAAAAGATAAAGAATTATCAGGATGATGAAATAATGTTTCTGTGCAAAAGTATAACATGGAGGGCAAAGAATTTACATGACAAACTAGAAGAAGTGGCCGGTGAGATTGGAATAGATTTTGCAAAAGTAAAAACGTTGCAGAAACCATACAGAGTAGATTTTTGTGAAAAAGATATTGAAAATTTGAATACAGCAGGAAGGCTGACACAGATAAAAGAGTTGATTGTTTTGTTGAGAAAATGGGGTGATGTGGACAGATGGAAGGTTAGATGGACAAAGAAGAATGAGAAAAGTGTAGACAAAGGTTCATTGGCTTTTATGATAACAGAAAAGGAACATGTTGTTAAAGAGTACCCTATGAGAGAAACTCCAGGTGGTAGTTATGTGCATGTTCCCTGGACTAGGCAGGACATCCTGTCATTTACAAATGACTTTCCAAAGTTAAGAGAAAAGCCAGTTGAGTGGTACCGACAGGTAGAAAGGTTTGTAAAGGTCTCGAAAGTGTTGTGGATAGATTTGGATGGATTGTTTGACATAGTGGTACCAACGGATCTGTGGTCAGAATGTAAGATTACAGTTGACTGGCCAACTACAGAATATCCAAGAGATCCTAAGACAGGAGCTCCAGGACCAGATGTGATGAAGAAATACGACAAGGTGATTACCTTTTTGAAAAATAAGATTCCTCCAAAAGAGACAGATTGGGTTAAGATTGATAGAACTACACAGGAAAGTAAGGAGAGTGTACATGCATATTATGAGCGATTGTTGTTGGTTTTCAAACAGTATAGTGGTTATGAGGAATTAAGTGAGAAGGATATGAGTCATTTTGTATACCGATTTGTATTTGGCTTGAAACAAGAAATAAGCGATATGATTAAGCAACATATGATAAACTGGCAGAATGCAAGTGTAGATGAGGTGCTGAGGTATGCTAAGTATTGTAGTGATGAAATAGAGAGTAAACAGCGTAAGTTGAAAGAAAAAGCAATGTGGGCACAAGTGAAAGTGGCAGAAAAACAAGAAGCCCAATTGGATAATAATAATGGAAACGAATCAGGACAGAATAAGATGCGACCAAATATAGGTAAAGGAAAAGGACAAGTGAGTCTAGAAGAGGCAAAGAAGAAATGGCCATGTCATAATTGCGGAAAATTAGGGCATTGGAGAAATGAGTGTAAGTTCCCACCTAAACCTAATCCGGAACATCAATCATTAACTCCACAGGTGCAGAATGAGGTAGTTGTTCAACAAAGTCAGGTGCCACAACCACCACTTCCCAACACTGTTAACCAGCAAAGATACAGTACAGAAACAGGATTCTACGGAGGAGAGCAGGTAACACAGTTGCCGAGAGCAGCTAACATTTCCCAGTATTGGTTGCATCAGAGTGAGGATGACCCGGATGAAAGTTTCTGACGGTGCGCAAGAGAGGGGAAAGAGTGCGTGCTTGGCGCAACTCTAGAGGTAGATCAGTCTGGTCCCTTTGTGGATGGAGAAGTGAATGGAGCAAACGTAACATTCCTTGTCGATACTGGAGCTACCCGTTCTACTGTTAGGTCAGTGGAAATTCCGAACCTTCCTCTCTCAGGTGAATGCATCCAAGTGGTAGGAGTAGCCAATCAGCAGATTAAAACCCCACTTACTGAATTGGTAGAAGTAAAAATTGGTTCTTTTAGAAAAATGCATAAATTTGTAGTGTGCGATTGTAGTCCTGTAAATCTTCTAGGTCGTGACCTTTTGTGTAAAATGAATTGCACGATTTATTGTACACCAGAAGGAATAGGTTTTCAGACTTCGGATGAAGATGTTTTGTATAAAGTAACTTTGATGAATCAAGAACCTGAAACGAATGGTTTATTTCCTGCATTTGATGCAGAAAAACTTCCAGAAGAGCTAAAAGGTGCAGTAAAAGAAAGTGTGTGGGATTTTACAGGAGAGGACATTGGATTAATGAGAGAAGTTGATCCCGTAAAAGTGACAGTGAAAGAAGGGATAAGTTATCCAAACACGCCACAGTACAAATTAACTCCAGAAATAATTGAAGGAATAACTCCTGTGATAAATAAGATGATTGAACAGGGAATTCTGAAAGAAATCATGAGCAGTCCATGTAATTCACCTATTATGGGACTGAAAAAGCCAAATGGAACATACAGAATAGTACAGGATTTGAGAAAGATCAACAAAATAGTTGTACCATGCTGTCCAATAGTGCCAAACCCTGCAGTGATTCTATATCAAATTCCGCATGAAGCTGAGTGGTACACTGTGATAGATTTGTGTCATGCATTTTTCTCTATTCCTTTGCATCCAGATAGCCAGCCATTATTTGCATTCCGTTTCGGAGAGCGTATTTTGGCATGGTGCCGAATTCCACAGGGGTATACAGAAAGCCCTCAATTTTTAATCAGATTCTAAAGAGATCTCTGGAAGATTTAAAAATGCCAGAAAAATCAGTGATGGTGCAGTATATCGATGACCTATTGGTGGCATCGAAAACCAAAGAGGCATGTGTAAATGACACAATTGCTTTACTGAACCATTTGGAGAAAAGAGGACATAAGGTGTCCCCTTCAAAATTACAGTTTTGTCAGAAAGAAGTCCAGTATTTAGGGCATAAAATTGAGAAAGGAGTGCGGAAAATAGCGACAGAAAGAGTAAGAATGATTCAAGGAATGAGAGCACCAATGACTCAAAGGGAGGTAAGAATGTTTTTGGGAATGGTTGGATATTGTCAACAATGGATAAGTGGATTTTCTTTGATTGCAAAACCATTACAAAAACTGACAAAGAAAGATGTAAAAGACCCTTTTGAGTTAAACAAAGAAGAAATGAAATCTTTCAAAGAATTGAAAAAGAAACTGTGTGAGGCCCCTGCATTAGGCATGCCTGATTATGAGAAGGATTTTGAGTTATACTGCAGTGAAAGAGATGGATGTGCATTTTCAGTACTGGTACAAAAACACGGCACCATGAAGAGGCCTATAGCTTACTTTTCAGCTGTTTTAGATCCTATAGCAAAAGCATTGCCTGGATGTTTGAAAGCAGTTGCTGCTACTTGTGTAAGTCTGGAACAAAGTGAAGGTATAGTGATGGGGTATCCACTGAGAGTATATGTTCCCCATTCAGTAGAAATTCTTTTGACAAGAACAAAAACACAGTACATGACACATAGTCGGCTGACTAAGTACGAAAAAGTCATCTTGAGTGCAGAAAATGTGACCATAGATAGATGCATAAATGTAAATCCTTCGACATCATTGCCAGATGAAGAGAGTATAATTGAACAAGATGAAGTAGATCATGATTGTCTGAATGTGCTGGAATATTGCACAAAACCAAGAGCTGACATAAAAGATGAACCGTTAAAGGAATCCGATTATGTCATGTTTGTAGATGGTTCATGTTTACGCACAAAGGAAGGAGTGTTAAGCGCAGCTTATGCAGTATGCACAGTGGCAACTGTGATGGAAGCGTCTTGTCTGAAAGGAGTTAGGTCAGCCCAAGTTGCGGAACTAATTGCTTTGATTCAAGCATGTAAATTGGGGAAAAATGTACGAATCACGATTGTGACCGATAGCCAATATGGTTTCGGCATCGTACATGATTTTGGCCAGATTTGGTCACAAAGAGGATTTTTGACATCTGCAGGAACACCTATCAGAAATGGAGATTATGTTAAAAAACTGCTTGAGGCGATACAGCTGCCTAAACAAATAGCTGTAGTGAAGTGCAAGGCGCATAAGAAAAACGAAGACTACATAGCGGTCGGCAATAATTATGCTGATGAGATCGCTAGATATTGTGCGGAAAACATGGCGTCCCTGAACAAAAATAGAGAAAGGGAGCATGTCTCTTGTCCTTTGCTTTTCACTAATGCAGTCGAAACATGGGATGAAGTAAGGCAGTTACAAGAAACAGCAAGAGATGAGGAAAAGGATTACTGGATTAAAGCAGGATGTAGAAGACAGGAAGATAATGGAGTGTGGGTATACAGAGATGAAAGACCAGTTATGCCTGATAGCATGATTGCAGACATGGCACGGATGTACCATGGACAAGCTCATATTGGGAGAGATGCAATGATCAGACTTTTTAGACAGACCTGGTATAACCCAAAATTCAGAGCCATTGCTGAAAGTCTTTGTCAAAGATGTCTTATTTGTCAACAGTTTAACCCAGGAAGGAAAACCGTAGTGAGTCTAGGAACAATAGGACGAGAAGGAGGTCCATTCACAAGGATACAGATGGATTTCATTGAGATGCCCCCTAGTAACAGATTAAGATATGTTCTGGTGGTCGTCTGTTTGTTCTCTCGTTGGGTGGAGGCATACCCCACAAGAAGGAATGATGGAACAACAGTGGCAAAACTTATGCTACGAGAGTTCATTCCGAGGTATGGTTTTCCAGTCACAGTTGAGACAGATAGAGGAACACATTTTCAAAATGAGTTGATCCAATTGATTTGTGAAGCACTGAGTATTAAACAAAAATTACATTGTGCTTACAGACCAGAGGCTTCTGGGGTAGTAGAGCAGATAAATGGAACAATTAAAAACAGATTGGGGAAAATGTGTCAAGCTACAGGACTCAAATGGCCAGATGCACTGCCTCTTGTTCTGATGACCATCAGAAGCATCCCTGAAAAGAAAACGGGACTCAGTCCTCATGAAATGATCATGGGACGAGCAATGAGACAAGCCCACGTACCAGTCAACAAGTTATTAACAATAACTGATGATCTAATACTGGATTATTGCAAAGGACTGGCTGATGTGGTGCGTTCTGTGTTTCATCAGGTTGGACCGGATGCGACCACTCTTGAAAGAAAACCAGCCCACGACTTGAATCCAGGAGACTGGGTCCGTATTAAAGTCCACAGGAGAAGAAACTGTCTAGTTCCGCGTTGGGATGAGCCAAGACAGGTAATCCTAGTAACAACGACTGCTGTCAAGTGTGCAGGAGTGAAGAACTGGGTTCATGCCAGCCACACAATCAGAATTCCAGAACCTACAGATCGACATGTGAGTCGGCGTCTGGAAGTGTGGGATAAAAGTTTAACGGCTGGAACAACCAAGATAAAAGAAAGGGTGCCAGAACTTGAAGATCGACCTGAAAGTCGACATCTGGAGACCCCAACGGAAAACACCTCTAGAGAAGAAGAGGAACAAGAAGAAGAAGAAGAAAGAAATTCAGAAGTTCCAGAACTTGAAGATCGACCTGTAAGTCGACATCTGGAAATATCTGACACAACTTCAGGATCTGATGATTCAGCTGCAAATTGGGAAGAATTCCGAAAGAGAACTTGGGGTTATAAACCAATTAGAGAAGAAACTGAGCAAGAAATTGAGTTAGATGAACAACCAAGTACAAGTTATGGTGGAAATCCTTCAGAAACAATATTAATAGATGAAGTAGGGAAAGAAGTACACAAAAAGTTAGAAAATCGAGAAGAACCCCGAGGAGCAATAGGGATAGATAGAGAAACAGGAGAACAGGGAAATTCAGAAACAGATAAGGAGGAAAACACCAAATCGGAAGAACCCCGAGGAGGGACAGTGATAAGGGAAAACAAAAAGGAGAAGACAGATCCACCAGTAGGAGATGACGAGATTATAAGTTTCAAAATAAGAGACAATAGTGAGACAGTTGAAACAGAAACAGAAGAAAGTGGAGGAGAGGAAAAAGCAAAGACTGAATCAAGAAAAAGAAATTGGAAATCAGAAAGAGAAGAAAGAGAAGGTGAAGCCAAAAGGCCAAGAAAAGGAGATAATTGGCCCAACAGCTATGTAAGAAAATTGAGATATAGAATAATAAGAGCAGAAGATGAAGATGCTGAACAAGTAAATGAGGTGACAAGTCAAAAGGGACAAGAAAAACCCAGTGGAAAAAGATTACAAAAGTCCAAAAGGACAAAGAAAGTGAATTCAAAATTTAAGTCACCTGAGTGGCTGTATATTGCATTAACTGATTACAAAGAAGAAGAAGAAAACACTCACGGAAACAAGAGACTGAGAAGTCGGATGGGAAAAGGTGAGATGCAACGAAACTGAAGTGAAGACTTATAGTGCTTCTGCCGGACGTGACAAATTTACTGGACGTGACAAATCACCGGATGTGACAACGAAAGAATTCTGGAGAGAATTAAAGAAAGTACCAAGCAAAGACTTTTGAAAGCAGAGTGGCGTCTAAGTCATCTTGAGGTGTAGTGACACAATTTTCTGAAACTTAACAAATAAGAAAAAGAAAAATGGAAAATAATAGGGATAGAAGAGATAAATGTGAATTTATAAAGAGATGGTGCAAAATGTGCTGCTTTTGTACAGGGTTATTAATGACCATATGGATAGTTTTAGCAATCACAATTCCTATTAGTGTAGCTGTGATAGAAGCAAAGAATGAAACTAAACAAGAAAAAGAACCTAATATTAAAGAACAAGTTGTTTTAAGAAGTAGTGCAGAGTTGCATAAGGATAGGTCAGTAACAGATTTCTCAAAGAATGTTTTTACAAAGTTGTTGTATGAGTACGTAAAAACAATGGAAGTAAGAGATTGTTATGTTTGTATGCAGTTGCCTGCATCAGTATCGGAAGGTGTGACTTATCATCACTTACCTTTGACTTATGGAATAACATGTAGTGTAATAGCAAGTTTATTTTATAAAACAGGTAGATTAGAATCTTATTATACTGATATAGATAAGATATTTGCAAACATTCCAGTAGTACCAGAACTTAACAAAGTAAAACCAGCAAAAGTTTTAGGAGAATTCTTTTTAGAACATAAAAAATTAACGTTAGAAGAAATAGTTAGTAACAACCTTACCTGTGAGTTAAAGAAAGAAGAAAAGTATTTTTAGATATGGTTGAAGAAAGAAGAATGAAATTTCAAAAAGAAGCAATAAAAGAGGAAGGAAAACGCTTATGGACGTTTGAGGAAGGAAATCATGAAGGGAAAAAGGTAAATGCAGCAATGACATTAGACTGGCCGCAAACAGGAAAGTTGTGCATTAGGAGAAATAAGACAGTCTATGACAATTACTTTGTAGGTTCCAGTATCTGCCATGACAATTATCAAATTCTGGGAGGTTGGGGATTCAAAGGTGGAAAGGACCCAATATTTCCAGGTATCTATTATATTTGTGGGAATAGAGCTTATTACAGGTTACCGGACCATTGGTATGGAACTTGCTATGTAGGCCTGGTCTTTCCAAAAATTTTCCACATGGACAGAGAAGAAAAGGGAACATACAAGATGATTAATAGATTTACACGTAGAAAAAGGGAAAGTTTTTCAGAAATTGTAGGTGATATTTTTGGAGCATTAATACCAGCAGTGGGAATATCTTTGAATGCATTTAAAATTGAAGTTATCCACAGTAGTAGATCGTTTGTCTACAGATACTGCGGGAGGGTTCTTAATGGTAAATACCGAAATGGTTGCCATGAGAGCTATGGTGATGCAAAATCGGCTTGCCCTTGATATTCTTTTGGCAAAAGAGGGTGGAGTCTGTGGAATGTTGAAAGTCCAACATTGTTGTACTTACATTCCGGATAACAGTGAAAATATACAGAAGTATATTACAAATATTACAAGTCTGCACAAAGAATTAGTTCCACTGGAGGTTGAAAGTGTTTTGGGAAAACTTGGTAGAGGGTTTTCCTCAGTAGCAAATTGGTTAACTAGGATGAGTAAACTAGTAATAGGGAAAGTTATAATAGTAGCAACTATAGTGATATTGTTAGCCATGACATTGAAAATAGTAATAACATGTATAAAGAGAAAAGTAAGACAGAATAAGATAAGAAGAAATAACAGAATAATGAGAGAAAGAGAGAGAGAAATGGGTGAAATTGAGTTGGAGAAAATGAAAGAAAGCATGTATAAAGAGACTAAAAGGCAAGATGAAGAAGAGACAGAGATATGAATAACAGAAAGTAAAGGATGAAAGACATGCTGCCTGAAAAGAAGTATGACTTGGTTTTATGTGGTGATTTAAAAATCACCAAAGGGGGAGTTGATGGAGCAGGGAAAATAAAAAAATTTAACCCCTAACAAATTATATAATTAATTAATTAAAAATGTTCGTTTAAATGTATTAATCAACATTGTATATGTGGGAATGGTAATATGCCAATGTATGTGCTAAATAATCTATTAATGAATGTCCGTGTGTCTAATCATAACGTAAGAATAAAAAGCGTACTAAATAAAATAAATGCATGTTTGTGCTTCATAGAAATAAAATGTGTCGTTGCAAAAACAATAGTGATGGTAAGTAAGGAGCAGCTTAAATGTCGCTTTTGCTAGGTAACAACTAATTGGGGTACGTAGACGGGAGGGAAACGAAAGGGATATTTTTCTCTATTTTAATTATGTTTTATTTGCCTCAAATTAGTGCTTCTAAAGTAGAACCGAGTGGCGAGATAAAATGGCCGCCAGTGGGAAGATGTGCGCAGGCGCAAGGGGACACGTGGTACGGGATGAGATTGAAGAAATCTGGAACCTCGTGATGTCTCTGAGAGGCTAGGATGCAAGAAATGGTCAAGGCTGGTGTGACCTAATTGAACTGATAGTGTGCCGTGATGATCAGGAGAGAGTCCGTGGGAAAGGAGCCCAAGAGAAAGGACAATGACTGCGGAGTTCTTGAATGTGTCAAAAGAAGATACAAATGGACTGATCGAATTGGATGGAAATGTTTAAGCGTATGGGAAAGGAAATGATCCAAGGACCCTTGAATCCAAGAGAACTTGATTAAAGAATGAATAAGCTGACATGCATGGACTAATGAAAGAAAAGCGTGATATTAATGTTGCAACAGTTAGTGAGCAAAGTTAGAATTAGGGTATAAGAGGGCCTACTCTTAGTGGGAGGGGTCAGTTCCAGAGAGTTCCAGTCAGAATTCCAGGCAGTTCGAGAGTCGTGGTTGCAGTAGAGGAGACGGGTTGCAGGTAGCTGATGCTGACGAGCTGAAGTTGCTGTTGCTGTCTTAACTTTACAGTTGAGTATGAGAATCAGGCTATTTCTAATCCCAAAGTTAGGTTAGAAATCATTAGGCTAAATTAGGAAGCTAGGCAGGTAACTAGGGTTTTTGGCTTCATGACAAAATTTCCTTTTCTGCAATAAATTGGTTATGCTTAATAAAATTGTGAATTTAAAAATGAATAATTGAATAAAGTATTAAATTCTTTCCATGCTTTTAAAATTATATAAAATTTAAGATTCTTTAAACCCAAAAATGACTCAGTGGTTATTTTCCTAAATGATTGTGACATGAGTAATTGGTTGATTGTGATTCAGCTGGTCTTAATCACTATGAACTAATTTCTTAAATGAATGATTCATCGACAAAACAATGAGCAGGAATATCTTAAGAAATAACTAAAAGAAAGTGACAAATTAAGGTAAATAGATATCCTTGCTCTTCCAGCGGTACACAAAATGGTGTTCTCCATTTAGTTCTCATGCTTCTCCTAGGAGTACAGAATTTCATACAGGTGTAAAAGGAAATCCAGGTGTGTGTGTGTGTGTGTTAGGCGATGTTTATGGGCCCCATCGTCATGAGGATATGAGAAATATAGTTTACCCCTGGATGACCTATAAGTAACCTGGGAGGAGAATAGTTTTCATTGTACGCGCTGCATCAGGGGCAATGTTTGCTAACTGTATGACTTTGGTGCCACGTTACAAGCATGGGGATGACCTGTGGAGTTTCTAATGTGAACTGTTGGTGCACAGTGAGCTATGCATATCTTTTGGAAGGGGAGAATGTGATGTATTGTTTAAGGTGGGCCGGGCATGTGACATATTGAAAATATGATAGATGAATCTAAGCCATGTTGCATTCTTCTGTTTAAAGCCTTTTGTGGGAGGTTATATTATTCTCTGTAGTTAAACAAG
Source organism: Calotriton arnoldi (assembly GCA_963921515.1). Lineage (NCBI taxonomy): Eukaryota > Metazoa > Chordata > Amphibia > Caudata > Salamandridae > Calotriton > Calotriton arnoldi. The sequence continues at coordinate 1,576,835 of CAWUFW010003981.1, forward strand.
CATTACAAACAGTGCATGCAATGTTACAATTATATTTCATGTATATAGTGGCCTGCAAATAAACATATATTTTGTTAAGGTTCGATTCATTGAGCACTGATTGCAATGTACCTGCATTGCCTATTATCTGACCACATATATCAGAAAGCAGTCTAATGGCAAAACAAAGAATTCAGTAAAATACATTACATAACTATCCCTTTCTCATACACCTATCCTATTTGCTAAACCTGTAGGATCCCTGCAAATCCCGCGCCAGGATGTGAATTCGGCATTCAGATCACGAAGTCCAGTCACAGGCTGTTACCGAACAGGCATGGGCTCTGGACAACGGGAGATCATTTATGTCTGCCTGGTGGGTGTACATCTTCAAATTATAATTGCATTATTAAACTAGACTTGCGTCTGAAAATCGGGATGACAGCATTAGCCTGTTTAAGGGTTTTACTAGAAAATAAAAATGGATGAGAGCTATAGTCTGGAGGTTCTTTTCTCCCTCTTTGTGTCTCTCATTCTCTCTCCGCTTCCCTCTCCCTCTCTTCCTGCACCTCTCTCTCTTTCTCCTTTCTGTTTCTCACTTTCTGTTTCTAGTGGGTCAAGTCACATCGCTCAAACAAAGAGAAGTACAAAGTGACAACCATAAATACAAGAGGCATAAATAGAATAGGCATAAAAGGACTGAGAACAAGGCAAGCCTGACAGTCTCTCTGTCTCCCACTCTCTGTCTCGCGCTTTTTGCACATTACCAGTAGGAGTAAGCAACATTAACGCACTTTAATATGATGTAAAATGTGTCAATGGACCATCACCGTTAAAAGCGTGAGCCATACATGCACGTGATATGCCATTGTACTAAATTACCCATTATGCACATTCACTTTCGTTACGCCAACTGAAAGCGAAGATCTAACACGAAGGCATTATGAAGTTATACTATGTCGAATAATAATATTGATTTTTACAGAGATCACATGCAATGCCTAACTCAATCTATTTTTAGCCACGAAAAATGGAATGCAATATCTTAAATAATAAAATACTTATATCAGCAAAAGTAACCTGAAATTCAAAAAGCATGTTTATACAAAACAAATATTTTATAGCGCCAAAATTAATTTGCTTTTTCCCGGAACACAGCATGTCTCTTTGTTTACCCGCACTGCTTCCTGCCTACAGGTATGGATGCCATTTAAGGGTCCCCAGCGACCCCTGGCTAGCCCTAGGTGACCCCTAGCACTTACTTTGTGGCCCCTAGCCTCAGAGGAGACAAAATTAATGTCAAGAACAAATGGGCAGCTCTTATAGCTGTTGTCGCTCCACTCTCTTTGCTTTCTGACCACTTTTTATAACACAAATAGTGAATAATATTTTATTATTCATTATCAGTGCAATAGAAAATTGACCTGGCATCTGAGGTAAGTAGAAACAATTATTTTAAATGTGGGTGAGAGCTTGTTTCTGTGAGGAAAGTGTGTGTATGTGTGAGCATGTGTATGTGCATTTATGTGTGTGAGTGAAAGTTAGTGGGTGAGAGTCAATAACAGTCAGCCAGTGAGAATGAGGGAAATTGAGTGGCAGTGAGAGTTAGAGTGACTGCAGTTGAGTGAGAGTGGATGAATGAGAATGGATGAGTAAGAATGAGTGTGACGGAGTGTTAGAGTGAGAGTGAGCAATAGTGAGTGAGTGAGTGTAGATCTGAGTGAGATAGAATGAGTCATAGAGAGCAAGACTAAGTGAGTGTAGGTGAGTGTCAGTCACAAAGTATGCACGAGTGACTGTAGGACTGAATGTGAGTGAGTGCGAATGAATGAGGGACAAAGAATGAATCAGAGTGAGAAGAAGTGACAGTGACTGAGAATTAAGGAGTGAGAGTGAGTAGGAATGAGTATAAGTGAGACAGTATCACAGAGCCAAAGTATGAGTGTGTGAGACGAAGTGTCAACAAGCAAAATGAGAGAGAGTAAGAGTGAATTCAGGAAATTGAGTGAGAATGGACAAGTGAGTAAGAGTAAGAATGAGGGGAAGAGAGTGAGTGAGAGTGAAACACTGCCAGTGAGTGCAAATTAATGAGAGTGAGTGGGTGAATGTAAGCGAACATGAGTAAGAATGTGTTGTTATGCTTGAGAGTGTGTCTTTGGCACCGGAATACTGAAGATCATTCTTGAGATAGATTCACCCATTGCAAAATACTGATGTTGGCATACTGGAGGCAATTCTTAACATGACAGACACCTGTGACACAATACTTGTATTCGCATACTGAAAGTAAATGTTGGAGAAATGTCATGGCAAAATACTGGTACTGGCATACTATAGGTAATTTTTGCCATATGGGGCACACGGTAAAATGCTGGTGCTGGCACATGGGAGGTAATTCTTCTCATAAGGGAGAACAACTGTGGCATATGTGAGGGAGCCTCTAATAAAATACTGGCTCAGACATACTAGAGGCAGTGCTTAATTTGTAATGGAACTAGTGCTGGTGCCCAAAGCTCTGCTCTGGTACTAGTGGCTGGTGCAATTATATGCGGTGTACCGAATACCAAGGCTGCAGTCTTGAATTCACCCCAGGTAGCTTTAATCCACTACCAGACACTTGCAGGCCCTGTATCTCACTCTTGCAGGCTCCTGCATTCTCCCTTTATGATGTTTTTTCTGCCTTTCTCATCCTCTGTCTTTTTTATTTTTTTAATGTCTCTTGTTGTCTTTTTCAGAAAAATAAGTGGCCGTCCCCAAAAATAAGTGCAGGTGCTCCCCCACCGGCAAACCAGGAGTTCAAATTAAGCACTGACTAGAGATCATTTTTAGCATAGAAATCACCCATGCATATGGACGCATTAATGGCAAAATTCAGGCATGTGCGTACTTTATGTAATTTTTGGCATAAGGAGCACCGATGGAATATGAGTGGCACCCATGACAAAATGCTTGACCGTGCACAAATGACATCATTTTTAACATATGGGGGCACCCAGAGCACACTTTAAAAAAAATTGGGTCAACTCCCGGTGAGTATCAGGTTTCATTGGCTTGGCATACAATGAAAGGAGTTGAATATTTAATGAGTGTTCTTTCAGAGCCTTTGACTTTTTAGAAAATGTATGTGGAAATTGTGCTTTAAAATTCACTATATGATCCCATTTTTTTCAAACTTTTCTCAGGGGACACACCCCTTTGAGCCCTCCTAGAAGAGGTCCATCTCATTCACTTTGCTTGTTTACCACAAATCAGGATATGTTTTGTGCCCTACCTTTTACAACATAATAACTGCACCTGAACATTGGGCCCGATTCACAGAACTAACTTAAGACAAAATCCTAAACTTACTACCATTTTGGTATTCAGAGAAGGCACTTACTCATTTTGGTATTCACAGAAGGCACTTACTCATTTCGGTATTCACAGAAGTTAGTAGTCCTAGCTTTAGGACTCCTAAATGCCTTCTGTGAATACCGAAAGTCTTAAAGTTAGGATTTTTCTCAGTTTAGGAGTAGTAAGTTAGGACTCCTAACTTTAGGACTCCTAAATGCCAACTGTGAATACCGAAAGTCTTAAAGTTAGGATTTTTCTCAGTTTAGGCATAGTAAAGTTAGGACTCCTAACTTTACTACTCCTAAACTGAGAAAAATCCTAACTTTAAGACTTTCGGTATTCACAGAAGGCTGTTAGGAGTCCTAAAGTTAGAGTCCTAACTTTACTACTCCTAAACTGAGAAAATCCTAACTTTAAGATTTTCGGTATTCACAGAAGGCATTTAGGAGTCCTAAAGTTAGGACTCCTAACTTCTGTGAATACCGAAATGAGTAAGTGCCTTCTGTGAATCCCAAATTGAGTAAGTGCCTTCTGTGAATACCAAAATGGTAGTAAGTTTAGGATTTTGTCTTAAGTTAGTTCTGTGAATCGGGCCCATTGGTGGTACCTAAAGTAGATATTTGTCTGTGCTATGCTGTTATATTATTCATGCAGTTATTATGGGACTTCAGCAATATCAATCATTATGATGTCATCAGGGTTAAGGCCAGGTGACATCACTTTCTGGGAAGATTTGGTGTCATAAGTCATAGAATGTTACTTCCTGTGATCTCTTTAATGTCAAAGGCTGCATGATGTTACTTCAACTGCCCCGGGCATTTTGGTGAATTGACATCCATGCCCACAGGATAGTTGCAGGACAGAATTTAGGTTAATAATAGTTCAAATTAACACGCATTGGCAAAGTTACTAGGTCTCGTTTATGCGAGAGCCATTGGCTTTGTCAATGTCATTTAGCCTTGCTGATACAATACGGCCAATGCTGCTGCATCATAGCAATTTTTTTTACAGAGCTACAATGCAGCATCGCACTATTTTTTCATAACTTTCAGCCATGCTGCAATCCCGACATGCTGCTGTACAAAATGGCTGAAAGACATTGACAAAGCCACTAACTCTCACATAGGGGAAAGTATTGTCTTTACTGATGCTTTTTTTTTTTTGCAGCTTTATGTAGTGTGATCTTGACCCGAAGGTATTGGAACATTTTACATGAGTACCAGTTACATTACACAAGGAGACATTCATTTTAGATATCAGAAGATTAAGTGACTTGCCCAGAATCCCAGGATGTAGAGCCAAAGCCCAGACTCAAACCGGTTCCAAAGTTAGCAGCTCTGTCTTTAACACTACATTTTCTCATTAATGAACGAGATAGCTAAAAAAAGTAGTCCATGTTTGCAAATTGGGGCTGTATTATCCAGGGATATCAACAGTACAAAGACCACCTAGCAGACCATAAACAGGCCCACAATCAGTTAAATAACAACCCACACACTGTCTGATTACACTATAGGCCACTTCCAGGGGTGGCTCCTCCATTATGGCGGAGGAGCATCGCCCCACTAGGTGGCAGCAGAGTTAAACACGTGAAAAATAATAAACCAATTTTATCATTTTATTTTTCTTCTTACCTGCAGGCTGCCAGCGAGGGCAGGGGGTCATGCACTCAATGTGCAACAGCAGTGGGGAGGAGGGGTGATGCGCACTTAGCATTTGACCACCCGGCTGTGTTGTACAGCCGGGTGGAGAAAAGCCACAGACTCCCAGGCACTGTCTGAGTGGCAAATGAGGCTTCTCAGAGCAATCCCAGCATGACAGCAGTGTCAGGATTGGCATCTGGGAGCCCGCGCAGTGTGCACCAGCCTTGGAGTCGAGAATCGGGAGACGATCAATGCGGCGACTGCAGCTGCAGGTAAGTTTTATATTTTTTTAAATGTTATTGTTTTTACTTATTTTTGTATCCACCTCTCATCCCCCCCACCCCAGCTCCCCCTCCCGCTGCCGCACCGCTTCGGATCCTGAGCAGCAGCCACTGGCCACTCTTACTCTGGTGCACAGAGATAGTACAAAAATCTTTCATATTCACCTAGCCAAGATTCCCTTCATCATCAATAGTGGGCAGATGAGGTGCATATATAAAGTGCTGGGAGCCAAAGACTCAGAACAGATCAAACTGAAAGCAAGATAACTGTGCACACCACCTTCAACCTTGAACAGTGTTGTCAGCAGGTCAAGACCCAGGTGTAAACACTAGCCAGCTACACGTTTAGCTTCAAAAGGTCATGTCCTCCATATAATGTGATAGTTGGGGGTCAAGTGTACTTGTAAGTGAGACACAAAAACACACACTGTCGGCCCCTTTAAATGACAATATGAAATCTCTCTAGTTCTCAGTATTTATAATTAGCGCGTAAGCCATTAGCTCATGCAACTGTGTGACAGTGCTTTCAAGGTAAAAAGGCCAGGTGTACGACCCTTCCAATTTACGAGTGGCAAATTGTGTCATTCAGCAACTCGCAATTTGCGACTCACAAAATAGAATTTATAACAGTGTCTCAGACACTGTTTGTGATTCCTACCGGGGTCACAAATTGCTTCCCTCATTAATATTCATGAGGCAGGTGCAATTTGCGACCCCATTGGGAATGGCTAGCACTCCCAGGGCTGGTGGCCTGCTGGGGTCAGCAGACCACCATGTATGTGACTGCTTTTTAAATAAAGCAGTTTTTTTTTCAAATGCAGTCCGTTTTCCTTAAAGGAAAACGGGACGCATTTAAAAAAGAAAAATGAAACGTTTCTGTTTCATTTTTTAAGAGTAGGAAATATTTTTGCATACATTCACAAAGGAAAAGGGGTCCCCTTGGTACCCCTTCCCATTTGCGAGTGGCTTACCACCTACTTGAAGTAGGTTGTAGGTGGTAAATTGTGAGTGTTTTGCGACAGCAAATGCGGTCGCAAAACAATGGTACATACCATTTGGACTCGCTATTAGGAAGGGATGCCCTTGGCACGCCCCTTTCTAATAGCTACTCGCAAACGGTATTTTGCAAGTCACCGACTCGCAAAATAGCGTTTGTACATACTACCACTGTTTTTTGCAGTCGCAAACGGGCCGATTTCCCGTTTGCGACCACAAAAAACGGTTGTACATCTGGCCCCCAGTCAGCGAGTACCAAGGCACTGTTTTTCAGCCTTTGTGCACTAGGCAGTGGGCCCACTTTATCCTCAAGGTAGCCGGAACCGGAAAAAGTGAAGCTAGCCGTCATTTGGATTTACATACTTTAACATGTATATACCTCTGTCAAGTCTAGTTGTGTTTTTGCTCCTGCTGTTCAAATTGAGCAAAGGCACGGCAAGGGAAGTGTAATGCTGGATAAAGACAGTGTAAAAGGAGCGAGAAAGATAAACTAGTGGTCTGAAATGACCAAGGTCACACGTCTTGCTTTATAAAACTCCTGCACAACTCCTTGCAATACAACAATCTGACTGGTTACCCCAGGCACCACCTGTACTCCACTAAGATTCAGCACACAGTTCCTGCTGTCCAATGTCCTCTAGCATTACACATTAAATTCTGTGGCAGTGTTACCGTTGCTATTTTATCATTTTAACACTTATTGATCCAAATGTGGTGCACAATTTAGAAATAGGTGCAAATTGCACACATGCAAATCACCTGACCTCACATTAGCGGTTCATAGCAGTCGCACAATTAGCAACTGTGAGTGAAAGTCAATTTCATTCGCGTTATTTTATGCAGTATTATCGCCTAGAATAGAAAAGTGACCTGAATAAAATTGTCACAAGGAAAAAGAAGTTAATGAACTTAGGGCCCCTCTTCTTCCCATACCCGCACTCAAGCTCATCTGAGGGAGCACTAGGGGGAGGTGGAGGAGCGCTGCCATCAGTGAGGGATGGAATACAATTAGAACAAGTACTTTACATATGCATCACATCTGCCCACGATTGATGATGCAGGGAAACTTGGCTGCTTAAAGAGGACAGATTTTTGCAGTATCTCTGTGCACCAGACTCGGACTGGCCTGTTGTTTGTGGCCCTGTTTATGGTCTGCTGGGTCGTTTTTTTTTACTGTTGATTTCCCTAGCTAAAACAAATACTACCTGAAGGAAGCGCAAATCCATGCAGTCTTCCATACCTTGCAAAACACTTAGGGCCAGATTTACAAGCCCCTTGCGCCACTTTCGCGTCATTTTTCCCATGTTAAAAATGATGCAAAAGTGGCGCAAGGGGCTTGTAAATCTGCCCCTTATACAGCAAAACTGCCCCAATTTGCAAATATGGGCCACTTTTTGTTTAGCTATCCCATTCACTAATGAGAGAATATGGCGTTATGGACAGAGTAGCCAACTTTGGAACCGGTGAACCCAGTTCGAATCTGGATGCCGGCTCAATATCCTGTGATTCTATGAAAATAATAATCTATCGATGCCTAAAAAAATGAACTTGTGGAATGCAACTGGTGCCCATGTAAAGCGTTCCAATACTTTTGGGTTGAGTTTGTGCTGTATAAAATTGCAAAAAAAAGAAGAAATAGTACCTTAATAGTAACACGAGCAGAAAACTGGCAATAATTAAAATAAATAAATCTGTACTTAGTTCATGCGCCAAAGGAAGAAATAAGTGAAGCTTAGACCATGCTGCTGGATTAGAAGGCACAAAGTGATGAGGATGCCAACGAATGGTAAGTAATGGGTGGGTGGGCTAAAAGCCCCTGTTTAGAAGTTTTTTTTTATTAAACACAATAAATTGTTGCCATAGCAACTGCGCATGTGTGCTGCCTGCAGGCTAGACCTAAAAAGCTTGAAGAACAATTTTGTTCAAAACATTTTGGGAAAAATAAACAGTATGAAATATTACAAGTATTTTTCTATTTGGCAATCAATTAAGCTCTTTGGGTACATGCATCAAGGTTAGGTTGCCCCTGAAACTTTGCTTTTCTGTGCCACAAACTTGCCCTCTCTTCCTCTCATATTCACCATCCAAGAAGATATATACATACAAATGATATCAGGGATCAAAAATCTGCAGAAATCAGGTTTAAAACTGGCTCAGGAATATCTTCTCTGTATTTTATTCCTGGATTTCCTGGTCAGGATTCAAATATATATAATATAGGATTGTGGTGTTGCGGAAAATTATTAGCCCTGCACCCCTCCTATCTGCATGCTTGTCAACATGCTTCAACCATTTAAAGTAGCCAAAAAGGGGTAATCCGCCTTTCTTCAGGACTGTAGATCCCGTATATCCCCTACTCTCCAACCTTCCTTAGTTGGTAGATTGAGGTCTGACCCTTTCATGTCTGAGAACTTGTAATCAGACTGCAGTATTTCCTACAATGAAACATAAAACTAACGAACACAGCATACTTCACATTTGAGAGGATAGACTCGCGATAGTATTACAAAGACAAACAAAGTTCAATACTGTAACATATGTAGAATGCGTCACAACCACACACACACACCAGTTCTCGTCATGCACCATATTGTGTTAGTGGATTCACCGTCACCCACTTTTATATAATTCAAGATGACAAATCATCTCTTCAACTTGAGCATGCTAATGTTTGCAACGCTGCTTGCCGTGGAAACCTCATCCGGGGAGTGTCATATCATTGAAAACCCGTCTTTTCTCGGGGAGCATGAAGTAAAACAGGCTCTCCTGTGGTTATCATGTACCTGCTTTTTATTTTCCATGCACACTTAGACTTCCTGGAGATTGTTCTGTAATAACTGTTATGCCTTTACCACTTCCAGCTGGCTTGTATTTTGTCCTGTTTTCTGCTTCACCCATTAACCAAGATCACTGGTAAATGATAATTTTCACTTAGTGTAGGCAGAAGCTTGGACAGACTTGCAACTGCCTACTTAAATCCTGTGCATTGTTTGCTTTGACACTTCCCACAGCACCCTTCTAATGGACCGGCGCAGCTGGTTACGCAGCCAGCCCTTCATGAGTCAGACCCCTTGCTGCCATCCAGTAGCTCTCTCCCCTCACAACACCTATAGAACTTTTGGCCTCCCAGGGGACCATACTGCGTGGGAACCCTGTTAATCTAATGACCAAGTGGCCCTTATTTTCCTAATATAAAAAAAATGTAGTATGTAGAATGATGGCCATTATGAGACTGGGATCTCCAAGCACCCTTTTGGTCTAGCGATTGTATTGTGTTTTCATATGCCTTCATTACAACGGATATTGGGTCCCTTCAGCAAACCAGCCAATTCATATCAACATCTCCTACCCTATGGGAACTGAAGGTCTGAACAACCTGGAAAGCCAGCAATCTGTAGTATATCCTACCTGTGGACCAGGTGAAGCATTTATATTTCCAGATGTTTTATTTGCTATTTTTATTACAGACATTGCTCTCCTGTACACAAAAATGTGAAAAAAACCTGGACTTTGGCTTAGAAAAATACTGACTACCCCTCAAAAGAACAGCCCACTGCACCACAGTGTGGCTGCTGATCAACAAACTAAACGATGAAACCTCTGGGTAGGGAAAACTGATAAAAACCCAATTAGGAGTCCTGCTAAAGGCTCTTGACCCTAAAATGTCTGACCACAAAACTCAACTGCGATTTCAACCTGATTTTCCACACTTGGAGAACCTTTTCTCCTGCTTTTGTGTCCACATTCCTTTTCTTTTTTTCCTTCGCCCTCTTCTTTTCTTTTTTTCTTGTTCACCCATCTCTTACTTCTTTTCTTTGCTAATTTTTTGCACGTCTTGTCATGTTGCCCTCTGCACATGAAAAGACTGAATGAACGAAACTCCCATGAAAAAAAAGGATCACAAGGGTATCACGCACCCACTGCTCACCACACCATCCTGCATGTGTGAGTGCCAACAGTCAACCAACAAATCACTCAATACTTGTACAGTGCCGCTTATCACTCATGAGGGTATCCAGGCGCTAGGTTGCTGTTGAACAGCCGGGTCTTAAGTCTCTTCCTGAAGTCCATCAGCTAGGGCGATGTTCTGTTGTGGAGTATGTTCCAGGACTTGGCAGCTAGGTGGGAGAAGGAGCAGCCTTCGCTGTGGCTTCGGCAGATGGGTGGAGTCTGTGCGAGGGAGGCAGAGCAAAGGTTTCTGGGTGGTTAGTGGATGTTCAGGCAGTCGTTCATGTATGCTGGTCCTTGGTCATGGAGGGAGTTGTAGGCATGTGTTAGCATCTTTTCTGGACGAGGAGCCAGGGGGGGTTCCTAAGGTGTTGGGTGATGTGGGTCTGTTTCGGCAGGTTGAAGATCAGTCTGGCCGCTGAGTTCTAATCATCTGGAGCCTTCTCATGAGTTTGGTGGTGGTTCCTGTATAAAGTGCATTGCCGTAGACCAACTGGCTGGTGATTAAGGCTTGTGTGACTGTTTTTCTCGTGCTGATGGGGAGCCATTTGAAGATTCTTTGGAGTATGCAGAGAGTGTGGAAGCAGGAAGAGGAGACTGAGTTGATTTTACGTTTCATGGTGAGTTTGCTGGCCGAGGTTGCAGGTGTGATTTTTTGGTGTCGGTCTTATCAGTGTGGAGTTTCAAACAGTTGTCCTTCATCCAGTCAGTGACATTCTTCATGCAGTTGTGTAAGTTGGTCTTAGTGGTGATCGAGTCTGTTGAGAGTGAGAGGATGAGTTGTGTATCTTCGGCGTAGGATATGATGCTGAGATCGTGGCCCTGACGATGTAGGTTAGAGGCGTCATGTAGGTGTTGACCCGGGTGGGGCTGAGGGATTAACCTTAAGGGATGATGCAAGTGGTGCTCATGGGTTCCGAGGTGAAGGGAGGTATATAGATTCTCTGCGTTCGTCCAGTGAGGAATGAGGAATCGGGCAGCAATGGGCAGCCATCCTGAGAGAGGCACATGTGGGTGGCGTTTCGATTGCACCCTCATTCCAGTCTCCCACGACAGGACAGAGAAAAGGCTGAGGCTGTAGATCCTAATAAATACTATAAACATGTCATAATACAGATGACAAGCAAGCACATTTTTGCCTTTGTGAATACATTTAATGTATTCCAGTGTTCATCTCATTCTACAATTCCCAAAACCCCATTGACTCATTGGCTTTAAAATCGTTTATTACATTGAGTAACATGTACTTTTGTCACATCTAAAATTACCATAATGTACATTTTATGACCGGATCACAAATTTGACATATGTCCTAAAGTGGTTTATTTGCTAATAGGAAGATTAACTGGTCATTCAGAGAACAGCATCGAGCTCAACTTCAAGGAAGGTGTGAGAAGAAACAGCCCCTTTTACTGCTTGGTTGTAAATGTGGTTTATTACATTGAAATTAAATTGTCAATCTATAGAGCACTTCATTTTCAGCATGGTAGCCAATTTATATTGCATAATAATGATTGCTGCTTGCAGTTTTTGAAAAAAAAGTGCTTATTGAACAGTTTTATAACAGTTCTGAATTTGATCACGGGCCTTTTTTTTAAGAGCACACATTGCTTAATGTAGCCATCCTTTTGTAATTAGAAGTTGCTAAGCCTCTGAAATGTTGCATATTACATTCAGAAGCAATAATCAGACGAGGTGTGGAGTGCTTGAACTTGGACGGCGTTAAATGCCCGTCCTAAAATACAGCCAGAGGCATCATGCAAAACACAGGGATATACCTCTTTCGGTTTAATTAAGATTTATAGTAAATAATGAATACATGAGACTGATTAATTGAAAGTAGGCTTCTGGACTAAAAAATGATCCTACATTACGTGCTGTGGTTTCTTTAATGTGCATCCTGTTAGATTTCGGGTTGCTATAGTGATAGCCTCTGAGGTATTAGTAAGGTCACTATTGGAAGAGCTGGCCCCCTTAGACCCAGAATAACTAATGCTGTCCTCCTGCAAGCGTGATGTAAATAGTCTCAGGTGACAGCAAGCTGTACACATAGTCAATTACAACTGCTGAGAGGAAATGATTTGTTGTAACAGCCACTGTTCAACCTCGGTGACATCAATGTTTCCATGGAAACAGTTGCCTATTGCTCAGCTCAGAATTGAGTATTGATCACAGTAGGGCCAACACTATTTCAGAGTCTTGCTACTTTACTGTGTGGCAATTTACGATAGCAACCCATAACATCACTGTATATTTCAAGCCCCAAAGGAACCAATTTAGCAGATAGTTACAGTAGAATATTAGCAGAAGTCAATACCAGCAGTCTGATTACTGTCCTAGAACAATAATTCAATGCTTTTGCTGTGTGCCCTTTAAACATTCCACCAGCTATTACAGATTCAAATAATATTCATCCCCGAAGACAGCTTCAGATTCATTTGAGTTTTACTTCAAACTTTATTTTTCATGGTTATATTACCTGTCAATAAATGTATTCAACTATATTAGCCAGGCACCGGCATCTCACAAGTAAATATCTATTGATCACGAAGTGATGATCACGCAGTGTACAGCAGGGATTCTATTTATGAACTCATTGTCCTGCTGAAATGTTATCAAGTATAAGCCAATAAAGAAATGAAAGCTCTCTGCAATGTATAATAAAATACAGAAAACTGCTGCTGATCACAGATCTAGGGCGGCCTCCGATGAAAATAAAGAAAACAGTGAAAGGCCTTTTTCCAAGGACTAATGGGTCACCGAGGCTAGAGGGAAGATGCTGTCACAAGACATGGGGCCCGATCCACAAAGTAAACTTACACTTTTGTGTAAGTTTACAATTTTTTTGCTATTTACAAACTCCTATTTAATAGTAAGTTATCGAATGCGGATACTCCACAGCCCTCAACTTACATTTGTGAATAGCACAAAAAAAGTAAACTTACACAAAAGTGTAAGTTTACATTCATGAATCAGACCCATAGTTTGCAAACAGTTTTTTTTTTTAAGATGCCCATGCTCTCTACCACCTAAACATTCTGCTGTGGGCATGACTAAAACCAAAAGGGTCAAAGGTGCAAATATAGTCACCTTTATCAGATACCACAATGTGTCTTGTTAGATGTGACATCTTTTGGTGTGGTTCCCCTGACTTTTGGCCTTCTGACCTATTGTTTTTGACTGTCTGCGGATCATCGTTTTTGCTGGCTTGAGAATTCTGGGTACTTTTTCACTGCTGACCAGTGCTAAAGTGCATGTGCTCTGTGTCTAAAATGTAATAGCATTTGGTTTCTCCATGATTGGCATATTTGATTTACTGATAAGTCCCTAGTACAGTGCACTACATGTGCCCACAGCATGTAAATCAAATGCTATTAGTGGGCCTGAAGAACTGATTGTGCCACCCACATGAGTATCTCTTCAAACCTGTCTCATGTCTGCAACTTCAGAGCCTGAGTGTGCAGTTTTAAACTGCCATTTCAACCTGACATGTTCACCTACTTGCCAGGCCCACACCTTCCCTTTTGTTACATATAAGTCACCCCTAAGGTAGGCCCTAGGTAGCCCCATGGGCAGGGTGCAGTGTATTTAAAAGGTAGATTATGTACTTTGGAGTTTTACATGTTTTGGTAGTGCAAAACTGCTAAATTTGATTTTCACTACAGCAAGGCCTATCTCTCCAATAGGTTAGCATTGGAGCTGCCTTGTAACACTTTACAAGTGTTTCTTTCAATTGGGAAAATATAGGAAGAGTAAGTTTGGTGTCTCTGCACTCACAATTTAAAATCACATCTTTTATTGACGTTGGTTTTAAAATTGCAGGTCTGAAAAAGCCACTTTTAGAAAGTTGGCTATTTCTTACTTTAACCATTAGGTGTCTTTGCCTCTCCCTAGAATACACGTCTGGGTTGGGTGACAGCTGGGCTTTGTGCATTCCCTCTAGACAGTCAACACACAAAGGTAGCTGAGGTGTGCCCTGCATATCCTGATGGCCTATCACCAGGCTGATGGGTCTTCCTGAGTTTGAGTGAGAGGGAGGAGCTCACACTTGCACCTGAATAGGGCTGTGCCTGTCCCCACACAAAGAGCTGCATACCCCCCTGTAGTGTGTATTGAGTCAGGGACAGGAAGGGCAGGGTCTTGTGCACTACAAAGATCTTTCTATGAAGTCTCTCTATTCAAAGGCTAAAATGGGTATAAGTACTGAACCTCTCAATCAATCAATCAATCAATCAGGGATTTGTGAAGCGTGCTACTCACCCGTGAGGGTCTCAAGGCGCTGGGGGTGGGGGTGGTGGGAAATCGTGTAGCTCCGTCTCACCCAAAGAGCCAGGTCTTGAGGCTTTTCCTGAAAGCTTGCAGAGTGGGGGAACGTCTGATGCTTAACAGGAGTTCGTTCCAGGTCTATGCTTCGATGTAGTAGTAGGCTCTTCCACCCATTCTGGATCTGCATATACGAAGGGTTTCGCAAGGGCGAGGTTGGTGGAGCGGAGGCTTCTCTTGGGTGCGTAGAAGGAGACTCTTTCGTTGAGGTATTGGGATCCGGTGTTGTGGAGGGATTTGCAGGCATGTGTGAGTAGCTTGAAGGTCACTATCTTCTCGACAGGGAGCCAGTGGAGGTCTCGTAGGTGCTGGGTGATGTGGTCTAGTCGTGGGATGCCGAGGTCACCATATACTCTGACACCATATACTCAGAACACTTCTGGACTGAGGACATTCTGACAGGTAGAAGAACTTTTGTGCTGCCAGGAGGGACAGCTGCTTTGCTGTGTTGGCCTGCAGCCTGCTGCCTCTTGCCTGGGAGTCAGAAGACTGCACTATACTCTCTACATCCTGCATCTCTGAAGGTTCTCCAGGGGTCTTTTTGGGCTTGCCTCCGATTATTGAAATCTCTGGGATGTCAAAGACTTCACCTGCATCTTGCTACCAGCACCTGGGCTTTGAGTCAAGTGGTGCCAAATCCAGTCCTGGGCCCTTGGAACTGAATGTTTGGTGCTACAACCCAAGAAACAAAGGCAGCAACACCGAAGGGTCGTTTGAAACCGGCGCATTCCCTGATAAATTGACTAATTGCCATTGCCTATCTGAAGCCATGGACACCGCTCGTCGAGTGCACGATGCAATGACCTCGATATACAACACGGCCCCGACTTTGCCAACACAGGGTCTCCGAATCACCGCTGCTGTGTGAGTCCTATACAAGGCATCGCCGATGTCTGCGACGCCCCGTCTCCGACTCAGATGCATTTCCGACTCAGTGCGGACTGGTGCCAATGCATCGCCTCCAGCCCAGCGGTTCGACAATGACACCTCGGAGCCTACACACGGCGCTCTTGACATCGACGCATCATCAAATTTGCCCGACTTCGGAACCGGCGCATCACCTCCGACACCGACGCATCACCTTAGTTTTTCAGCGCATTGTCCCTGAGCATCGACACATCCAAGGTACTGTCAGCGGGTCTGCTGACTCCTGTATCCGGCCAGTGCTCCATTGTGGTCTGACTGAACTTTTAGATTTGCCCCTGTCAAGCGCGACCAGATAGCCCCAGTTAGAGATATTGATTGCTAAGCACTCCAGTTTGATTTATTCTTTGTAAAATTCATACCATGATGTGTGTATGTTGGATTTTTGTTGTTTTGGTCTTGTTTTACTCAGATAAATATTGGCTGTTGTTCTAAACTGGTGTGGAGTACTTCTGTGGTGTTTTCACTGTGTTACTGTATGTGTGTGTGCAGAAATACTTTACATATTGCCTCTTTAGTTTAGCCTGACTGCTCTGTGTCAAGCTACCAGAGGGTGATCACAGGTAAACCTTTAGTGTGTATTGCACTTACCTTGACTAGGACTGTGGTTCCTACATGGGCAGGGTGCATACCTCGGCCAACTAGAAACCCAATTTCTAATGTTGGTGTTCAGCGGTGAGGATAGGAATTGTATTTGTGCTTACAGTGATTGGTGTACACTACTTCCATATCTCAGGCCATTACATCCAAGAATACTTCGCCTTCTTTTTTTCTCTTCGGCAACCTTTTGAGTTTTTGCAACAACCATGTCTCAATCTGGAGAGCCAACAGCTGTACCTGCAGTACTGGAGTTTGATCAGAAGAAGCTGGAAACCTACACGGTGGCCCAGCTCAAACGTTTCTGCAGGGAGCTCAAATGTTCTTTTAAAGGCCTCACTAAAAAGGAAGAGCTGCAAAAGGTTCTGAGGGCCTCGTTAGCAGCCAGGGATGCAGCTATGCACCCAGAAGATGGGAATGATGTTGTGGATGAGGAGGACCAAGGTGCATCTGGGATGGCTGGAAGAGCCAGCATTGCCTGCGGGGCGGAGGGTCAGCCTGAATGTTGGAAGGGCTCACCCCAGAGCAGGCAGCAGTGTTTCCTCTAAAGGTCTATCCTCAGCAGAGTTAAAGGGCGGCCGGGAAGAAAGGAAGCTCCAGCTGGAGCTGGGAAAACTCAATTTGGATGTGGAAAAACTGAAAATGGCCATGGAGGAGAAGAACATGCTTTTAGCTTAGGAGCTGAGCTTGAGAGAGCTGGATTTGAAAGCCAAGAGGGCTGAGTCCACCACAGATGGTGGCAGTATGGCTTCAGTGTACTCTGAGATGAAGTTACACATATCCAAGAGTCTGGTGATTATGGAGTGGGAGACAACATAGATCAGTGGTTTGAGGCGTATGAGATATCTTCACAAATGCACAAGATTCTTGAAGGGGACTGGAGGGCAGGTTTATGGAAGCATTTCTCAAGTGAGCAGAGGAATACCTTACTGACCCCAGAGAGAGGAGACAAAACGAGGTATCTCACCATAAAGGAGGCCCTGATCGGGAGATATGGTCTGACTCCAGAGAGATACAGGCAGAAGTTTGGAGACAGTGTGAAGCTTACACCACAGACATGGGTAGAGTGTGTTGATTCTTTCGGCAAGGCACTGGATGGTTGGGTGAAGTACAGTGAGGTAACAGATTATCAGGGGCTGTACAATTTGATTGCACAAAAGCACGTTTAGTCTTTGTTTTCCAGAGCTGTGCCAGCACTTGATTGACAGTACGCTTTCTGATCCCAGGAAGCTTGCCAGAGAGGCAGAAAGCTGGATCAGCACCGGGGTCCACAAGAAGGTATATGGAGGAGGTCTAGCCAAAGGTGGGCAGGAATCATCAACAGAAGAAGGAGGGGGGGACAAAAATAAAAGTAAGGACATCTCTAAAGGGCTCTAAACTAGTTCCCATGGTGTGGGTTCCCAACTCTCTAATGAAAAGAAGAAATGGTTCCCTACAGGTAAGCCTGAGGGAAGGGACCCCTGAAGTGTTTTGAATGTAATCGGGAAGAACCCTTCAAGAGTAATCCCAAGTGTCATAAGTGAGCACAGCCCCCTACCGGTGGGCAGTCACTGGGGGTGACTAGTATAGCTCTTGGGGGGGAGTTGGTCTCAGCTAGTAGTGGGGATACAGCTGAGGCTATCCTAGTGTCCCTGGGTGTCAGTGAAATGGTACAAAGAGCCCTCATGCCTGATAATAATAGAAAGTATAGGCAGTGGGTTACCATTAATGGGCAAAGGGTGGATGCTCTGAGAGACTCTGGAGCCATCATGAAAACTGTCCGGAGTCTTCAAGGCAGGTAGTCCCTAATGTGGTCCCCTAAGCTGTTGCTGTAGACAACTGTGAGAGTCAATGTTTAGTGGCTGAGGTTCCCTTTGAATGGGAGGGTGTCAGGTTCCTTGAGGGTAGCTGTGAGTCCATTCATGCCTGTGAATTGTCTGCTGGGCAATGACCTGGAGCATACCGCCTGCAAGGAGGTGGAGCTCAGGTCACACTTGGAGAGGTTGGGTTTGCCTGAGTGGGTGTGCCTGACCACACGGTCCATGCAGCACAAGAGGGTGATCAGAAGGACTGGAGCTTGAAAGAGTGGCCCAGGTGCCTGCCAAGAGGAGGAGGGGCAAGGGGTGCAGGGAAACCACTCCTGAAATTCCCACATTATGAGGAGGCTGAACCTGAGGGGGATGCCCGGGAACTAAGACGGGAAGATGTGGCAGAACTGAGGAACCTGCCTGAGCTGTCCCATTGGCAGCCGGATGGAAGTCCCTCCAGAAAGGAGCTCTGCGCAGCACAGAACGAGTGCTCTACTCTTGTGGGTCTTTGGCGGCAGGAAGAGACTCAGGCAGCTGTTGAAGCCTCTGGCTAACACCTTAATATTGTGAGAATGGTCTCCTGTATAGTGAGCCTACGGTTCCTGAGCCTGTTGCAGCCCATGTGCTGGTGGTACCCCAGTGCTTCAGCACCTTCCTACTGGGTCTAGCTCATGATGTGCCACTGGCAGGTCATTTGACAAGACATTTGACAGGCTTGTCACCCACTTTTATTGGATTCAAATGAGGAAGGCCTCAGATGTGTTCTACGGGTCCTGTCCTACCTGCCAGGCAAGTGGCAAGACAGGGGGGAAATGCAAAATACCCCTGCAACCTTTCCCTGTTGTGAGCACCCCTTTTTAAAAGGTAGGCATTGACATTTTGGGGCCTCTGGATCTCAAGACGGCCATGGACAACAGGTTCCTCCTGGTGGACTATGCCACCCGTTAACCGGAAGCTATCCCCCTGAAGACGGTGACTGCACCCGCTGTGGCAAGGGCACTGATGGGGATATTTACCTGCATGGGTTTCCCCAAGGAGGTGGTATCTGACTGCGGTACCAACTTCATGTCCTTATACATGAAGTCCATATGGAAGGAGTGTGGGTTAACTTACAATTTCTCCACTCCTTACCACCCCCAAACCAATGGGTTGGTTAAGAGATTCAGCCGTACCCTCAAAGGCATGATACTGGGTCTATGCAAACCCATGAGGAGCAAGTGGGAAATCGTCCTGGCATGTCTTTTATTTGCCTACAGGGAAGTACTGCAGAAGGGTGTTCACTTTAGCCCTTTTGAACTTCTTTACGGGCACCCTCTAAGAGGACCTCTCAGTTCTGTGAAGGAGGGCTGGGAGCAAGTTCACAGGAAGCCACCACAAGAGGTATTCAGTTACATGCTGGGCTTCTGCAGCCAGACTGCCTGCTTCCGGAAACTTGCGCAGGAGAATCTGGAAGCTAACAAGGAGGACAGGAAATGTTGGTATGACCAGAATACCACTCTGGTTGAGTTTCAGCCTGGTCAAAAGGTGTGGGTAATTGCCCCCGTAGAGCCATGTAATCTGCAAGTCCTTAGGTCTGGTCAATTTGAGGTAAAGGAGCGCAAAAGCAACATCACCTACCTCGTTGACTTGCAGACTCCTAGGAACCCTTTGAGAGTCCTGCACATGAACCGCCTCAAGCCACACTTCGAGAGGTCTGAGATGGCCATGCTCTTGGCCACAGATAATGGGGTGGAAGAGAAGAGTGAACCTCTCTCTGACCTCCTGGCTTCCAAAGAGCAGAATGGGTCAGTAGAGGGTGTGAGCCTCTCCCCTACTTTGGCTCCAGAGGAGCAGAGATACTGTCGTCAGTTGCTGGGACAGTTTACATATCTGTTCTCACTCACCTCAGGAGTTACCCATTGGTGCACTCATGACATTGACACTGGGGATAGCCTACCTGTTAAGCACAAAACTTACAGGTTGTCTGACAGAGTGAGGGCCAGCATCAAGGAGGAAGTCTCTAAGTTGCTGGAGTTAAGGGTTAATGAGCCCTCCAACAGTCCTTGGTCCAGCGCAGTGGTTTTGGCCCCCAAGACTGCTCCACCCGGTGTCACACCTGAACTCCGGTTCTGTGTGGACTACCATGGGCTCAGTGCAGTCACTAAGACTGATGCACACTCCAACCCCAGAGCTGAGGTCAGATTTCCAGATGCCAGAAGGCCAGTGCCAGTTTCATGTCATGCCTTTTGAGTTGAAGAACACCACTGCCACCTTCCAGAGGTTGATCAACCAGGTGCTGGCTTAGTTGGAGAACTTCAGTGCTGCATACCTTAACGGCATTGCAGTCTTCAACTACAGTTGGGAGGACCATTCGGACCCACCTCTAAGAAGTGCTGAGGGCCCTGCAGAGTACAGGCCTCTCTATCAAGGCCAGTAAGTGCCAGATAGGGTAGGGTTCTGTGGTTTACATGGGACACCAAGTAGGGGTCGGCAAGGTGCAGCCCTTACAACCAAAACTGTATACCATTCTGGCTTTGACATCCCCCAAAGACCCAGAACCTTAACGGCTAGCAGGTCAAGTTCCTTGTCTAGGATGTCGGCCCAGCAGTGCATCAGCTGCTGCTCGGTGCACTGGATGCCGGTGCTGCGGCACACTCACCCCCAGGGCACATAATGCTCACTCAGGGGAGGAGCTTGTCGGAATTCTCGCTTGCTGCCAACATATAGGGAAGATGGAGCTGTGCCCAGAAAATGAAGGCGGCCACCTCTTCCTCGCCAAAGATGGGGCAGAGCTACAACCCTGCCCACCTGCATCACCCACAGGGGGTGTGGGTGGTGCTGCCTGTTTTTGCCACAATGAATCTGAGACAGGACAGGAGGGATTGGGACTGGGATGAGAAAGAAACAGGATAGTATGTGCACAACGGGTCATTCCCTCCTCCCCAAATTCCTTCCCTTTCCGCCCGCTACGCCCAATAACTCTCGGAATCAGGACATGTTGTCTATGGCGTAGCCTTTTATTCACATCAATCCAAGTGAATCATCATAGTTCATTACCAAATAAAAGTATCCTTCTTGGATATATAAGAACTATTCACAGCATCACATGTTATCTGCATCAACATGTCAACGGCAGTAAGGAAATTAGGCACGACATTACACTTTAACATTTATTTCGGCCGTACACTAGAACAACTTGGCCGTACATTTCAAACTTACACTTTAACTTTTAACTCGGCTGTACCCAAGAACTTGGCCGTACATTTGAACTTGGCCGTCTAGGCCGCCAATCTCCCACTCGGCTGCGCACATTGCGCCGGCAGGCCCCAACGCGCTACAGCCAACAGTTACATTACTTGATATCCTGGGCACCGCATACCGCACCGGTCCAGCGGGGTACCTGAACACAGGCATCTTCCCCACAATCCCCAACTCGGCTGCGCACATTGCGCTGGCAGGCCCCAACGCGCTACAGCCAACAATTACATTGCTTGACATCCAGGGCACCGCATACCGCACTGGCCCACCGGGGCACCTGAACACAGGCATCCTCCCCAAGATTCTACTCAGTCCATACGTGATGGGTTAGGGCATTAGAGTCCAGGACTACCGGCAGGCCACTCCCTCCTCCCCGCCTACCCACTGCACTCGTGGAATCTACCCCTTTCAGGGGTCCATCGAATGGCTGCATCTCCATTGTTGTGCATCACCCTTTGTTGTAAACTGTCAGCGCTCCGCCTCATAAAGCCTTGGCCTTCTGCCGGGTGGGTGGGTGGTCGACGACGCTCCTGTAGCCAGGCTGTGGTCCGAGGAGACAAAGAGAACGAAACCCCTGGAGCACAGCCTTAAATACCTCTGCTAAGTTTAATTTCTGATAAGTTTCGTTTTTCCAAACTGCCAGCCCTTCATTATCCAGCCAGCCCCACCTCCTTCTCTGATCCACGGAGGAGGCTCAGCCCCGTGGCGCAACTAAGGGCGCCCCTCCCCTAGTCGCGGGGGGCGCCTGTTCAGGACAGTGAGGACAGGCTAAGAAAGGAAAACAAAGTACAAAAAGTCACAAAAACACACAGCAGAAATGTAAATACACTCTGGCAAAGTCAGTCAATAATAAAAATAAGTAAAGAAAAATTAGGAAGTGGGCAATTAGATTGAGTGGATTGGGTTGGACTGGAGTTGGTAAACAAAAGCAGCAGGGAGAAAGCTAGGCAGGCGCAGGCAGAACAAAATGGGCGCACGTTTACGGACCATGTGCTGCTGTTCGCGCTGATTTTTCAGCATGAAGCACTCTACTTGCACTAGGTCACAGTGCAATGCATATTTTCTGCCTGTTCGCAGAACTCTGCGGAATCTCACTGAGTTTTTATGTAACTCAGCTGAATTCCACGGAGTGAAATTATGTGAATTCCGCCCAAGTCCACTATCTAGCTTCAGTAAAAATTCCGACTTCTTTTATGGATATGCCCTTGGCGACAAGATGTTGATATGTTTTTGCCATGCTAAGGTTAAAGTTTTATTATGACAGAAACATGTCAACAAGGCAACCACATGTTCAATCACGATATGTATTGGCTACAAACTAGTCTACTATATATAGGGCCCATTCCAATTATCCCAAAAGAACTTAGCGGATCACTGGCCAAGTTATTTTAATTTTGCATTGAGTACTTTCTACTATTATTTGACAGTGGAAGGAATTTCCTGAGACTGAGCTCTTCTGAATGGTCCTTGCTTTAATGCTTCTAATATCCTAAAAGGCGGAGTACATCGTACTACCTTTTTTTTTCACCTCAGAAAAAATAGCCAAATCATTTTATATATGTCGAAGCTCAGTCTACGACCCCGGCGTTTACTTTCAGGTGCCTGTGCCTAGGTTAAAGAAGTCATGAACATGCAGCCCAGAAGTGAGATACAAATAGACACAAAAAATATGAAAGTTACTTGCCTGTAATTGGAGTTGTCCAGTAAAAGCAACCTACCCCGATACGAAACAATTATAAAAAAAAAAGTCTCCTCCCTAAAGGCTAGACATAAAAACACTTTTTATTTTCAAAATTGTAACGTGTAAAAAGTGTTTCTATTTTTATGATATTTTAGGGAAACCAAGAAGCTCCAAGAGAGTACAGGAAAACGTGAACCTTCTTCATTACCTTTTAGAGGCAGATGGCTTTGCACTCTCAGTATGCTCGCCACCTAGAAATCACATAATTAGTTTCTTCATCCGCCCTGGCATATTAAGATATCACAAGCTACCATGTATTCTGTATGTTTAAATAGAAAAAAAAATCAAATATATATTGTTTTCTCAAGTCGTGACATGTAATAATTCCAACGCTTATGGATCTGAGAGAAAACATTGATGCAGAAATATAAGTAAACACTTTGTAAAAAAAAAAATACAGATAAATATTTTCAACAACCCAACTGCAATCAATAGAGGAAATATGATTTATTATAGATTTATGTTGGTTGGGATTGCTCGATAATGTGAGTAAATTGGTGGTTCAAAACATATGTGTCCAGGGAGAAGTCGAAAGTACAGCTAAACTATTTGGTGCATGTTATGGAGTGATTCAGCAGACTATAACTATATTCAGGATTTTAAGGACCAATGGCTTACACACTCTTGAGTACCGCCAGACCTATTACTAATGTTTGACATCACTTATGCCCTCCCTACTATCTACTCTTATTTTTGTACCTAGTGTATCAAGCTATCTATTTAATGTAGCATTTGTAAAGCGCTCTGATACCCTTCCAGGGTCTAGTTCGCGCTATATAAAACTTTCTAAATAAATATTGGTACATTAGAACATAAGACTGGAATAAGAGGCAAAGATTAGTGAAGAAAATCTGCACTTTTACACTCGGATGACATCATGTAGCAGAACTCTGAAATGCTGGGGATTTAGTCTGAATCTTTTCTTTTGACTTTCAGGAAGTCTTTGAGATTTCAAGATTCTAATCAACCATTATTGCCTTCTAATGTGGATGCTAAAGGCCCATATTTGCCCATCCACAATTATGGTACTGAACCAAAAGTGAGAGTCAGGCACAGAAAGAGGAAGATTAATTAACAGCTGTTAATTTCATGTAGCATATCAATAATAAGGCCATGGGTACACTCCTAACATCACCCCCACAACAAGGCACACATGGCACATTCCCTATTTGCTTTACCTTTTTTCTCCTCATTATTGCTCAAATAAGGAGGGATTAAATGTGATAAAACAAGAGTTGTTAGTTCTGCGGCATAAACCTACAGAGGTACTATTATATCATTACTGCCAGCAGAGCGAGTCAAATGCACTAACATTAGACCTTCAACTTAATTATATCCAGTATTCCAAACAGGAGTGCTTAAGAAAGGAGAATGACAAAAGTGGTGGCATTGACCACTTCCACATTAATCAATACAATTAGGACATTCATGTGCCATCCCTTTCCACCCCTTTCACCCTAGTAGTCTAATGAGCAGTAAGCCCTCAGGCAGATTTCAGAGGAATCCTATCTCAGTGGTTATTGATTACTTTTTGAGTCATTTAATTGGCTTTTGCAGAAATGACTTTGATTTATATTTTAAAGGTTGTTTGTAGTTTTGCGGACGGCCAGCACTATCATAAAGTTGCGATGTTCCATGCCAAACTTGCTGTCCCCCCTTCTCATTTGAAGATATGGGTTTCCGTCAGTGTAGTCTCAGCCAGCTCCGTCGGCTCTGTTCACCTCTGGACATCGGTTAGGACCCAGGACATTGTCTCCTCACACTTTCACAGGGGCTTCGCTCGTTGGAATGTAGGAGCGTCACACCACTTAAAATCCCCCCAAACCCCTGAAAAAGGAAATGGTAATTTATTACCATTTTATTTTTCTTCCCAGTTCCGAACAGAGCGTCAGGACGGGGCCGCTGCTGAGTGACAGTAGCATGTCACTCAGCAGGGAGGAGGGTGGGCTAGTATTGCACTGTTTAAAGAGTGCATGTGTTTTTGGTCAGCCGTCTTGAGACTGCCAGCCACACATGCGCACTGTAAACAGCTCTAATCTCGCTGGGTCAGAGCAAGCCAAAGTCTCCAGAGCCCTGTGGAGCGCTGAGTGAGGCAGCTCCCTCCAATCAGGGTGCTGCTCTAATGCTGCATGAGAGCAGCGCCCTGATTGGTCAAGGGAGTTGCAGCTTCCAGTTCCGGTGGTGAGAAGAGGACCAGAGTGGAGGATGTCTCATCGCATTCAGGTACATTTTTATTTATTTTGTTTTCTTTTGCGCGCGTTGGGATCGCCTACATAGAGAGAGCTGGGCTGGCTTCAGCTGTGCTGCACATCCAGCCCTCCTTGCTCATTCGGGGAACGAATGTGTACCTATTCCTTCAGTATGCATCATCTCGCATGAGCCAGTATGATGGATGCAGGGTCCTGTTGACGTCAGAAAGCTTCAAGAACTTCAGGCATTTGACACAATGAGTGCATTTCCTTTGGCAAAAAAGGCTGGTCAAGGTAAATTAGACTGATTTCATTTCTAACATTAAATTGGGAGTGGTAATTATTTAATGTACATCAACACACATCTTCTATGAGCAATGGTTCAAAGTGGTACACATTTAGGCAAGAGACGTTAATATTGGGTTTGGCCTTTATTTTATTGTAGTGTTAGACACCTGCATTAATCCATCACTACTCCCATACTCACACGTGAAAAAAAGGTGCGAGAGAGTGGCGATTCTCAGTAAATGGGGGCGTTGCACCCGGTTTCGTGCCTACCACACCCTTGGGCCATCCCATCACCAGCACATTTTCAACTTGGCCAATCTGCAGGTGCAGAAACATAGTGGTGCTCATGCAGCATAATTCGTGTAAGCACAGTCACTTTGTCAGTTATTTTAGAAAGCATATTTTGTGAATGTGGTCCGTTCTCTTTGCAGGTCACTCCTTATAAGCAATTTTATGTTTATTCATAGGAGGAGTCAATTGTTGACTTTCTCTCGTCTACATCTTTCATTCTATGATGAATGATTAAAATATTAGGAGACTTTTAGGGCATGCATTCCGTAATACATGTAAACAGTTTAGTTAGGTAAACCAATATTTATTTGTTTTGAAATACCTAAAGTATTATTAAGAATCTCTGAACATAAAGTGAGGAAAACCATTCTCTCCACTTTTTTGTAGCTTTCTGCAGACAACCATCAGTATACAGCTCGTGGGTATGTTTTCTGTCACACACGATATGTTACTGTCTTTTTGGAAAGTTGACTTTTGCGTTTTCTCACTCAAAATTCTGAGCTGGAAATTCACAGCAATGTGAAATTACATCCTAACATTTCTCTCTTATCATAATTAAACATTTCACTTTAACACAATTCATTTTTTTTTTCATTTTGAATATTGCCACTTTACATTGTACCTGTGGTGCGTTCCGCCAAGTGACAACCTCTGTGTTGCAGGGTGTTGCTTTGAGACATGACCTGGAAGCAGGCAGTACCTGCTTGAAAAAGGTTGTGAACCCCAGTGCACGGTGAGAACATCTGACTCCGGGTGAAACAGGAGGACATTTGCAATGGGACATGTTAGAATTTGAGTTTTTGGTTGCAGAGGTATGCACCCTGTCCAAGCAGGATCTGCAATCCTAGTCAGGTTAAGTGTAGTAGACACTAAAAGTTTACTTGTGCTCACCCTCTGGTAGCATGGCACAGAGCACTCAGGATAAACTAAAGAGGCAATGTGTAAAATATTTGTGCACACATACACAGTGAAATCACCACAAAAGTGCTCCATACCAGTTTAGAAAAATAGTCAATATTTATCTGAGTAAAACAAGACCAAAAGAACAAAAATCCAACATACACAAGTCAAGATGTGAATTCTGCAAGATTAAACCAAATTGCAGCGCTTAGAAATCTATAGCTCCAACTGGGTCTATCTGGTTGATCTTGACCGGGGCAAATCCAAAATTTTAGTACCACCGCAATGGATGGCTGGACAGATACAGGAGTCACGCAGACCCACTGACAGTACCTTGGATGCGTCGATGCTCGGGGAAGACGCACTGAAAAACTGAGGTGATGCGCCACTGTTGCAGGCAATGCATTGGCTCCAAAGTTGAGCAAAGTCATTGATGCATCGATGTCAAGAGCGCTGTAAGTCAGTTCCGAGGTGTTGATGTAGAATTGCTGGGCTGGAGGCGATACATTTGCTCAAAGCCACGCAGGGCCACGAATGCATGAGAGTCGGGGACGAAGTGTCACACACTTTGGCGAGGCATTGCCAGAGACTCACACAGCAGCAGTGATTCGGAGGCACTGTGTCTGCAAAGTCGGGTCTGCGTTGTAATTCGAGGTCGTTGCGAGCGGTGTCCACGGCTTCAGAGCAGGCAGCTTCGGTGTTGATGCATTGGTTTCTTGAGTTGTAGCACCAAACACTCACTTCCAAGGGCCCGGGACTGGATTTGGCACCACTTGGCAGAGCAGGACTCACAACAGAGGAGCCCAAGTACTGTTAGCAAAATGCAGGTGAAGTCTTTGATATCCCTGAGACAACATTAACATGAGACAAGCCCAGACAAGCCATTGGAGAACCTTTAGAGATGCAGGATGTAGAGAGTAAAGTCCAGTCCTCTCACTCCCAGGCAAGAAGCAGCAGGCCAACACAGCAAAGCAAGCAGCAAAGTGGCAGTCCCTCCTGACAGCACAACGGCTCTTCTTCCTGGCAGAATGTCCTCAGGCCAGAAGTGTTCTGAGTACATGGTGTCAGAGGTCCAGTACTTATACTCATTTTAGCCTTTAAGTAGGGAGACTTCAAAGAAAGGTATTTGTATTGTACACAACCCTGCCCTTCCTAGCCCTGGCTCCAGACACACTACAGAGCGGTATGCAGTTCTTTGTGTGGGGACAGGCATAGGCCTATTCAGGTGCAAGTGTCATCTCCTCCCTCTCACTGTAGCTCAGGAAGACGCATCAGCCTCGCGATGGGCCATCAGGATATGCAGGGCACACCTCAGCTCCCTTTGTGTGTGACTGTCTAAAGGGAATGCACAAAGCCCAGCTATCACCCAACCCAGACATGTATTCTAGGGACAGGCAGAGGCACAGAATGGTTAAAGTAAGAAAATGCCAACTTTCTAAAAGTGACATTTTCAGACCTGCAATTTAAAACCACTGCCACTAAAAGATGTGTTTTTAAATTGTGAGTCCAGAGACACCAAACGTATGCTTCCTATCTTTTCCCAATTGGAAGTTACACTTGTGAAGTGTTACAAGGCAGCTCCAATGCTAACCAATGGGAAAGATAGGCCTTGCTGTAGTGAAAAACAAATGTAGCAGTTTTTCACTACCAGGACATGTATAACTTTAAAATACATATTCTACCTTTTAAATACACTGCACCCTGCCCATGGGGCTTTCTAGTACCTACCTTAGGGGTGACTTAAATGTAATAAAAGGGAAGGTTTGGGCCAGGCAAGTAGGTGAACTTGCCAGGTCGAAATGTCAGTTTAAAACTGCACACACAGGCTCTGCAGTGGCAGGCCTCAGACAAGATTGAAGTGATACTCATGTGGGTGGCACAATCAGTGCTGCAGGCCCACTAGTAGCATTTGATTTATAGGGCCTGGCACATGTAGTGCACTGTACTAGAGACTTATCAGTAAATCAAATATGCCAATAATGGAGAAACCAAATGCTATTACATTTTAGACACAGAGCACATGCACTTTAGCACTGACAGCAGATAAAAATATGCCCAGAGTCCTGAAGCCAGTGAAAACGAAGTTCAGCACACAGTCAAAAACAGGATGTCAGAAAGCCAAAATGTCAGGAGTAACCACGTCAAAAGATGCCAGGGCTAACACGTGCCCCCCAGAGGAAAATGGGGAGAACTTCCCAACCTGTTGGGAGTTCTCTTCACTATGGCGGAAGAACTTGGAAAGACCTTCAGCGTTGGCGTGTTCTGTTCCAGGATGGTGTTCCAACCTAAAGTCCATTACTTGTAGTGCGATGGACCACCTCAACAGTTTAGGATTCTCACCCCTCATCTGCATTAACCATCTGAGGGGCCTGTGGTCTGTCTGATCTCAGAAGTGAGTCACAAACAAGTCAGGTCTTAGCTTCTTCAGCACCCAGACCAAAACAAAAGCTTCCCTTTCTATTGTGCTTCACCTCTGTTCCCTGGGAAGTAACCTCCTACTAATGAAGGCTACAGGTTGATCTAGGCCCTCTTTGTTTAGCTGTGAAAGCACGTCCCCAACGCCATGCTCTGAGGCATCAGTATGCACTACAAATTCTTGGGAGAAGTCAGGAGCCTTGAGCATGGGCACCGCGCACATGGGCTCCTTCAGGGTCTGAAAAGCGGTCTGGCATGCCTCTGTCCAGATCACCTGAAGGGGCTGCTTATTGGTAGTCAGCTCTGTCAAGGGGGCAACAATGGTGCTGTATCCCTTGACAAATCTCTTGTAATAGCTAGTGAGGCCTAAGAAGCCTCTCACTTCTGTATGGGTCTTGGAGGGTGTCCAAGCCAGAATAGTATGAATGTTTGGCTGTAGGGGCAGCACCTTGCTGCCCTCTCCTTGGTGTCCCAAGTAAACAACAGAACCCTGCCTTATCTGGCACTTAATGGCCTTGATAGTGAGGCCTGCACTCTGCAGGGCTCTCAGCACTTCTTCGAGGCTGTGCAAATAGTCCTCCCTATTGGAGCGGGAGACTGCAATGTCGTCAAGCTATACGGCACTGAAGTTCTCCAACCCAGCCAGGACCTGGTTGACCAACCTCTGGAAGGTGGCAGGGGTGTTCTTCAACCCAAAAGGCATGACACAAACTGGTACTGCCCTTCTGGCATTGAGAATGCTGACCTCTCTTGTGCACCCTCGGTCAAGTCAATATGCCAGTACCCAGACGTTAAATCAAAAGTGCTGATGAACTTGGCTGCTCCAAGCCGATCAACAAGCTCATCAGCTCTGTGACAGCTCCCGCCAAGCCAAAGCAAACAGCCGTTAAAGTGCTCCCACCCACTGGAAATGGAGGTTCCATCTCTTCACCTGCCAGCAGACATGCAGGCAGGGAAAGAGATGAAACTATTGCTCTTGCATACAGGGAGCTGCATTTCCATGTATGCAATAGCAAATGCTGGCTCCCGCAGGAGGTGGGGAGCTGGCTGGGACAGCAAGGGCCTTGAGGCTCTCCCCGCGGTCCGAGGAAAAGAGCAAAAAGAGGCAAAATAAAGGTCAGAAGGGAGCAGACAGAGGCAGACTAAAGGCCAGAAATGAGCAGAAAGAGGCAAGATAAAGGTGAGAAACAAGCAGAAAGAGGCAAAGTAAAGGTCAGCAACTAGCAGAAAGAGGCAAAATAAAAGTGAAAAAACGAGCAGAAAGAGGCAGAATAAAGGTGAGAAATGAGCAGCAAGAGGCAAAATAAAGGTGAGAAACGAGCAGAAAGAGGGAAAATAGAGGTCAGAAACCAGCAGCAAGAGGCAAAGTAAAGGTAGGAAACAAGCAGAAAGAGGCAAAATAAAGGTCAGCAACATGCAGAGACAAAATAATGATGGAAAAACAAGCACAAAGAGGCAAAATAAAGGTCAGCAATATGCAGAAAAAGGCAAAATAAAGGTGAGAAATGAGCAGAAAGAGGCAGAATAAAGGTCAGAAGGGAGCAGAAAGAATCAGAATAAAGATTAGAAACAAGTAAAAAGAGGCAGAATAAAGGTCAGAAATGAGCAGCAAGAGGCAAAATAAAGGTGAGAATTAATCAGAAAGAGGTAAAATAAAGGTGAGAAATGAGCAGAAAGGCAAAATAGCTGTCAGAAACCAGCAGCAAGAGGCAAAATAAAGGTGGGAAACATGCAGAAAAAGGCAAAAAAAAGGTCAGCAACGAGCAGAAATAGCCAAATAAAGGTCAGGAGCGAGCACAAGGAGGCAAAATAATGGACAGAATGTGCAGAAAGAGGCAAATAGAGGCCAGAAATGAGCAGCAAGAGGCAGAATACAGGTCAGGAGCGAGCAGAACGAGGCAAAATAATGTGCAGAATGAGCACAGAGGCAAAAAAGATGGCAGGAGCGAGCAGAGAAGAGGCAGAAAACCAAGTGGAAAATGAGCAGAGGAGGCACAAAACCAAAGGCAGCAGAGGGTAGCGGACTGCAGGCAACCTGGACAGGAGGACTGTCATAGGGGAAGCTGACATTGATGACCTGCTCCTGTGTGCCCCCTACTGTTTTTACCATGCATCCACTGGCAGACCCACTCAGACACTCACGCACCCACTCACTCATCCGCTCAAAGAATCATCCATCCACTCATAGACCTTCAAAGACATTCAGGTACCCACTGACAGATCCAGTCAAAGACTCATACACTGACTCACAGACCCACTCAGACATGCATGCACCCACTCACAGACCTACTCAGACACTCACACACCCAGTCATAGACCCACTCAGACACTCACGCACCCACTCACAGACCCACTCACAGATCCACACAAGCACTCCTATACCTACTTACACAGCCATGAACACATCCATACAGTCACTCACACACCCACCCACAAACCCATACAGCCACTCACATACCCACAAACCATTCACAGACCCTCTCAGAGACCCATACAACCACTCATACACTCACTCATATACCTATACAGCCACTCACACACCCACTCTCTAAGGTTACAGTTAGGAAATAACATTTTTTTTAAACGTTGAAAATCACTGAAAAAAACAAAGGTTGCAAGAACGTTATAGTTAGGAAATAGAATTTAAGAAAACACAGAAATTCACTGTAAAAAACAAAGGTTACAGGGATGTCATAGTTAGGAAATACAATTTAAAAAAAGTTAAGAAATTCACTGAAAAAACAAAGGTTACAGGGACGTTATAGTTAGGAAGTACAATAAAAAAAAGAAATTCATAGGAAAAAACCAAAGGTTATAGGGACGTTATAATTAGGCTCAGATTTCACTCGTACAAAACCTGTGAAATCACTGATGACATCATCCACAGAACCACTCTCATACCCACTCACACCCCCACACAACCACTCACATACCCATTAGCAGACCCATACAACTACTGATACATACACTCTCACTCATACAGCCACTCACACAACTACTCACTCACCCATACAGCCACTCACACAGCCATTCACAGACCCATAGAGCCACTAACACACTCACAAGCCACTCACACACCCACAAGCAGACCCATACAGCCACTTGCACACTCACTCACATAACCATACAACCACTCACATATCCATTCACATACCCAGAGACTCAAACAACCACTCACCCATACAGCCACTCGCTCACCTGTTGTATTCCGACTTAGGTGTCCGTATATAGGTTTTCCTGAGACATGTCCTTATATAGGCATAGAATCCCAGTCCTTATTTAGGCATTAGCCGTGCACTCCAAATACAGGCATGGTCACCGACATCCGTCCACCCTAACGTCACAACGAGTTCTAAGAAACCAGACCCTTAAGCTCTCGGGAGTTCCCCTAGCACAGGATTATTGATTTCTCCAAGAACTCATCTATTATGTATGAACAGTTATACCTTAAGGCAGAGGTCTTCAAGCTGTGGGGCGCGACCCCCAGGGGGGCCGTGGAGTCCTGGGAAGGGGGTCGCGCATTTCCAGGCCTCACTTCTGCCTGGAATCTAAAACATGTGCTCTTCCTTGTGGAAACCGAAACGCTTCATTCCGGTGTTTGAAATGCTTCAGCTGAAGTTAAATGAGTCTCCTGTATTGTGAAAGGAAGAAGCTGGGCAGATAGGTAAAACAATCCTTCATGCCAGGTTGCCTGAATGAAATGCAATTGTGTGTTATGAGTTAATCTGCAAATGTAAGGGTGCTTGGGAGCGATTCTGGCCTTAATTGCTTTGTGATGGCAAAGATTTGGTTTTGTTTTGAGTGGTAGTAGGAAGAGTTAACAACTGGGCTGTGAAGTGCATGCTTTTAATCATAATTTACACAGCGCTTAGTACCCTTGAAAAGGTGCTGAAGGGACAGTTATGCAAAAAAAAAATGCATCTCTTATGCTCCGGTATTACTAAAATTTACATTTTTAGAAGCTCCATTTTATCCTAAAACTATTTGCAGTTTGTAGCAAACTTATAATGTGTGTAATGCAAAAATAAAATAATGACTTACACATTCACAGTGCTTTCTGTCACAGGCTGTGACCTCGTAGCACTAAAAATACACGTCACTATTCTTCACTGCGTCAACCAAATGTAATTCTGTGGCTCTCTGGTTACACATAGTCCTTTGCAGTGCATTAACTAATAAAGGTTTCATAATGTACTACAGTGCATTTCCCACTGAGTAAAAACGTTTACATTTTTTTTTCCATTTGCGCTACCCATTATTTTATATGTACCAACCTCATGGTGAAAGACCTAAAAAAACGTGCAAAATATTTTGGGGCTGATTTATGAGAGGCTTGCGCTGCCGGAGCGTCACTTTTTTTTTAAGCTCCGGTGGCACAAGCATCTCAATCATATCTATGAGGCAACGAAAAGTCACCCTGCATGGCTTTACATGGCCTCATAGATATGGAGTAAGACAGAGCAGCGCAAGTCGCTGCCTTGCCTTAGTCTGTCAAGTAGGTGTTACATGGGCATTGTGGTGGGTGTTCCCACGCAACACCCATGGATTTTGACGCTGCCCCAGATTTACAAAACCATGTAAACCTAGAGGAGTGCCAAAACCTTACGCCTCCCCCACAGCAGGCGTAACGAGGAGAAATGTTTTCATTTCTCCTCGTTTTTTCCTCTTTCTATGTGTGTTGTATTCTGCAGCTCACATAGAAAGAGGAAAACACCTCTCGGGATTGTTTTTGTGCAGGAAGGTGCCCCTTCCTGCACAAAAACAATCCTGCCTACATTGGCGCTAGGCAGCAATTTGTGCGTCGACGCAGGGGGAAAGGACAGGAATGCACCATATTTCATAAATAAGGTGCATTCCTGCCCTTTCACATTGGCGTAGGCCAGCGAAGCAGGAAGACTTGTGCCGTTGACCTATGCCAATTCCTATAAATGAGGCCCTTTGTTTTTAGCAAACACAAGGAGATGATGGACGGAGCGCTGATGCTTTTCAGACACTCACCCCCAGTCACAGATCTGGGTTGAATCCATCATCGTTCTTTAGCTCACTTCTCCACCCCAGTTCAGACACAGCTATATGCAAATCAGTCTTGACCCTGTGCCCCATGGGAACAGTCCAGCCCGAACTGCCAAGCCATGTCTTCCTGGACCGGAAACAAGCATCCTGGGACCGGTTTCGGACTAACAGCCCTCATCAGCCAGGCTAGCTTGAATCCAGTGGCAAAATGAGCAAGGGACCCACGTCTGGGCATACCCTGCCAACATAGGGCAAACAAAGCAAACACAAGGAGATGATGGATGGAGCGCTGAAACTTTTCAGACACTCACCCCCAGTCACAGATCTGGGTTGAATCCATCATCGTTCTTTAGCTCACTTCGCCACCCCAGTTCAGACACAGCTATATGCAAATCAGTCTTGACCCTATGCCCCATGGGAACAGTCCAGCCCGAACTGCCAAGCCATGTCTTCCTGGACCGGAAACAAGCATCCTGGGACCGGTTTCGGGCTAACAGCCCTCATCAGCTACATAGCTGGGTCTGAACTGAGGTGGCGAAGTGAGCTAAAGAATGATGATGGATTCAACCCAGATCTGTGACTGGGTGTGAGTGTCTGAAAAGTTTTAGCGCTCCGTCCATTATCTCCTTGTGTTTGCTTTGTTCGCCCTTTGTTTTTAGCCACACCTTTGACAACGCTTCCATGCTCACTGACCTTTGGTGTGATAAACACTGTTTAATATTATTTCCCCACTGTAAAAATGATTTGCTATGGGAATTGGGGGCATTTATGGTTGTCGATAGTTGTCAATGATGAGGAGTACCAAGTTCTAGAAATTTTTGTCAGGAGGGGGTCCTTACGCCTAAAAAATCTTGGCAGGGGGGTCTCGGCATCAAAAAGTTTGAAGACCTCTGCCTTAAGGGTTAATTCCTGACGTCTTCCTCTGTTCGACTTTACGTCAATGCTAACATTCCGAGGCACCTACCAGGTATAAATATACCTTCCCTTGCCCAAGCAAGTTAGAGGAGACCTCCACTTCAGAGGAGCCCGTATCCCGGCCTGACGCACTGAGAAGACGCTGTCATTCCTGCTCGCAGAAGAATCCAGCTTCCATTGTTCTGATTCCCTTCGCGGGGTGTTAGAGTTCCAGATCCGGCAAGAGATTCCCACCTCTCTCATTCTCAAGGTATGGAGCTGACTAGAACCTAGAGGGACTCTTGACATACTAGACTTAACATACTCTTAGTATAACATACTAGAGAATACTCCACCTACTTCTTACCTTTCCCTACACTTAGACTAGGTTAGGTACATTGGGGTAGAACTAGC
Source organism: Calotriton arnoldi (assembly GCA_963921515.1). Classification (NCBI taxonomy): domain Eukaryota; kingdom Metazoa; phylum Chordata; class Amphibia; order Caudata; family Salamandridae; genus Calotriton; species Calotriton arnoldi. The sequence goes on from CAWUFW010003981.1 coordinate 1,612,028, forward strand.
TTAGAGACGCATCGTATGAGTACCCGCATTTTTAGCTCATGTTATTTATGTACGTAAATATATGCTAAAAGATAATGCTAGCGCAGTATTATTTATTTCTACTGCTTACGCTGTACATTATTTATCTTGCATACTGTCTTGTGATCATAACAGCACATATCTCTTACACGAGAAACAAGACTGTTCAATAAAACCTCTTTTATTGAAACGCCCGTCTTTTCTTTCTGTGTAACTCTGTGGAAACTAAGCATGCACGATTGACTAGGTGAAACTGTTATCTATTGTTTCCACGATTCTGAGACGTGTTCCGATTCTAAAGGGAAACAAAGTAGTCATGTTTATGCGGTTGCCAGAAACTACTCCCTTCTTGTTCTCAAGGAGTTTCTAGTGGCCTCTGAGCTAGCTGGCACAAAAGTAATTAAGTTTAATATACTCGATAGAGACATACCGACCTCAGTCCTATGTCAAGCCTATAGGGTATATTATTCCAATGCGCAGAGCCTATTAGGGAAATAGGAACTACACTACATGGCGCCCAAACGTTTGGTAAGGCAGTAATTTAACGCTAGATACTGAGTAACTCAGTCGTGCTTTTCTCTCAGAGACCCCTACTCACATACTCCATAAGACGTCTGGAGTGGGTAGGGTTAAATATCCGCCAAAACTAAATAGGACAAAAAACCCTATATATTAGTTGCTTGGTTTGTTCAACGTTGAAGGATACAGTGTTCCAAAATATTGTGCACCTTATCTTTTTGTTTCCTTGAAACTTGTTCTACATTTTTCAAAAAACAAAATGTCCATACACGGGGACAATAACACTGGGAACGGTGTAGCTGCGGCTGACCCAGTCATAGCAGCTTTTAACTTTACAGGTTTAAATGAAACCGAGGAAGGTGTTATAGACATCCATCCAAACTTAAGAAGAGCCATCACTCTAAAACTTATAAAACACGGCCTACCACCAAGAGGCGGTAGAGCAGTTTTCGTGATAGAGGCACACAAATCATTTCAGACAGAGGTATTCTATTCATGGATAGTATTCCCTGAATCAAATCCAGTAACAAAACTGTTTCACTTCTACAAAGAAGATGAACCACCAGAGGAATATATTCCTTCCGAGGATATTGAAATTCCACTAACATACCAGGAGCATCAGCTCTGGTTTAAAGGTGCCCTAAAACATCACAGAAACATTACCAGGCTCGGTCCACTAGGTAGACCAGGAGCAACATGGCCGATTCTAGCCGGCTACACACCTCATCCTGACATTGAAGAAATGTCAGACGAGGAATTACTTACTCAACTTACAGAGTTAATAAAAATGTACAGACAATTGGTCCAATATGTCATGCGGTCTTTCACAGTCCAACCACCATTGACCATTCCAAATCAAACCCCTCAACAGGGGAATACACTAAAAATTACACCACAGACTTTATACGCAGTCATGGGTAAAATGCCCACAAAACGTGAGCAAATTCCATTCTGGATAGCTCAAAAAATTACTCAAATCGAAGCAGTATTTCCTAATACTAGCCCTTACGAGAAACACAGAATCCTAACAATCTGTTTACCAATGGGGATCACACCACAACTGGAAGACTGCACCACTTGGGGCTCAGTCTTTGCTGCCATCTATACTAAAACACATGGTGTTCCGTCAATTGCAGTAATACCAGATGTCCTGAAACAAATTCAAAGCGAATAAGGGGCAGAGCCTGCTCTGAATTTAGGTATAAAATTACTGAAAAATTTCGACCAGGTCTCAACAATAATATTATCTAATATTAAAGGAGAGGCAGCAGCAGCGGCGATCCGCCAACGATTAAGGGAATTTGATGTAACAGAACCTCAAACAGAACTACCCAGAATAATAGAACAATTTTATGCAGAATTAGGCAGAGATAGTTTGGGTGGAAGACCATTGAAGCCAAAACTATCTGAAAGTCCTGAGAAGGACTCTATTAAACAAACTCCTACATCTTCTAAAAAGAAGTGGGAAACTAACAAACAAAATTCAAACGAGAAACGTTCTCACTCCCGAGGTAGGTCTCCTCCAAAGGAGCCCTCTGAAAGGAGGTATAACCTCAGGAATAGGGATAATTAAAAAAAGCCTGACAGGTATCAAGACACTGATACACGTTCCTCTCATACCTTTCAGATATCGTCACAGACATCGGAAAGAAGAGGACAGTCAGAACATAGAGAAGAATGCGTGAAATCAAAAGACGACAAACACGTTCCGAAAAATAAATCAAAACCTCAATTCTCAAAAAAGAAGGTAGCAGGTCTGAAGATCAGACATGCCGAGGATACTGAGAACACAACTCAAGAACGGAGAATAGGCTCAGACAATGCTGGACAGTGCGGCAGAAGTCACAATAGCTCGCCAGAACCTGAAGGAACTTCTGGAGACAGTGGACTTGAATGAGTACATCACAGTAGACACTGTGGACACCAGGGTTAGTACTCCACAAAAGTTATATGAAATAACACTCCGAATGGAGGGAGACATACCAAGGAAGGTGAAAACACTCTTTTGGGAGAAACTTTCAAGGTGTTATGATATACTTCTAGCAGAAAAAGACTGGCCACCACAATTTGTCAGGGAGTGCCCACATGGTGAGGACATTATTATGCCTGCCTTCTCCAACCATATTCCAATTCACATAAAATATACTTATGCCAGGAAATGGGCAGTTGCCCAGGCCCCAGCATTATACAAAAATCATGTAGGATGGGATGAGGACTCACCTCACCATAAAATACATCTAAAAATGAACCTACTGCACAAAGGCAGTACCCAATAAAGCAAGAAGCTAAAAAACAGGTCAGGGAGATCTTAGATCAACTTGAATACCAAGGGGTGATTGAAACATGCACCTCTTCAATGAACAATCCTTTGTTTCCTGTCTCCAAACCAGACAATACATATCGTCTAGTTTTGGATTACAGACACTTAAACACTTGTTCTAAAACATTTGCAGTGCAAAATGCACATCGAACAACATTAATGAATAACATTGTGCATAAAAACTATAAAACCACATTGGACATCTCAAATGTTTTCTTTTGTCAAAACATAGCACCTGAAAGCAGGTACTTAACAGCTTTCTCAATAATGGGGACCCAGCGTCAATTTTGTCGAGTCCCACAAGGGTTCAAGAACAGCCCGGGGTTATTCTCAGCAAGAGTAACAGAGTTACTACAAATTTATGATAATGAGGCATTGTCAAATATGTCGATGACATCTATCTGACAGACGATGACCTAGATAGGCACTTGAACAGGGTAAGCACCATTATATTGGGCTTCGCCTCTGAGGGCTATAAGTTCAACTTTAAAAAATCCAGAATTGCCCATCTCAATGTCCTTTTTCTAGGATATGAGCTTTCAAGTGAAGGCAAAAGCTTGGCAGCCAACTTTTTAGAAAGGTGTGCGCTGCTCCAAACTCCATAAACGCTGAAAAATTTACAATCCATCCTGGGTTTCCTAAATTTTGGAAGGACTTACATTCTAAATTACGCAGAAAGGGTTAAACCTCTCTACGCGTTAATCAAACCTGATTTTTCAATCAAACATTGGACACATGAACACACAGAAATCTTGCGTTCACTCCAAGCTAACATGTTAGCAAAAAATCAATTACAAACACGCGTAAGTCAACGCAACTTAGTGATCCGAATAATTTCGGGTCAATGCGGATTCACCTACTTAACATTTAATGAGGGTGAAAAAGTACCAATAGCATACAAATCACATTTGTATACACAAGCAGAAATGCGCTTCACTTCAACAGAAAAAATACTGACAGCAGTTCAAACTGCAGTAGCAAAAGAAAGAGCTCTAGCCCAAGGGAAACACATTATTGTCGTAACCCCAGTACCGGCCTTAGAGGCGGTAACTAAAGCGAGCATTCCAAATGCTAAAGCATTACATCCTAGATGGATACAATGGGTTAATTCTCTTGCTGCAACAGATGTTGAATATGTTTTTGATCCTGATTTAAAAACACAAGCGTTCCTGCAATATGAACATGAATGTCCTCTGCCCACTGAAATTCTGCCTCTCGATCAGTACGAATTCATAATTTACACTGACGGATCCGCACAACCCGCTACAGGGAGTAAGCAAGCTTACAGTGCAGCGTGCACAATCGTTAAAGGTTGCATGCGCGATGGTAACTTCAGACCAATGGTCACTAAAACTCAATCTCTAGGAGATTGCACAACTACAAGCATTCAAACTGGCACTTGAAAGTACAGATCGCGAATTCCCCACACTAATAGTGTGCGATTCTTTCTACTGTGTGCAGTCGTATAATGAATATATACAAAATTGGCTTGAAAATGGGTTCAAAGATGCAAAAGGTGGCACAATAAAGCATAAAACGCTTTGGGAACAAGTAGTTCAGTTAAAAACGAACTACCAAAGGCTCACTTGATACACACGCTGAGTCATCAACGTGATGGCGTACACGTTGCAGGGAATTCATTGGCTGACGAAGCCGCGAAGGGGGCTGTTCAGACGGCTTCCATAGCTGCGATCACTCGTTCAAAAACGAGAATAGACAGTGAGATATTGTTGGCTGTCAATGCTACGAGCAAAGGCAGTGGTGCAGCGTTACCAAAAAAGTTTCCACTCAAGTACTCTAATGTAATTGATGCAAACAACGTTCCTTTTGCTCAAATCCCTGGAGTGGGGGATAGGGTAATTCCAAACATGGAACGTAGAGCAGCTTTGATTTATGAAACACATCTGGGGGAGGGTCTGTCACATCAAGGGATCTCTAAAACAATATTGACATTAAAAGAGATGTACTGGTGGCCTGGAATGAATACACAGATTCACATCTTCATCAATGACTGCATAGACTGTAAGGTACAGCGTGATGCAGAACGCCACCAGACACCATGCTACGAAGTAGCCTGCCCAGTACAGACACCATTGTTAGACAGCATTAGACTATCTACGCGCAGGCGTCCTTTTGGACAAATGCGATCCCACAAATACTAAGTCAAGGTTCCTATGAATATGGCCTCAGCGCTCGGCTGACGCTCGAACTGTTATAAAAGATTTGCGAGTCTTTATCGGCACATATACGCAATAGGCACGCTACATTCTGACCAGGGCCCTGCGTTTAGCTCTCGGGCTTACAAAGAAGCCATTGCCAGTTTGGGCGTTGCATTGCGGTACTCCTCTTCGTTTCATCCTGAGGGAAATTCTGTTGTGGAAAGGAAAAACCGGGACATAAAGCAGTCTATAACAGCTAGGGTATTAGGTTCGGGTGATGGGTGGGTCAAACATCTTTATGGGGTCCAACGCTCATTAAATAATTTGCCAAGAAGTTCTCTAGGGGGTCACTCCATATGAGGTCCTATTTGGGACAAGAATGTGGGTTCCTGATCTCGAATGTAAAGGCACAGTGGTGGAAAATAAACCCTTTGATATCAAAGATCGTTTGGCTGTTTTACAGGAACTAAATGAACTAAGATCGAAACAAAGCAACGTGTTCCTGCAGCCAACCACCACTGGGGAAAAACCGGCAGTCCCAGTAAGGCCTGTCTGGATTCCAAAAGTTGGGGATCTAGTCAGAGAGAAGATTGTGGACAAGAAGGAATTTGGACCTTCTTACAGACAACCAGTACCTGTCCTAGCCATACACGGAACAAGAACAGTACTTCTGCCGCCCCTTGCTGGAAAAAAAGGAGAAAAGATTTGTGTCAATCGACCTCATCAAACCACAGTATGTGGCCAATACTAAATAGTAGACCTCGTGGACTCCGACCTAGTAGCAGACGCACTCCTCTCGCTACTATCCAAGAGGTTCAGACTGAAAGACTGATAACCATCGAGAATTCAGCAGTAACAGATGAAGGACTGAGCAACAATGCTATGGAACTCATCCCTCTTGAAACTCAAGTAACAGTTCATCCAAATACACCTGTCTACACCAATGTAACAAGTGATCAACTGGTTCCAGCGATTTCAACAAATCCTGATGCAATTCCAACAATTGACAGAACTGCTTCTGGCTATTTCATTAACTTTGATACGTTTTCTGAGGATCCGAGTGAGCCTCAAACGACGCCAGCATCAAAAACTTTTAAACAACAAGTCCAAGACTTTTTTCATTTCCTGAGAAAGACTTATCTGGTTTCACCATGGATTGAACTGTGGATTATTTCTGGAATATTTTTCTTTCTGCTTTGGCTAGCTTTGGTTATGACTATCAGCGTGCTTATAAAATACATCCATTTGGACACTGAAAGTAAAGATGTGAACTTACTTTTAAAACCACACAAATCATCCCATCGTGAAGCAAGAGACTTGTCAGTAGTGAACATCACAGCCGTTCCTATACAGGATGGTATAGTGTGGGACAAAACAGATTTCGATATCTTCGGCCCTACGGAACCTTTGAACATTCCACATTTATTTAAGATTTCACTAAGTGATTTTATTTCATCCAGTACCTATTCTGATGATTGGGACTTTGAGACTGTAAATGATATGATGTTTGATCTAGAAAGGTCTGCTGCATTTTCTTATAATGAATATTTAGAGGGTTCATCAGACTATGAACAGCTGTATTGCTATAACCACTATGGCCATCATTTTTTGCATAAATCTGCAACACCTAGGAATGTGTTTATGTTTAACCAATGGAAGCATTGTCCTACACCACCAAAAGGTAGTTCAAAAACGTTTGCTAAAAAATTTCCATATTTTTCAGGATACAATACATCTGATCCAGAAACATTTTACTATAAAAATGTAAACAAAACAGGACTGAAAATTATGTTAACTAATACAAAACAGATTTACTCTGCAGCATTTATTGCCCAACTGTCTAGACATGGTTTCGACTTGTGGAAAGACACAATAGACACAAAATCTGTCTGGGGTACTAAAGATTGGCAAGTGCAGGGGATAGAAGCTTTGTTTAGAGTGTGTATCATCCCTCAGCAAATTGTGTTTTTGAATGACACTGTGCAACAAACGTCTTGCCTTGGTTTAGCCAAGATCAAAGACATGAAAACACCTTCTGTACCAACACCTGCCAGTAATAACAAGACAAAGGCAGCTGTTACAGTTGACACAATACTACAAATCAACAGAACAAATCCTGATTGGAGAAAATGGTTGATCTGGCCCACAGACACAAACATCTGTCAAGAAAGATTCCTGAATAAAACACAGGGGTTTACTATTCATAGGCCAGACCCACGATACGTCCAAAGACAACATCCGGGGGTAGTAACAACATACAGTGTAGGAAAATTGTGCCTCGACTGGCTGCAAAAATCAACACTTAAGGATGTGAAACAACACTTATCTTTACTTAAAGAAGACGCAGGCCTTAGGGAATTCTTGCTTGGACCAGAAAAACAGCGTCAAAAACGTTTCATATATGCCGGCATCTATGCTGCTTATAATGAAGCATGGAAGGTTTCACAGGCAGAGGCCGCAGAACGAATACGTGAACTTGATCGTATTAACTTAGAGAAAACTCTCACTGTGGTCGACAATGGGTTAACAACTTTGTCATCCAGAATGTATTCATTGGACAACATTGTATCCTCTGCTATTGACATACTGGAACAAGATTTTGCCATGTTACAGCAAGGCCAATCTCAGTTACGTTCTATTATGTTATTAAGCTGGACGCTGCAAACTTTGCGTGCGGGCTATGTGCCTTGGCATTTTATCAACACGTCAGCTCTGTTTGCAGAATACAATCTAACTGATAAACAGATCAAACTGGCACAAAGAGGAGCAAAGTATACACTGCTGAGCATTGAAAAACTGGAAAAATTACCATTCACAGTGGCAGAAAAACCAGCTACGGCAAAATCACTCTGCCTGTCACTACTTTTCAGTTTCAGTATTGCCTCAAACAAATGCAAGCAGGCAAATATGAAAGGTTGGGTAAAGAATACATTAAGACATCCTGGACTTTACCTTACGAATATAGATGTTGGAGTGGGGATCGTGAAGTGTTTCTAAGCGGTACACACTGTGAAAGTGCACTAAGCGGTTCACTCATTTGTCAGGACATTTCTTTACACGGGGCTTGTAATGGTTCTGTGGCGAATTTGTCCTGCCACAAGCAGGGTACACCAGCTACTGTGATTAATCCAACGTTTGGCCAACTTTCTAACGGGAGTTACCTCATGTTGAATGATCAGAGTTGCTGTGGCATGTTGCCAGGCATCCCATATCTAGTAACGGTGGACTCCAGGGTCACTTGCTGTATGCAAGTATTGTTCCCCCCAATAGACACAGTCAGGGAGTCGCCTTTATGGCCTTCATTGAATGTTTCTTTTATACGGTTTGATACTTTAAGCAGAATGAAAGCCATGCTTATACAACAAACAGTGCCTCTGACCTCGGCCAAAGAAATCTATGATTTACAAGTTGCAAGGACTTCGGCTGCGATACAGGCTTTAATTCGTACAAACTGCCCTATACATTTCATAGAAATGATGGGACGTATCTTTAACATGTCTGATATGAGCGGAATTGTACATGTATTTAAGACCATCTGTTCCGGACTATTAGCACCTTTCCAGGCAGTCCTCGGAATCATCCCAAACTTCGCACATTCGGTGTTTGGTGGTGTGCCATTAATTCTAGCACTTGTTGCATGAATTCTATTTCTGTTCCTACTACTACGCTATGGCAAGCCTATTCGCCAACATCACTCCGAGCGATGTGGAGAAAGCTCTCCTTGAACGAAAGTGCTGTGAGCTAATAGTACAGCTTTTGGGCATGCCTCGTCTACGGGAACTTAATACAACGTGGTTCCTGTCATTCAGACCAATCTGGCAAGATTGCAACTTACCTGTTCTACGCTGCCTGCTTTGCGGTGAAGAATGGGTGCTAGACACCTGTCTAACACTCCCATCAGTCATGCCAACGGATATCGATACTCTGCTGGACCCGATAATGGCCCATGCTCTGTGTTGTCCCCAGAGACTACCAATCCTGATGACGGCATTCATTGAGATCTCACAGATGCTTCCTGCTGCTGCTGAGGTACGTGATGGATCAACAAGCACACAGGTAACAACGGACGCAAACCTTGCTGCGGCATCTCATGCTGAGGGCGATGTTTCTCATCTCTGTGCAATTAACCTTCTGAACAAGGTGTTACAAATTTCACCAACTTCGGTGGACGATATTTTGGCTACGGAAATAGATGATCTCATGTTTACGCCAGACCCACACACTGACTTTGATTCGGCTCACAATGTACCAGGGAAGCAATGAAATTTGGCCTTCATATATTACAAACTTGGAACTTTTCCCAGAATTGAACTTTTTCTTTTTAATTTTTTTGAAAATACATGGCAAAACAATCTGCTTACAGTAGAACTAGTCTTATAAAACGGACTTCTTTGAACTCTTCCAGGCATAGATTGTCACCATACTTGTCTAACATTTCATTTAATACCATGATATGCAATGGCTTTGATTTTTGATAACTTATCAACCATTTCATCATATGCATATATTTCTGTTTATTCATTCATGTTGCATTTATTTCAATTATATGCTTAGAATGAAAACGATGCTTTAAATGTACCATACCAATTGCATTCAACAGTTTATTTTAAACTTCTTTTAATATGCTTTTAGAAATGTTTTTAGCAACATGTGGTACTCAATTTAATGTTTAGCATTTAATGTTTAGCATTTAGTATTATCGTTCATTCGAAAGTGGAGTGGGTGTTGTATTCCGCTTTAGGAGTCCGTATATAGGTTTTCCTGAGACATGTCCTTATATAGGCATAGAATCCCAGTCCTTATTTAGGCATTAGCCGTGCACTCCAAATACAGGCATGGTCACCGACATCCATCCACCCTAACGTCACAACGAGTTCTTAGAAACCAGACCCTTAAGCTCTCGGGAGTTCCCCTAGCACAGGATTATTGATTTCTCCAAGAACTCATCTATTATGTATGAACCGTTATACCTTAAGGGTTCATTCCTGACGTCTTCCTCTGTCCGACTTTACGTCAATGCTAACATTCCGAGGCACCTACCAGGTATAAATATACCTTCCCTTGCCCAAGCAAGTTAGAGGAGACCTCGACTTCAGAGGAGCCCGTATCCCGGCCTGACGCACTGAGAAGACGCTGTCATTCCTGCTCGCAGAAGAATCCAGCTTCCAGTGTTCTGACTCCCTTCGCGGGGTGTTAGAGTTCCAGATCCGGCAAGAGATTCCCACCCGTCTCATTCTCAAGGTATGGAGCTGACTAGAACCTAGAGGGACTCTTGGCATACTAGACTTAACATACTCTTAGTATACCATACTAGAGAATACTCCACCTACTTCTTACCTTTCCCTACACCTAGACTAGGTTAGGTAGATTGGGGTAGAACTAGCTTAGAGACGCATCGTATGAGTACTCGCATTTTTAGCTCATGTTATTTATTTACGTAAATATATGCTAAAAGATAATGCTAGCGCAGTATTATTTATTTCTACTGCTTACGCTGTACATTATTTATCTTGCATACTGTCTTGTGATCATAACAGCACATATCTCTTACACGAGAAACAAGACTGTTCAATAAAACCTCTTTTATTGAAACGTCCGTCTTTTCTTTCTGTGTAACTCTGTGGAAACTAAGCATGCACGATTGACTGAGTGAAACTGTTATCTATTGTTTCCACGATTCTGAGACGTGTTCCGATTCTAAAGGGAAACAAAGCAGTCATGTTTATGCGGTTGCCAGAAACTACTCCCTTCTTGTTCTCAAGGAGTTTCTAGTGGCCTCTGAGCTAGCTGGCACAAAAGTAATTAAGTTTAATATACTCGATAGGGACATGCCGACCTCAGTCCTATGTCAAGCCTAAAGGGTATATTATTCCAATGCACAGAGCCTATTAGGGAAATAGGAACTACACTGCACACCCATACAGCTACCAATAGAGCTACTCACTCACCCATACAGCCACTCATACATCCATTCACTCATCCACAAACCCACTTACATGCCCATTAACACATCAATAGAATCACTCACACACCCACTCAATCATCTATACTCATACAAATACTTACTGTGTGAAACATCCACTCATACACCCACTCACCCATATACCCAGTCAAGCAGCCACTCAATTACCCATAAATCCACTTAAACACACATTCACTCACCCATTGAGCCATTCACACAGCCACTCAGTCCCCCATACAGCCACTCACAAACATACTCATCTACTGATAGAGCCACTTACACAGCCACCACAATCACTGATACAGTGTCTCACACACACTCACCCACCTATACAGCCACTCGCAGTCATTAATACTCACCCATACAGCTACTCACACACCAACTTGTTCACCCATACAGCCACTCACACATCCTCTCACACACCTATACAGCCACTCAGACACCCACTTCCACACTGATACAGTCACAGTGCCATTGAGATGACATATATTAGAAACAGTATCACTCATTAGTAGTACAAAAAGCTTACTTTTATCTTTAACTCTCAGTAAATTTTATGAAACACTTACACTCACTGGATGATGAAATCAGTGATGTCATTTGAGATGTCATCAGTGATGTCACTAACCATGTCATGAGTGATGTGATATTTGAGGTCATAAGCAGTGTATTGTGGGGGCATAAGCTATAGTTAGCTCAGGTAACTATAATTGCTGAATTTCACTGGTTTTGTGAGTGAAATCTGAGCCTACATTTACGCGTTTCGAATAAGCATTCTTGTTCACAAGCCTAACACTGAACAGCCAACAGCAACTTGTTGAAGCACCTGCATTTTTATTGATATCCCAAGTGGGTTTTTAACAGTTGCTCAGTTCATTAATTTTGTTATTCATAACTACCCTTCGTGGGTTGATATCAGCTAAAAACAACATTATGAACTGAGCAACTGTTAAAAACCCACTTGGGATGTTATGATTTTGATGGACTGCAAATACCACTCTCCTTCACCCCCATTCCTTTTTCTTTAGACACACCCATAGTGGGTGGAAACCAGTGTTTTCTTTTAAAGGGAATTTCCAATCATTAAATATAGGGTTGCTTATTCTCACGTGCTCTAGGGGGCTTAGCAGGGATTGCTGGATATCATTAAGTAAGGTCACTGGACCATTATGATACCAGACGCAGCAGAAATGCACCACTGTACAGTGCGTTAACATGTATTATTTTAGCGCGTAAGCTATACTGGGCACTTGCGATCATACCGCTGCAGGCGCAGAGCTCTGACAACATGTGAAATGTTTACAACATTTCCTGCCACTTTTAGCACTTGCTTTGGCTGCTAGCTACCCGATTTTTGCTGTGCTTAATATCTTGGCACCCGTTCTAATGAAATATCACATGCACTGTTTTAAACCAACTCGGATCTGAGTGTTATATATTTTTGCATTCAACTAGTATGTATGCTAATCATTTGTGTGGAGTCTGTCTTTTAAACTGACATGCTCCTTTTGTGTATGCTTCTTTTTTCTATGTTTATGTTTATCAACAAACAGGAAATGCTTTTAAAAGTCACTGCCACTTCTGGGTCATTGTATGACTTTGACAAAGACTGTGCTGTCGAAACGCGTCAGTCAATAAATACTTGAAATTTCTTTTCTAAATACTGAGTGCGACTCCTTCTTACGGACCTTGTACGTGAGGATATGCAAATATCATAGCAGGTCCAGCGCCCTCCTGTCTGCACCAACCCCGCCTGGTGGACGTGATCGGTAGAAAGGCTGGACTTAGCCTGGACGGACTTATATATATATATACATATATATGTATATATATATATATATATTACCTACTGGCGGTCGCCAGTAGGTAGTTATAGTTAGGACCTATTTTCCATAGGAAATTCACAACATTCTATTTCCAATAACTTTGGCGCCGGTTGATGAATCTTCGCGAAATTTTCAAAACTCGTGGGGCGCTCCGGTCTGCTCCTATCCTGAAAGTTTCGGGGTGATTTGGCAAGCGGGGGCTGAGAAAAATGGGGGGTCCCAAAACATGTTTTCCCCATGCAATTTTCCATAGGAAACTTTAGACACGGCTACAGCCCGAACTGCTGAACGGAATTACACCAAATTTGGCAAAGAGGTAGTTCTTGGTTCAGAAAGAACCCTTTTTGTTAAATGGTGTAAATCCGTTCAGTAGTTCTTGAGGAATTTGAAAAAGAAAACATATCGATATCTGAGCGGAGCCTAACCACACATGTCATCGTGAGATCTGATTGGCTGTCAGCACTTCATCCTGGAATTGCTGGCAGCCATCTTGGGACCAATATAAATGATAGTACCCCATTGAAATGCATTGTAGTGAATCGAAGATTTTGAGGGTTACCAAAAGGAGAACTATAAAGGGTGATAACAGGCTTTAGTTACATTAGAATTCATTTGTTGATGGTACCATACTAATTTCAGGAATTGTGGTGTGTTCTAAGGTGATTTTACCCTGTGAAAAACCTTCTGCTGGGATATCATGAATCATGTTTGAGAGAAAACTATTTTCACATGCTTGTCCCATACAGTTTTGGAAGGTGCTCCAGAAGCTAAAATGAGAGCATATTTTCTGTAAATTCACATTATCTTTCTCAGTCATGTGAGAATGAAGTCTGACATTCTCAGTAAAACATGTACATCCAACAAGGGCAGAGACTTACAGTTGATTCCTTTGTGTTCTACTGCAGCTTCCCAGAGTGTTCTAAAGAACAACTAGAGTGCTAACAGCCTTACTTATGACAAAAGTATGGCACAGCTGAAGCCATCTTGATTGGAATAAACTGGTAACACTTAAAACATTTAATTTAAAAAGGAACAAAATGAGGGGGTTCATTTTGTCATAGAAATTATGGTTAGTGCTGTAGAAAGAAAAATTAGGACATGTTTTAAGTGAGATCTCAAATATCTTCCTGTTATATTTCAACAGGAGCAGCCTGTCAGTTGATGCCTTTGTGTTCAACTGCAGCTTCCCAGAGTGTTCTAAAGAACAACTAGAGCGCTAACAGTCTTACTTATGACAAAAGTATGGCACACCTGAAGCCATCTTGATTGGAATAAACTGGTAACACTTAAAACATTTAATTTAAAAAGGAACAAAATGAGGGGGTTCATTTTGCCATAGAAATTATGGTTAGTGCTGCAGAAAGAAAATGTAGGGCATGTTTTAAGTGAGATCTCAAATCCTCTTCTATTTCATTAGAAAATTCTGACATGCAGACTGAAACAATCACTTTCAATACCAGCAGTAGACTTCCAATTAACTCCCTGGTGAGCAGTAGCTTTACTACAGTGATCTAATGAACAACTAGAGTGCTAACATTCTGAATTTATGGCAAATGTGTGACACATCTGAATGCCTTCTTGATGGAATCAAAGTAAAAAACTGAAAGCATTTCCTACTGAGGAGACTGCAGTAAATGACGAAATTAGGAAACTTCATAACAAATAAGTCTCCCAAGATGGCCACCAGAGAAAAAAGAGCCCAAATGTAGCACAAATATCACCCAGATGTAGCCCACTTATAGCCCAATGACAGAAGTGTGCAAAACACTTTTATTTTTAGTTTTTCTGCAGTTTTATATAGTGCAAACTGGTCAGGTATTGGAGCGTTTACATCTTACTTGGACCCCTTATTGCGTATTTTGCACAAAGTACATGAGATTGATCTTGCGAAACATTGAACTTTACGATTCTGTTAACCTGAAGTTGCTCTGAACCGGGCTTTGTAACACCCGTTTTTACCTACTGGTTTTAATTAATTCTCACTGTATTGTATTAGGAAAGAGGATTTACTGTTTTTATGTACACTTTTATGATCTATGTTTCTAAATCAGATCAAATAAAGTTTAATGAATTCTATGGCAGGACGGAGGCGAGGATTATGCATATCTTTCCTCACTTTATTTGCATAGCAGTTCAAAGAAAACGTAACACAACAATCATTAAACAAAAGACTACACAACCCATGAACCATTAGGGGGTAGTCTCCAAGGCAACTATAGTCCAATCATATCACAGTCCATCGTATATAATATCGTGACGTCCCTTCCGCTTCCTCTTTCTTCACTGCTCGTCAGTTAAGTGCATTCCTTACATTCTTGGCTTAATCTGACGTTGTTGCTGTTTGTATAGCGGTTTCTTGTGCACGTTATTAGCATTATTGCCTTGGTATTGTTTCATATTCCCTGCGTAGCAGGCTCTTGCCCGAGCGCGTTCTTCCCCTCGCAGTTTCTCCCGCTGTGTGCTCTGCGCGCGGTGAGATCCTGTCAGGCGCGTCTTGTCCGAGCGAGGCAGCTCCGTCGAGCGATCCCGCTGGTCTTTACGCGCGTTTGGGAATCTGGTCACTCCTTTAGTGTCCGCTTGATTCCCGACCAACCCTCGCCTAATTTTGACACCGCTACGCGGTGATTTCCCCACACGGCCATGTTAGTGACCAGCGCCACCTGGTGGTGGTAATTGGTATTGCGCCTGAGTCTATTCTTATAACAGCTTCGGGGAAAGCCCAGCTGTTGGAGCACCGGCGAGGGGGCTGCCTTAAGGATTTTAAGGGCATTTGTTCTGTGCTCACACCCTCTGCTATCATGTCTTCTCCAGAAGACCATTTTTACTCCTCCTACCAGGAAGTGGAGAAGGAATGGCCCCCCAACTTCTCCCTCCAGCAGTGGACCAAGCCCTCTCTCTGGCTATTTATAGGGCGCTGGCTCCTCTTAGGGATCAGGTTGATAAGCTGGCGAAAAGCATCCCTGGGGTGTTCAGTGACCCAGATCTGGTGGTGGCGGGTCCCAGTAGCTCCAAGATGGGGAATAAAAGGGCCGTTAAGCATAACGCGGGGCACTTGGAAGGATTTGATAAACTTACGGAGACCTTCCTCAAGAGTGCGCGAACGCTAAAACATGCACCCTGCCGGGAGGAGGAGGGGCCCGGAGAAAATTGCGACACTGTCACCACTATTGTAGACCCCGACGACGGGTTTCCCTTAGAGGGAGAGGGTGTATCGGACGGACGATTTCTCCTCCGATGAGGATAAGGACTCGGGGCGTCCCTGGCATCCAGAGTCCCACTCCTCTTAGTCCCCGGTTGGGGACGGGGGCCACTCGGACATGTTCGAGCCTACCCAAATTTACCATCCTAGGTCGGTGGAGTGGACACCTGACGCCAAAGTGGCAGAGTATGTGGTGGGGAAAATCCATCAACCCCTTGAAAGGGTGGTCAGGAATAGGATGAGGGGAGAATGCCCCAGGCCCTCACTGAAGGG
The DNA here is from genome assembly GCA_963921515.1 of Calotriton arnoldi. Classification (NCBI taxonomy): domain Eukaryota; kingdom Metazoa; phylum Chordata; class Amphibia; order Caudata; family Salamandridae; genus Calotriton; species Calotriton arnoldi. The sequence goes on from CAWUFW010003981.1 coordinate 1,628,304, forward strand.
GAAGGTGGCACACACGCCTGAAATTGATGAGAAACTATGTACCTTTTTCTCCAAGTATATGAGGGATCCCAAGAAAGGAATTGATAGGTCTTGGACGTGGTAGGGCCCTTGACCCAAATTATTAAATTGACGGAGCGTTCCAAAGAGTCAGGATCTTCTTTGTCCACGGATATTGTGGCTGGTTGGGCGCACTACCCTAAACCCTAAAACACTACCCCCTCCACTACCCAAACACCACTGCACTACCCTAAACCCTAAAACACTACCCCCAGCACGACACCCTACACTACCCAAACATAACTGCACTACCCTAAACCCTAAAACACTACCACCAGCACGACTCCCTACACTACCCAAACACCACTGCACTACCCCAAACCCTAAATCTACCCACAGCACAACCCCCTACACTACACAAACACCACTGCACTACCCTAAACCCTAAAACACTACCCCCAGCACAACCCCTTCACTACACAAACACCACTGCACTGCCTTAAACCCTAAAACACTACTCCCAGCATGACCCCCTACACTACACAAACACCACTGCACTACCCTAAACCCTAAATCTACCCCCAGCATGACCCCCTACACTACACAAACACCACTGCACTACCCTAAACCCTAAAACACTACCCCCAGCATGACCCCTTCACTACCTAAACACAACTGCACTACCCTAAATCCAAAAACACTACCCCCAGCATGACCCCCTACACTACCCAAACACCACTGCATGACCCTAAAACACGACCCCCTACACTACACAAACACCACTGCACTACCCTAAACCCTAAAACACTAGAACCCAGCATGACCCCCTACAGTACACAAACACCACTGCACTACCCTAAACCCTAAAACACTATCCCCTACACTAAACAAACACCACTGCACTACCCTAAACCCTAACACACTACCCCCAGCACGACCCCCTACACTACACAAACACCACTGCACTACGGTAAACCCAAAACACTATCCCAGCACTACCCCTACACTACCCAAACACCACTGCACTACCCTAAACCCTAAAACACTACCCCCAGCATGACCCCCTACACTACACAAACACCACTGCACTACCCTAAACCCTAAAACACTACCCCCAGCACGACCCCCTACAAATACCAAAACACCACTGCACTACCCTAAACGCTAAAGCACTACCCCCAGCATGACCCCCTACACTACCCAAACACCACTGCATGACCCTAAACCCTAAAACACGACCCCCTACACTACACAAACACCACTGCACTACCCTAAACCCTAAAACACTAGAACCCAGCACGACCCCCTACAGTACACAAACACCACTGGACTACCCTAAACCCTAAAACACTACCCCCAGCACGAATCCCTACACTACCCAAACACCACTGCACTACACTAAACCCTAAATCTATCCCCAACATGACCTCCCACACTACACAAACACCACTGCACTACCCTAAACCCTAAAACACTACCCCCAGCACGACCCCCTACACTACCAAACACCACTGCACTACCCTAAACCCTAAAACACTAACCCCAGCATGACCCCCTATACTACCCAAACACCACTGCACTAACCTAAACCCTAAAATACGACCCCCTACACTACACAAACACGACTGCACTACCCTAAACCCTAAAACACTACCCACAGCATGACCCCCTACACTACACAAACACCACTGCACTACCCTAAACCCTAAACGCTACCCCCTACAATACACAAACACCACTGCACAACCCTAAACCCTAAAACACTACCCCCAGCATGACCCCCTACACTACACAAACACCACTGCACTACCCTAAACCCCCTACACTATACAAACACCACTGCATTACTCTAAACCCTAAAACACTACCCCCAGCACGACCCCTCACAACACAAACACCACTGCACTACCCTAAATCTACCCCCAGCACGACCCCCTACACTACCCAAACACCACTGCCATACCCTAAACCCTAAAACACTACCCCCAGCATGAACCCCTACACTACCCAAACACCACTGCACTACCCTAAACCCTAAAACACTACCCCCAGCACTACCCCTACACTACACAAACACCACTGCACTACCCTAAACCCTAAAACACTACCCCAGCACTACCCCCTACACTACCCAAACACCACTGCACTAACATAAACCCTAAAACACTACCCCCAGCACAACCCCCTACACTACACAAACACCACTGCACTACCCTAATCCCTAAAACACTACCCCCAGCACGACTCCCTACACTACCCTAACACCACTGCACTACCCTAAACCCTAAATCTACCCCCAGCATGACCCCCTACACTACCCAAGCACCACTGCACTACCCTAAACCATAAAACACTGGCCCCAGCATGACCCCCTACACTACACAAACACCACTGCACTACCCTAAACCCTAAAACACTACCACCAGCATGACCCCCTACACTACGCAAACACCACGGCACTACCCTAAACCCTAAAACACTACCCCAGCATGACCCCCTACACTACCTATACACCACTGCACTACCCTAAACCCTAAAACACTACCCCCAGCACGACCTCCTACACTACTGCACTACCCTAAACCCTAAAACACTACCCCCAGCATGACCCCCTACACTACCCAAACACCACTGCACTACCCTAAACCCTAAAACACTACCCCCAGCATGACCCCCTACACCACCCAAACACCACTGCACTACCCTAAACCCTAGAAAAGAAACCCCCACCCCATGCCCAATCCCCCTTACCTCTCACTCCTCGTGGTTCCTCTCTCCTCATGGTTACTGCTTCACGTCATCTCTGAGGGGCGGTGCACGTCATTGTGAGGAAACGGAACAGCCTCGTTTCCTTACAACGACATGGATCGTCTACATGTTTTTTAGAACGCATGGTCATTTACCATACATACCTTTACAACAAAATTCGTTGTAAAGGCATGCGTGGAAAATGACCATGCGTTCTAAAAAAATGCGTAGTAATGACTTTGTGATGTACAACGCATGCGTGGTAATGCATGCGTTGTAATGGTATCGCAAAGTAAAAAGTCGTTGTAACGGCTGTTTACCGATCGAAGCTGGCCCCTGTTCTTCAGTGAGACGTTTATTTGATTAATTAGGAGGAAGGAATGTGGTTTTTTTACCGAAAAGTGCATTTACGGCTGTTGTATTGTGAAAGTGTCCGCGTGGCCTGGTTTCACTTCCGGTGAGAGAGTGGAAGAGTCTGTTTGGATCTAAAGGAGTTCTGTTGTTGGACGGGGCCGGCGCGACATGTCATCAGAAAACATAGCTAATGGAAAGCGTCCTCCCTGAAGTGTGGAGCAGTGCCATGAGAGGTCAACGAGTGTACGTCCCACCGCAGTATGACCGTACCGCGTGACCCATGTGCTGCCTCCAGGGTACGGGAGGCAGAAGCGGCATCGCAGGTCCTCTTGAAGACCGTTGTAGCACTAATTCTACATTTTGGTACTAGGGCATTTTAACTTCGTTGTTCCTGCCAGATACAAAGAGAAGATCCTGTGTTATTCAGTGCCCTCGTTACCTTTTTTGTGGGTTGTGGTGCTTGTCACTTCGCTGCCCCGCTGGTGCACACGACTGGGCACCCCACCTCGTGTGCCATCTGCAGGGCCTCTGCCCTCGGATCACTGGTTTCAGTTTCTGGAGTGGCACCATAAACAGTTGCTCCCAAAGGACTAGCCTGAACACTTAGGTGAATATCCCCTGCACCAGCATTCCGTGGAAATTCTTTCCTAGCTCCCCCACGTCAACGAGGATGTCATAATAGCACGGCTCCGCTCGCGACACCGTATGATGTCATCGGAGCCATAAGAGGACCTCGTCGGCGTGCTGACGTCAGTTCCACCCCTTTTTCCGTGCCACTGAGGCAAACAGGGGACCGAGACATTTTCACATGTATACATAGTATAATAAATATATATATATTCACTCAAAAACCATAGGTTTCAGGCACGTTATAGTTAGAAATTAGCATTTAAAAACCTTAGAAATTCACTGAAAAAACCATAGGTTTCAGGCACGTTATAGTTAGAAATTAGCATTTAAAAAACCTTAGAAATTCACTGAAAAAACCATAGGTTTCAGGGGCGTTATAGTTAGTTGGACATTTCACTCGTACAAAACCATAGAAATTCCCCCTTATAGTTAGTTCAGCTAACTATAACTCGCGCGCCCGCAATGCACTGCTGATGACGTCACATATTACATCACTCATGACATGGTCAGTGACATCACTCATGACATCACTGATGACATCTCAAATGACATCACTGATGACATCATCCAGTGAATGTGTGTTTTTCTGAAAATTAAATATGTTTTATATATGTATATCTCAAGGTCCATGGAAGAATAAATGGGTTTATAAGTGTCTAAATGGATGATTTTTTTTTGTAAAATTGATTGTATAACTGACTAAGTGTATCTTAGTGAATACATGGGTTAGTGAGTAATGTTTAAATATGAAAATATCTGTATCTGTCTCTCACTTTGTGTATAAGTGGCTGCATGGGTTGGTGAGTAGCTACATGAGTGTCTATATGGGTTATTACTTTATTAGTTGGTTTTTTAAGTATCAGTATGAGTGTCTGAGTGTCTGTATGGTTCGGTGGGGGGTATTACTTAGTGCATAGATGCATGAATGAGTGACTCACTGTTTGTATGTGTTGAAGACAGCATGTGTGCAGGACTGTATAGGTGGATGAGTATGTGTATGGGTGTGTTAGTGAGTGAATGACTGTCTCAATAGTGTCTTTATGAGTAACTACATATGTTTTAAACTAGTATATGTGAGTATTGGTGTATATAAGTGAGTATATGTGAGAGTGAGAGATTGGAAGAGTTCCTGTACAAATAAGTAGGTGTTTCTATAAGTGATTGTTTAAGAGAGTAAGTATGTGTAAGTTTCTGTAGAAGTAAGTGTGGTAGTGTGTGTATAACTGTATATGCAAGTAAATGGATGTTTGATACTTTGTTTGCATGTGTGACTATGTGTGTGAGTAACTCTATGGAGGAGTGGCGGTGTGTAACAGGATGTATAGGTGTATGAGTACATATGATGAGTGAGTACATGTATGAGTGACTGTATAGGGACTGTTGGTGAATGAATGGATGTGTGTGTAGATCTTGGAATTACTGAATAGGTGTGTTGTAACTGGTATTGGTATGTCCATTGTTTTGAAAATGTTAGTTTGTATTTTTGAGTGTGTGTATCAAAGGTTATATTAGGGTGAGAGGAGGTCTGCCACTCTATCACAAGGATTATGTCATCAGTGATGTCATCAGTGATGTCATTTGAGATGTCATCAGTGATGTCATGAGTGATGTCACTGACCATGTCATGAGTGATGTAATATGTGACGTCATCAGCAGTGCATTGCGGGCGCGTGAGTTATAGTTAGCTGAACTAACTATAACGGGGGAATTTCTATGGTTTTGTACGAGTGAAATGTCCAACTAACTATAACGCCCCTGAAACCTATGGTTTTTTCAGTGAATATATATATATATATATATGAAACAACACGATCCTGGCTCACCACATCGAATGACGTGACCAAACTGGTACGGACCACCAGGTGTAAGTTGAAAATACAATGCTTTAATTCAGAATCCAAAGATCATAGCAACCAGTCTACTTCAGGCCAGTGCCTAGCATGACGCGTTTCGACCGCTCAAACGATGTCTTGATCATATATATATATATATATATATATATATATATATATATATATATATATATATATATATATATATGTATATATATATATATATATGTAGATAGATATATTACAGACTGGTGGTAGCCACTTTGTAGTTATAGTTAGGGTAACCAGACATAGGGTTTTATTGGCTTATTGTCCCTTAATAACTTGGCACTGGTTCGACGAATGTCCAGGAAACTTTGCAGTCCTGCTGCCCCTGTTTCAAAGTCGGAGCACTGAAAGTTTTGCAGTGTTTGGTCAAAGGGGTGCAAAGAAAAAAGGGAGGTCCCAAAATGGGTGTAAGGTTCAATGCATTTTACATAGACTTTTGTATTTCGCGTAGTGCAAAAACCAAAAGTCGGATTTTTACAAAATTTGGCAGGATTATAGAATATGGTGCACTGATGGTTTTGTAAGGTATGGCCGGTAAGTAGTGTAAGTATTTGTTTACGTTTTAAGTGTTTTAAACTTAGTGATATCTGTGGCCGCGATAGTACCATGGTACTAGTGCGGTATATAGCTATTACAAGTGATTAGCTGATTGGCTAATGATTGCCTTTACAAACATTAAAGGCAGCCATGTTGTTTTCAGCTCCAGTTTCCCTGTGTTCTGTGTTATGGCTTTAATTCTTGGCAAGTATTATATTTGGTATTTTTCCCCATACCTATTACCACTTTAGTAAAGTGGTAATAGTTTCGGGAAAATAATTATAAGGTTATATATATTTAAGAAAATAATGGAGTAGTGCGGTACTACTGTGGTACCAAAAAGTCAAATAAAAAACATTTAAAAAAATGAAATACACTATAAGACGGTATATTTTATAAATATAGTGTGCTAAAGTGTATTTTCAATTTTTTACGTATTTAAATATGCACACAAATTGTATGAAGTAGCACGTTCATTGCTTAAAATTCCTGTGCTACTTTAAAAAAACACACCACCATACACTGGTATAACAATTTATAGAAATTTACAAACAAAAATATTAACCTTACAAAATCTTTTTGGAAACCGTGGTAGTACCACGCTACTCTGTATTTTTTTAAAAATATATAAAAATGTATAAAACTTTTGCTCTACCTATTACACCTTTACTAACGTGGTAATAGGGGAAGAATACCAGACCTAATACATCATAAGGTGTAATGTGGAACACAGGCAAAACAACATAGCTGCCTTTAACTTTTGTAAACCAAATGATTAGCCAATCAGATCAACTTGTGATCAATACGTACCATGGTTGTACCATGAAATACCCCCACATTTCAGTAAATACAGCAACAACAGATATCACTAGCTTTAAATACCTTAAAACTTATAATATAGTTACACTACTTACCAGCACTACCCAAAATATTCATCTGCGCACCATAATATGTAAAACTGACAAAATTCAACAAAATCCAAATGACCGTTTTCATACTACAGCAAACTACAAAAGTGTATGTAAAATACATGTTAGTTACTACCAGCATCTGGAGATGAGGGTAGAATATTTGCACATTGTTGGTGGAATACAAGGATAATGAGTAGACTGGAACTCCAATCTGTGTTCTTCCAACAATGGGTGATAGATCAGCACAAAGCTATAGAAGAGATAGTTGAAGATGTTTGCAGCAGCAGATGTCAAAGATAATAGCCATCATGGCACAGTAGATTCAGTTCTGTATAATAATGCAGGAATGCAATTCTTGACCATATGGTGGATGTACAACTAATCGCATCACGCACTATGTGACTGACACTGATCACTACATATGCATGCATGTGGCAGAGGGAAAACAAGTTCCAAAAACAACTTATAAGACATAGACATATAATCAAATTTAAAGTGTGATATATATCATATACCATGCCTTTAAATCAGCCTCACCAGAGGTAGTTGTAATTGTCCTTGACAACCAAGTACTCTATTGAACCATCTTGTTCACAAGATCAGGATTTACTGTACTCCTGGCCTCCCACATATCTGAGTTTTGCACTATTGAAGAACATATTGATTCATTGACGGAAGCACCTGTTTCATGGGCATGTTGCATGATTCCCTTCCCACTCATGTGAATACCCAACCACTGTCTCCAGAAAAAGCCAGTGAGATTTCTCTGCCCTTACCCCTCTTTTACCTGAGAAGCTTCCACCTGACATAAAAGGTCTCAGTGAATGAAATGTCAAGACAAAGAGGCTTTATGGGACACCATCTCCCTTCCCAACCGGACACGATACTTTCCTTAATCCCATATTGTCAAACAAACGCTGTCACTCTGTAATGTCAGATCATGCACAACATTTGCACATAGCCACACGCTTGTTCTGCACATGAACTCAGTGAGGAAAGCTGCAATTTCTGGAGAACCTTGTGTACATGTAGGAGAATTAGAAGCTTCTGTTCAGTCACCAGTTAGCCGGATTTCCTTCCATGGCTTGCAGGGCTCCAATCACCTGCACAATTAGAAAAGTCCACTTAGTTTTAAGATTTTCACTTATTTCGTAATCCTATGGAAAATGGCACACTTTTTTGAGACACTTAATGAAATTCCATGAACATTTCGCAAGATTAAAATTTCAAAGCAACATTGCGATATTTAGCTAGGTATTGGTACTAGCAGAAAATGTCCCTCAGCAAAACATTGTTTGCATGAACCACTCTTCTGTAGGTAAACACACGATATTTGAGAAATTTGCTGAATTTTTCCCATGTCTATTTATTTTGTACTTTCATGAGGAAACACCCATTAGTAAAGTGGTGAAAAGAAGCAGACTGAGAAAGATGGGTCAAAAGAATCACAAACGAGTTGCCTTCATGAACAACACTATCTGGATAATGAGCTCTTCGCATGACTATCCAACTAAGTGGTTCTTATTATAGTGATGATCCAGAGAAGTATCAATGGCTACGTCAGACCATAAGTGCATGTGACTGACTCAAACCCAGCCTTATGTGCCAATTAGAGCTACTGGTCTCTAATGAAATTGACGTCTTTCCAATAGTTATAGACTTCAGTACCACTCCTATTATCCAGCACTCCTTATTCACGTAACTATCTATAAAACCTCCTAATATCCAGCACTTCCTATTCACTTAACTAGCATTAAACACTCCTATTATCCAGCACTGCTTGTTCACTTAATTATCTATATTCAAGCAATAGGTTACACACACACATCACTTTGCAGAAATGAATAATTAATTTAAAGACACACCGAACATTGAGCACATTTAGAATTTCAGCTACCTGACAAGTGCTCATCATATACATAAATTTGGAAAATGGCTCATGTTGGATGTTAGCCAAATCCTACTTCTGGATAAACCTTCACATAAATAATAACTATTATGTAAAATGAACATATTTCGTGAATAACAATTCTCATTTTTATTTGTAAGAGAAGGTCAACATGATGTGGTACTTGAAAGTCAACTCCAAAATAATGTTGGACCATATTATTGAGCAATAGACAACAAATTAATGGAAGGAATGCTTCAATTACTCTCAGCCACTGGTGATGGCAGTCCAGCACATTGTTTTTCACACACTATGCCACTCTGGACAAAGGCCAGCAATAAGCAAATCATCACCCTTTGGCATTTACAGCAACAAACAACAAAGTGATGAAAGAAAAGCTTGAATTAATCTCAGCCACTGGCATTCACTTGGGCCACATTCCAGCACACTGTACCACTTGGACAACAGTCATGTGCAAATCTGTCTTTGTCCCGCTACAATAGTGACAGTCCAGCCTAAACTGCCAAACCTGCTCCCCTTCAATTTGGAACACAAGTAACCCCAGACCAATTTGATTCTACTAATGCCTCATCAATGAGGTATACCTTGAATTGTGTTGGATTGTAAGCGCAGGTCCCACACCTGGGCATCCACACCACACTTAAAATGTTATCATCATCATAAACTTTATTTCAGTCATTACGACCATAAAAGTGCAAATGCATACAGTGCATGAATCCGATAATAAATACTTGACAATGTTTCATTAAATACATCACATTGATTACCAATTGATTTGTACCGGCCAATAGTAAAATGATTAAAACAACAGTTAAAAATATAAAAGATGTAATATCAAAAGCTTATGCCCCAATTAAATTGTGTGGAGAGACCCACTATAAAATCACAATGTTAAAAGTTAATCAGTGCACGGGGGTAAGAAACATAAAATTATTATCTAAAACCTTGGCTAAAAGATTTAATAAAAAATGAGGAGGTGCGCGCTGTCACATCTTTAATCAATACCTTCTAATGATCCACATTTTACCAAGAAACTTTGCGACTGCGCAAGCAACTGAAGGCCTAGAATCGGATTTTAGAATGCGCAACGCTTCTTGGTGGCATTGAGTTCCTAGTAACCTGGAAACAGGGGCTAGCCATTTGTTTCTCAGGGAATTTTACATAGGACAAACGAAGAAAATATGGCTAATTGACTCAACAGTAAGAGGGCAAGCTGGACAGTACTGCTTTGCAGAGGAGGGCCGACGCCAAGCTGCTGTAAAGGAGTTCACAAGAAGGGAGCCAAATCTAAATTGAATATAAAGCTTCCTATCCTGTGGGATCGTGATTACCTCCATGTATTGTTCATAGGCGCTTAGCAGTTTGAATTCCATAAATTCTGATGTGAGACGGCCTCCAGACAAATGAGAAGCAGTAGACTGCGCCATCCAGTTCCAGTATTGGGTCTGGACCAGTCCTTTACTGGGCAATAAACTGCTCCCCAAGCCTATCACTGTAAGCAGTGACCTGACTTTAGTAAACCACCTTATTTTCTTGAAGCGGTCAAGTGTACAAACTTCGTCAAGGGCAGCAGCGTAATGGGAGAGCTCGGGGGTTAGTTTCAAGCGCAGCCAGAAAAGCAGGGGACGAAGCCTCGTTCATCCACAATAGACTGTCTGCCCACGTCTACCCTTAATGGATGGAGCGGAGTGCTCTGGGGAAGAGAGCAAAGGGATCTCGAAAATGTGTTCTCGGTAACAAGAAGACCTTCCAAATTTTCAAATCCCCAAAGTTTGTCCCCATACAAAGCGGAGCCTACTACTTTATGGTCGTAAATCTGGAGTGGGGCTGCTATTGGTTTGGTCTGGCAGCTCCTATGCTCCTTAATCAGAGCCCCAGTGGTCTGCTTCTGCTGAAGAATCCGCTTCATAATGTGGTGCTTCCAGGTCATTTCCTCAGAGACAGTTATGCCCAAATAATCAAATGTGGCCACTCTCTCGAGGGGGATCCCTCCCAATAGCATTTTGCCTTCAAAACAATTTGTGGGGGTTCAACAGTAGGAGTTTGGTTTTCGAAGTGTTGACCTCCAGTCCTCTCATTCCACAAAAGGTCTTGAAGCGATCTAAGAGCAGTTGCAGACCGCTGGGGGTCTGAGAGACTAATAATGTGTCGTCCGCAAACAGTAAGGTTGTTACTTTGACACCCCCCAAAGTGGGGACATCAGCGGGGACTTCTGCCAAGTGTTGGACCACTCCATTGATGAAAAGCGAGAAAAGAGTAGGAGCCAACACATAGCCCTGTCTGACCCCCCTATCGACTCTAATCGAGTCTGTCAATTGCCTTTGATCCCCCAACGAACCCGTGCCTAGTTGTCCTCATGGAGGCGGACAACCAACGCAAGGATCTCAGGGGGAAGGCCCATCTCCTGCAGGACATGCCATAATTTGTGCCTAGGGATGAGGTCGAAAGCCAACTTCAGGTCAATAAATGCTATGTAGAGACTTCCCTGTTCAATGGTCACAAATTTCGAGGCCAGTAAAAAAATCGAAAAACTTGATCGAATGTGCTGATTTTCAGTCTAAACCCTGCTTAAAAGGAGGATAAGATATTATTATCTTCCATCCAAGCCATAATCTTCCTAAGAAGTGCACGGGAGAAGACCTTTTGAGCACCATCGATCAGGCTAATGGGCCTGTAGTTGGATGGTAAAGAGCGGGCACCCTTCTTAAAAACCGGAATCACCACGGCTCCCTTCCACGAGGGTGGAATAGGAGCCCCTGCGGCAATTCCAATTGGCTAGTGCCCAGATATAATTAGACCAATTAACAATGTCATTGAGAAAAAGGTCGCCGCGAACACCGTCGGGCCCCGAAGCTTTGTTCCTAACTACAGAGTTTATGCTTTGTGTGATTTCAGCTAGGGAGAATAGCCCGGTGGTCTGGGGGCTGGTGTAGTTAATGGTGGGACCTTCGATAGCCATATCCCCTGATCCAGTATATACTGCAGAGAAATGATCATACCAGATGGCAATGGCAATGTTGTTAGTGGGTGACCTTGGTCTTTCTGCATCTCCCCTAGTGACTAGAAGCCAAAACTGTTGTGAATCTTTCCTCTGGCAAGCATCACTAATCTGGAGCCATTGATTCTCATCCCATTCCCTTGTAGCTCTGGCCAAAGCAGTCTTATAGGATCTCCTTACTTCTCTTAGTTCCACCACGTTGTTTGCTCTAATAGTGACTGCCAGTTTTGATTTTAGATTCCTATACTCCCGATTAAACCAGGAGGAGTGTGGTCTGGCGGATTTTGACTTACCCTGAGGCCGTTGAGTCATTCTAAAATAAGACGCTAACTGTTTAAAAAGATGTGTATGGCAAGCTGTGATCTTTGGGAACCCATCCTGCTGCTCAAGTAGGCTTTGTAACTCGCTAGTGCTGTCTAAGAGGTTACACTTCATGACTTCTAGTTTTGTGGTGTCGGTAGCTACTCGTGCCCATTTAAGTCACCTATTGTCATTAGTTGGCCATACCTCCTTAGTTGTAAGAGTTATACTTGGGGGGGCTAGGGTTTTTGGCCCAAGATGATGTCATGTCAAACTCAAGGGGGTTGTGGTCGCTGTCACTGGTCGACCCAACTACCATATCCATCACTCCAGGCCACAGTCTAACATCTAGTAGAATGTAGTCAATGCGACTCGTATTTGTAGTTCTGTTGTAGGTATTTGCCCCCATCTTATCTGACTTAGGGGCTCATTACGATGCCGGACAGAAGCCCATCCGTAGTGTTGGCGGTGGAGGAAAACATCTTTTTTACCGCCCCTGATGCGTATATTGGGACCACCATATTACAATGGGCCTACAGAGGCCATTCTGCGTCCGACGCAGTCTTACCGGCTTTGCACGTTTTCTCGGTACGCAAGGGTGGCGGACGGAGCCTATAGAGCAAGACCGGCGTGCGGAATCACGTTCCGTCCACCAACCAGATTACGATGTAACAAACAGCCCGTCCCACCACGGTGCAAAAACAACCACATCGCAGATGGCAGAAGCACAACTACAGAAAGGAAAAGCCGACCCAGAACACATCCAGACCAGCTGAGCCGCCATGGATCCAACGCTAAAGGCCTTTCCGCTGCTCTACCTGGTGCACCTCTGGCAGATGAGACGCTGCCGCGCCCTACAGCAGAGGTACGGCCAAAACACCTCCACGCATGCAACCCCTGTACAACTACAACTCCCAGCAAGCGTGCAGGCCGGCCGGCCCCACAATGTATGTGGCAACCTGCCAACTGCAATGTGCGAGGCCCACCCAATTCACATGAGTGACACCCTCAGGGCCCCTGAAGGCAAGTGGGGCCAATGCCGTGCCCCGCCGATGCAGAGCACGCACTCCGCAACATTCAAAAATGTAATCTGCTGGCGGCTCCCATTGGCAGATGGCGCATTCGCATAGGCGGTGTCACACCGCGTCGGCCAGGAAGCGCCGTCCGCAATCCTGCATCACTCAATTGGGGACAATGCGTATTTACGCTGTGGATGCCAGCAACCGCGCCTGTAAACACATCATGCATTTGCATTGTCGCCATGCGAATTGTATCACACACCCCAAAACATCAGCCGAAAGTGATGTGTGCACCCAGTGAAGGCATCATAGAGTGTGTCCTTTGATCCAAGTCTGCACACACATGGCTTGTCCAAGAAAAGGAGAGTGAAATTACATTCTTTGTCAAGGAGTCCAAAAGACCAAAGGGCTCTCGCACTGTACCAATGTAGTGTAATGAAACTAACGACCTGTTAACACTGCCTGTATATTTCTTGCTATGTGCTTAGCGAATCCTTGGCCATTGGCCTTCTTCTGAAGGGACAGTGATGTAGGCTGACATATCGAGGTATCCATTTTCTGCAACTCAGACACACTGGTAATCCCTAGTACTTACAACACACGTACTGGTGTGGCATGCAGTGTGCCTAGCTGCCATTGCCTGTAAATGTCTCACACACGTCATAGGAGTGCACATGTGTAGCAAAAAATCATCGCCTGGATGACATCATCTGTCATTCACAGCCATGTGTGCATGTATACACAATCCATGTGTTCATGTACCTCATGAAGGTGAACATGGCAATGTCTGTCACGCAAAATCACCACACAGTCACGATTTACTGACACCATAATGCCCACCGTGCTGAATATACATGTATCATTGTCCAGCTGACACTCACTGCCCTCATTCCGTAATGTCGTCGTGTATTGTGGGACTGAAGTCTGAGGCCGTGCAGTGACAGCAGCCACATGCAAATCTGCATAGATGCTGCGAAACAGAAGTGCTGTGGCATCAACCACAGGGCAGACCAACGTTGATGTAGCAGTATACTACATGCCATACACATCGAGCTACTATGGATGTTGAAGTACTGAGTATGTCGAGTGAGTGAAGAAAAGTAACGTCTGTATGCGTGTCACTTGTGCATGTCACGTGTCCAAGATTCAAGGCAATGTTGTGCTTGTGTGAGTCTTCGCTGAAGCTGTGTAGCACATCTCTCATCTTTGACTCATCTCATGCATGTGTACCCTGACAGGATACGTAGGAGGAGACCACCTATCTTTCGACCTGTCCCACACCTGGCGACGATGGAGAACATCGACATCATCAGGAAATTTCGTTTGGATCGCCTCACACTGCGCGAGCTAGGTGCTCATTTGGAACCCCATTTGAAGCCAAAGCGAACATATCCTGCTGCATTGTCTGCTACAGTGAAAGTGATGGCTGCTCTGCATTTCTACGCCACTGGGTCTTTCCAGTACACTGTGTCCAGTGCCGGTGGGATGTCACAGCCCATGTTCAGCATGGTGTTGCGTGATGTCCTGTCAGCATTGATGCTGTACAAGGACAGCTATGTACACTTTCCGAAGCGGGATGAATTGCCAGCTGTGAAGGGGGATTTCATTGATCTGGGAGGCATCCCAAATGTGGTGGGAGCTATTGACGGAACCCACATTGGCCTCGTTCCACCACAGGCACGTGAACACATTTATCGCAACCGAAAACACCACCACTCCATTAATGTGCAAATGGTATGCCAGGCCGATCAGATAATATCACATGTCTGTGCAAAGTTTCCTGGTTCTGCACATGACTCCTACATCTTGCGGAACAGCAGCATACCACAATTGATGGCTAATCTGCACCCCAAGCGGGCCTGGCTTGTTGGTGAGTGTGCTGTGTCAATGACTGTGATTTATGTGTGACGTGCTGCTCTCCTCACATATTCTGATTGCAATGTTTGTCTGTGTTCCTCACTACTAGGTGACTCAGGGTATCCCAATTGTCCGTGGTTGATGACCCCACTGAGGAATCCAACAACGCCTGGGGAAGTCCACTACAATGATGCCCAGGGGAGGACACGTGGTGTGGTGGAGCGCACTTTTGGACTGCTCAAGTCTAGATTTAGGTGTCTAGACAAGAGTGGTGGTGCACTACTCTACTCCCCACAGAAGGTGTGCCAGATTGTAGTTGCCTGCTGCATGCTACACAACCTGGCCTTGCGCAAGAAGATCCCCCTGATTCTTGACGATGATGAGCAGCAGCAGCCCCCTGCTCCAAACCCACACATGCCCAGTGACGATGACAGTGGTGAGGAAGAAGGCCTTGATGTGCGTCAACATCTCATCGCCAACTACTTCCGTTGAGTGTAAGTTAACAATGAGCGACTATGGCTGTGTCTGTGTGCTATGCTGTTGTCTCCCAAACTTTGAGGATTGTTGCAGGGATTCTGTCCACACACAGAACTATGAGCAGGATTAGAGGACTTGGGCAGGCCAGGACCGAGCCATCTGACCACCTGAGCACCCTGAAGCACTGGACCTAATAGCCATAGTGCCTCACTAGCTCAATCACTCACTGTCAGTGATACAAGCGCACAGACACCCCAGGACACAACACTCTCAGATCTCACAGGAATAGCGTTAACAAGACACACCCTGTCGCCCTGACTCTTATACTTGTCCACAAGAGGTTCATTTGAAGACAAGAAACAGTTCAGACGTTTTATTGCAACTACTGTGTAAGAACATGCAGTATACGGCACCAAAGTATTTTAGAAATGCATTTTGCACAAAAACATTTAGCAGAGTAACATGTCCACATATCATTAAAAAAAATGGTATATCAATAAGCACTCTGGATGAAGACCCACAAACCCATCCCCCTCCCCTGCTGGAAGAACCTGTATCAAATGTCCATAAACTATGGGATTTGTCAGCAGAACACACTCCTCAGCCCATAGATGGTCAAATGTACATCACATGTGCCGTGTCGCTCTTCTCTCTGGATAGTCCCCTCCCCAAGTGTGGTGCACCTGCCCGCTGCCCCATAACATCTAAGAGGCACCCGTGGTCACTCGCAGCTGCGAGACTCTGTTGAGTCATTGTGATAGGGCCTGACCAGAATAGAATGACAAGGGACATTGTTGTTCGACCACGGACAGAATGTGCAGACAGTACTCCAGGAGCACAGAGAGATCAAGCTCTGCGGACAGTTCCCATGTGACAGACATGAACGAAGCTACTTGCAAGACTTCAAAGTCAGGGATTTACAAGTGCGTCAGCTGCACGATGGAAGCCTGGCTCATAATATGCGACAATCACCCTGACGGACATATGACAGCCTCCCCTTCCTCAGTTCTGTGGTACCAAGCGAAACAGACTGTAGAGGTCAGCAAAGTCAAAGCTAATGCAGCCAGGGCCAAAGTCAGAGATGGTTGAGAACCTTTGTCAGAAGGAGGCGAGAAATGTTGAGACAACATTGAATCAGTTGCCAACAGTTCCGGATGCTGGTAAGTAGTTACGGATCCAAGAAGGCACATGCAGCTTCGAAGGCAACCAGTTCCAAAAGACGATCCAAATCATCTTCAGCAAAAAGGACCGCTATCCAATCCAGTAGCATGAAGGAACAGATGTGCTCCTCGCACCACGAGGATGAAAGGAGCATTTCATGGCAAGCTGGAAGTGGCTCGATGTAGGCATGGCACAGGAGCCGTTGCGCAAACGCACAAGTGCAGCTGGCAGCCTGTCTGACACATTGAAAGGCATCCCATAAACGGCTATCCCCAGAACAGTCCTGGTCGTGGGCCAACAAAGGACTCACCCACAGGTCATAATCCAGATCAGCAAGAGATGTGTTGGAAAGGCAGAGATCCATGGCCCATTGAAAGGGGCATCGGCGACAGTAGAACACAGGTTGCACGCAGGTGAAATAGGCATAGCGGAAGGTCAGCCTATAACTGATGCGGAGCACAGCCAATGGTATACATCCAAAGACGAGCTGCATCCATTCACGGTACAGTTGCAACTGACCGGGGTTGGCCTGGACCACAGGACGGGCTGCCATTGTGTGAGAGGAGCCGGAAAACCAGCAATCTGCAGTACTGGCAAAGGGTTGATGTGAAACCGCCAAATGCAGTTGGTAAATATGAGGAGTGACACCCGGTAGGGCTCCATTAATAGTGTGCAACGAAGTGACAAGGCCAGAGCCTACAAGTAGAAAAAATGTGCAAGGTCTTCAGTATCAGACGCTATTGATATTTGGTGTGTCAGTAGCCCAAAAACAAGTGGGAGACTCGTGTCTCGCAGACAGTGATTCTCGCGGGACGGTCAAGGCACAAGGGAATCGAAGGTCTCATTGGCCTGATGTGAGAGCGACTACTTGTTGAAACAAAAGCCCATTGAGCCTGCATCACTAATTGAAGTCTGCTTTCCTTGTGGGAATGTGAGGCCACAACTAACTATCTACAAGCACATATGGGGGAGTAAAGAGAACAATGCTACAGCAAGGAACACGTAGTGCAAGTGTTCCTATTTACGGGACGCCTTCCCGTAAACCACAGTAGTTGTGGTCATTCAGGATAAGATAACTTCCGTTGAGAAGGAGATTTGGCGTGGGTATGTCGTCAGTGACTGTTGTTCATGTGGGAACAAATGCAAAAAGACTGAACATGACCCATGAAAAGCCCCGTGTAACTGTACTTGAGTTTGTGAATGCGACAATGTCACCTTTTTCCACATGACAGGATGTGTTTTGATGCTGGCTCTTGTGAGATTCATTGATCAGCGCTGTGTGTGTTGTAACAACCTACGTCATATCCATATTGATGTTATTAGGGGAATGGGAGCACACTACTTCACCTCCCAGCACAGTTCACCCCTTGGCATTCTGGTAAATGCAGTTCGGTAAAAATGCTTACTTGCAATGTAGCTGTGAGTGTTTCACCTGAGTTGGGCAGTGAGAGGTACAGAGACATTAGTGTATTGTGGCAGCTTTCTCAGCAGACACCGATCTCAATGGTATAATTTCATGCAACACATGTGTTTAGGGATTATCAGCACTAACCTGCATCCAACCGTGGTGACTCACTTCCACGGAAAAGAAGTAAGCATTTCAACTGCAGTGCATTTACCAGGATGCTGAGGGGTAAACTGTGCTGGGAGGCGAAGTCGTGTGCTCCCATCCCCCTTCTGTCCATGTTGATGGTGTTGGCCTGTGTTAACTGTTATGCATCTTGTACAGTGTTGCCTAGTGCAGTGCTTTTCTTGTACTGCCATCATATGTCAAATCACTGTCTTTTTCTTGTGTGGTTCCAGGTTCCTCTACTCTCTCAATGGATTGTCGCATTTACGTCTCATGATACATTGCAATGTGAGTTAACATGCTACTTACTATGATAAAAATTCCTCTTGACACAAAGGCATACAGGTGGGATTTGTGTTTATTTGTAAATGAGTGACAGGTGAGGGTTGAAGTTGAAAGTGATGGTACATGGATGGTTCGGGTAGAACACACAATGGTGGGATTCCACAGTCCAACAGTACACTCCCATCCTTGTGGCAATGTGGGATCGGATTTACAACCAAGTCAATGTTCGGTGTGACACTGGTGACATCAACGCTGGCTCCGAGAACTGGTACGGCACAGTGCTTTGCCATGTGATCCTCCCTGGGACTTTTTCGGACGCCCCCTCAGCCGTTTGGCCGGGGGGAACCTGCTGCATGCTCGGAGGTGTCTGAGGATTCGCTGTGATGTGACTCACCCCTCCCTGTGGACGCTGCTGTGGTGTTGTGACTATCATCCAGCTGGCCACGAGGGTGGGCAGCTATTTGTGCTGCATGCATGTCCCTCAGGACACCCACAAGCTGGCCCATGTACTCTGCAATTTGTCCCAAACGAGTGTCTAAGGACCTCTGCAGCACGCGGAGTTCACGCAGTTCGTGAAGGACCTGGCCCATCTGTCCCTGGTTCTGCTGGTATGCCCCAAGGACAGTTTGCACGGTGGCCTGGGCCTCAGTCTCATTGTCCTCCTGTGACTGTCCCCCAGTTGGCCTACCACCTGCCCTGCTGCCACGGACCTGTGGCGGCACCTGGCGCTGCAGCCGCACACTGTCCCCAGCATCCCGAGGCTGCCTGGTGGTATTGGCTACAACTGGCACAGGGACAGTGTTGGAGGCAGCATTGGTGATGGTGGAGGTGGCTGCCATACAGGTCGGTGCTGCAGGGGTCAGCGTTGTTGTTGCAGCTGTTGTGGGAGTGGTGGTGGTAGTGGTGGTGGTGGGGACAGTGAGGGCCGGAGACTGAGCTTGGCCGGGCACGCCGGAGGGGCCAGGTCGGTCCTCCTCATCCGTAATAACCAGGGAGTCTGCATCCCAGGGTTCTGCTTCTTGGGTGGGAGACTGGCTGGGCTCGTCCATGGCACGGGCACCTGCTGTCGCAGGTGAGTCACCTGTTGAACAGAGGTTGGATTGTCAGCATGTTCAGTACACGGCACAACTTTGATGTTCATGTTTGGCACATTTCTATTGAGGCGTCATGACTTTTCATCTTGGCATTACTTGTCAT
Source organism: Calotriton arnoldi (assembly GCA_963921515.1). Classification (NCBI taxonomy): domain Eukaryota; kingdom Metazoa; phylum Chordata; class Amphibia; order Caudata; family Salamandridae; genus Calotriton; species Calotriton arnoldi. Next base: position 1,648,134 of record CAWUFW010003981.1, read on the forward strand.
TCCTAACAGTTTGTCAGTAGTGGGACATGATGTGGAGGTAAATACATTGCTCGTCAGCAATGTGACATGGCTGTAGCAACAATTTTATATGTACATATATTGTATTTCCAAGTACATGTCCTCTGGTACCAACTTGGTGCTCATCCACTTCTGTTCATGCTAGGATATTTGTGACTTTGCTATGACATTTTGTCTACTATGCCGCAACTTCCTGATTTCTGTTGTGCTTTTTGTACTGTCCTCGTGTGGTTTGTGATGTTTGACTGAGTCTACATGCATGTGTGGTGTTGATGTGAGCCTTTATGCTTTGGGATAATGGTACTTGCACATTGGGTTTTGCCCACTGCATTCCTGGGTTTTGCTTTTCAGTGACATGTGACTTCATCAATGACACTGTGATTCATGTGAACTGTCAACGGTATTTTCTGTGTGTGCACTGGCTGCAACTTATGCAGCTTGACTGAGTTGGCTCACAAGTGCGGGATGTGGTGGTCAGATAGCTCCCTGCTGTTTGGGAGGGAAGACAGAGGGCATTGTGGGAGTAGTGGTCTTGCTGTCAGGTCCCAACAACCCACTCCCCAGTAAGATGGCTACCTACCTGTTGAGTGAAGCAGAGGAGGGGGATGGCTGCCACATGGCTGTGTGGTGGGGTGGGTGCTCCCTGCTGTTTGGGAGGGAAGACAGAGAGCCTTGTGGGAGTAGTGGTCTTGCTGTCAGGTCCCAACAACCCCCTCCCCAGTAAGATGGCTACCTACCTGTTGAGTGAAGCAGAGGAGGGTGATGGCTGCCACGTGGCTGTGTGGTGGGGAGGGTGCTCCCTGCTGTTTGGGAGGGAAGACAGAGGGCCTTGTGGGAGTTGTGGTCTTGCTGTCAAGTCCCAACAACCCCCTCCCCAGTAAGATGGCTACCTACCTGTGAGGTGAAGCAGAGGGAGGAAATGCTAGCCTTATGAGCATTCATGTTGACAGCATGCATTCTACATGAGTTTGATTTTGTCTGGCAATTGAGGCTCACTTGTTGTGCACAATGGTACATTACAGTGGGATGTGATCGTTTTGTTTGTACTTACCAGCCTCCACTCCCCCCTCGATTCCTTTGAGACTCTCGGGATGCAGTATGGCAAGCAGCTTCTGCTCCCATTCAGTGAAGGTTAGTGGTGGTATGGGAGGGCCGCCACCAGTTCTTTGGGCCGCCTCGTGGTTCCTCTGGTGCCGATGCTTGACCCGGGCCTTGAGGTCAACCCACCACCTTTTGATGTCACGCAGTGTGGTAGGGTGGTCCCTACAGCATTGACTTTGTTGTAGATCCTTGTCCACATCTTGTTTTTGCACGCATGTGGGGTGTGTTGGACCAGGCTCCCATACAAATGTGGTTCTACCCTTATTATCTTGTCTACCATCACTTTCAACTCAGTGTCGGTGAATTTGGGCATTTTCTGTTTGGCCATGGTGCAAAGGTAAGACAAGTGCGGGGTGCAGGGGGTGGTGGAGTTATGTGAAGTGTGTCAGGTGTGTGGGTGGGAAGTGGTGTTTTGTGGAGATGGGTGTATGTGATGTTGTGCTGTGTGTGTAAATGGTGTCCTGTCTTTCTGTGTCAGCTTCTGGTGTGCAAAGGATGCTGGTCCAGGAAGGGGTTGGTTTTATGCTGTTGTATGTGGGTGTGTCCAAATGAGTGATGTCCTCCAGGTGTTTCTTCCATGCTGGGCATGGCTTACATTGCCAATGGACATTTGGGGTGTATCATTGTGGCGTGTGTGATGTGATTGAGGGCGTCGTCGAGTGCAGGCACACTTTGTGCATCGCTGTTCAGTTTGTTACTACCACCATTCATTTAGTCTATGCGCGAGCAAGGGAATTGGAATGCAATGCTCGGCGGAGGGTGGGCGTAGTTGGCGGAGTACTAATACGCGGAATTCCATGAAGTGGCATAGTACTAATACGCGGAATTCCACAAAGTTGATCCCACTTAATAAAACAGAGACCTCATACACTTTTGGTAAAATAACAAGTATCTCTGTCTTTACATGCTAAAATGCATATAGTCATTTCACAAATGTGAAAATGAAAATTTAGCAAGCAGTGAGAGAGGTGATGATTTTGAGATCCTCCCTAACCTAGGGAGAAAACCAAGCAGATGCCTTGAAAACAAAGAGCACATCTTGCTGAACGATTCGGTGGTGGTCCCATCCTCTTAGGACCACCCCAAGCACAGTTATGGGCAAAAATACAATCCCAACCAAAGGCCCTGCAAAGCATTATGGGACGAGATTAGCAGTGGGCAGTGAATATTATAGTATCCAATATCAAAATAATTCTACAAAGAGCTGCAGTTCAACTCGTCGTTACTAGGTGTCCCTCACGAGTCAAATGCAAAAGCATTGAAATTATTACATCAAGCTGCAGTTCCACTAGTCGTTACTAGATGTCCCTCACGAGTCAAATGCAAAAGCATTGAAACCCTTTCATGAAGCTGCAGTTCAGCTCTTTGTAGAATTTATAGTATTAGCTCTCAGCTCAGGGTTTCAATGCTTTTGCATTTGACTCGTGAGGGACACCTAGTAACGACTAGTGGAACTGCAGCTTGATGTAATAATTTCAATGCTTTTGCATTTGACTCGTGAGGGACACCTAGTAACGACGAGTTGAACTGCAGCTCTTTGTAGAATTATTTTGATATTGGATACTATAATATTCACTGCCCACTGCTAATCTCGTCCCATAATGCTTTGCAGGGCCTTTGGTTGGGATTGTATTTTTGCCCATAACTGTGCTTGGGGTGGTCCTAACAGGATGGGACCACCACTGAATCGTTCAGCATGATGTGCTCTTTGTGTTCAAGGCATCTGCTTGGTCCTCCCCCTAGGTTAGGGGGGATCCCAAAATCATCACCTCTCTCATTGGCTGATATTTTAATTTCAAAGTTCACTTTTGTGAATTGGTTATATGCTTTTTAGCATGTAAAGTTGCTTTATCAAAGCATTTGTGGGTGCAGTTAGTAGCTGATTCCACTACGCGGAGGAGTTTTGCTTGAATTCCGAATGTGTAGTTACCAATTCTCCGCAAACTAGTTCATTGCCCACCCCTAGTAATTTGACCGATGGAGATGCCGAGGGACGGCGGACGGAAGCCCTTAGTTCGGCGATTAATGGCCCTTAGCCCATACTCGAGGGTTAGGGCATGGAGCTGTAGCGCTGTTCATGTCCATTTTTTGATAGGTGGTAAGTCAAGAGGGGGAACGAGCCACATCTCGTCCACCTTGTCACTATCAGTTACATCTACTACGTCTAGGTGTTCGAAGGTGACGTTGAAGTCACCTGCTATTATTAACGGTGACTGGTGCTCTCTCTCCTCAAGACAATCTTCCAATGCTTGGAGAGTGGGAGAGCTACGGCCGGCCTTGGAGCCTCGGGCATAGATGTTAAAAAGGTCTAGCCCTGTGCCATACCTACCCCTAATATGTATCGCTAAAAGGTGAGAGCTATTGGTCTTCAGTTCTCAAATAGTTCAGTGAAGTTCGACTTTAACCCAGATCAACAGCCTCCCAGCTGGTCATCCTGGTCTACTGGTGACTGCTGGGCAACAGAACGTGACATATCCGGGAATAAAGACAGGAGTGGTGGACCAAGTTTCCTGCAAAATGCAAATATCAAATTGCTCTATGTATTGGATCCAGTGAGCAAGTGCCACCTTTGGCCTCACTCCAGCCACATTCCATGTTAATATGCTAAGTTGTGGAAGCAAACCTCTGGAGACTGGACAAGGAGACTGGTTTCCATCCATAGCATGGCCTATCTGTAGGCCTGCAGTGGTTTCTCGCATTATTAGAGTCCCCTCTTTGATGGTATCAGTGCTGACCTGATGTCAGTCAAGGGGCCCGTGACTATTAGGCTTTGAAATTGATGACAAGGAGTCAATATGATGCCTAGCTTTGTTTTCTAAGTGCTCAGCCTTACATATACGTGAGGATGTCGTATGGACTGAACAGGCTTGGCATGCGAATCAGTCATTGGTAGCGAGTCGTGAGTCAGAACCCAATGGGGTGCCATACCGGTTGATGGTTTGCCACTGTGGTGTAATGAAGGGTCTGTATTTTAGTTGAATGCCAGTGGGAGTGGGTGGGCATGTTCTTGCCTCTAAAGCTATGAGGTTATGGGCTAAATTCCCATCTCTTAGGTGTAATTCGATTCAGTCCGGTTGAGAGGTGTGGTGGGTTAGCCTTTTTGCCCATAAGATGTCCCCCCTGATGACAGGTCTACACCCCCTCACCTTGCGAATCCAATGAATAGATTTATTTATTAAAGAGTCTTTGCCTTCGTACTTCGTGTGTGATGAAATTTTAGGCACATTAGACATATAGATGCTCCTTGCGGGACATTGGGTCTGGTCTCGCCTATAACTAGGATGTTGACCGCTATCAGCTTGCATTCTGTCTCTACTACGCACTAATTCTAGAGCATTCTTGCTAATAGAGTTTGCAGGAGGCTGAGTGGGGATGGGCATTAAGGGGACTATGCTACTCAAGGGGTTGGTTGGTTCCTCTGGGCATCCAATTGTCTGCTTGGGTCGATGTACTATCAGACCTATTATAATCCTAGTCGTGTCCTGACCCAACAAGGCTGTCTCTTCTGTAAAGCCCTCAGGCCTTTGATCAATTTGGCCTTTCTCTACAGGTTCAGTGGTTAACCTCGTTAAAGAGGAGTCCACCTCTTTCTCAAACGCTTCTTCCTGCTGGTTGCAGGACAGGTGCTGTAATGGGAGAAACCTGTTGGCTAAGACAATATTGGTGTTGGTGTCGGTGTTAGTGCCAGCTGTGGTTTTGTCTACAACAGCAATGGAGATTGAGGATTCCCCTGCCTCCGCTTCGTCGGTAGCGACTGTGTGGTGGGTGGCAATGAGATGACTCGAGGGGGGATTTTTTGCACTACGTGTATTCCGCTTAGTGAAAATAGAGGGAATGCATTTTGCAGGATTAGGATTTGAACCGGAAAGATGGCGTGGCTCAACAAGAGGATGTGAAATGTCTGTTGGGACCGGATGAGTGGCAGGAGCTAAAATTTCCTCGCATTCCACTATTAGATCGTCGATACGATCCAGTACACAGTTATTGGCTGCCGATTTGCGAGCCAGTTTGTTTCTGCTAGATTTCAGGCGATCCCATCAGTCCCCCCCACCCTCACAAGCAGTAGATTTTCTTTTCTCCATGACGTTTGACAAAATATTTTACAAGTAGAGTGAGGAAATAAACTATTGTGGTGAAGATATAGTCAGGATGGTGATAATGACCAAATAGCACCTGCAAGTGTCTTACAATTGCCAGACTAGTGAACGAGAGGTAAACCTGGGGCCCAGGTCAAACAGTCAAACCATACAAAAGGGTATTGGAAACCAGTACTGGAAATAGCAACAACTCACAGTTTGTACCACCACAGTCCAAAAGCCAAGGGGGATGGCCCTGCCCTGCCTCTTCCTGGCAATGACGGGCAAGGACGGGCCCACCCTTGGCCCGGGCTTTGCCTGGGCATGGCCCGCTCACGTCCTGTGCCGCGGGAGTCTGGTGGCGCTTTTGAGCGCTTGGCTGGCCCCTCCCTCCTGGGAGTATTGACTTCTGGGGCTTGCAGTCCCCAAACAGCAAGGCAGTGGCGGTGACGGCGTCCCGCGCCACGGGAGTCTGGCGGCGCTTTTGAGCACTTGGCTTGCCCCTCTCTCCTGGGAGTGTTGACTACTGGGGCTTGCAGTCCCCAAACAGCAAGGCAGCAGCAGCGGCGGTGACGGCATACCACTCCGTGGGAGTCTGGTGGCGCTTCTGAGCGCTTGGCTGGCCTCTCCCTCCTGGGAGTGTTGATTTCTGTGGCTTGCAGTACCAAACAGCAAGGCAGCGGCGGTGACAGCGTCCCGTGCTGCCAGAGTCTGGTGGCACTTTTGAGTGCTTGGCTGGCCCCTCCCTCCTGGGAGTGTTGACTTCTGGGGCTTGCAGTCCCTAAACAACAAGGCAGCAGCGGTAATGGCGTCCTGCACCGCAGGAGTATGGTGGCACTTTAGAGCGCTTGGCTGGCCCCTCCCTCCTGGGAGTGTTGGCTTCTGGGGCTTGCAGACTCCAAACAGCAAGGCAGCGGCATAAAATGTATACTGCAACACACAACAAAGGGATGGAATGAGTGCTAGACTTAATTTCAGCCATGGGCTGTCACTCAGGTCACATTCCAGTCCATCCTTCTTCACCCAGTCTACTACTCAGAAGAAAGACCAACCTTATACAAAACAGTCTTGGCCTAGCCCCAACTGTAAAAGATCAAAATATGGCCTGAGTAATCCACAATATTTATTGAATTGGAGTTAGAGTGGAAAATGTGACGCCCATTATGTTTGTGAGACTGCAGTTAGAAAGGTAAATGTGCCTCTCTGGTTTCTTAACTTTTTTATTGTTTCTTTTATTGGAATTAGTATGGCAAATAAAAACCCTTTAATAGTTTTGTGGTTTATGTGTTCAATTTTTGAAATTATCTATTAAATGTATGTGAAATTTGTTGATGAAATCTATTTAACGTTATTTAAAAATATTATTAATTAACATTTACTTTGAAACCATGCAAATTTGTAAATGTTAAAAAGTTTACAATTTCTTTTAAGAAAACACGTTTGATATGTAATTTATTTAAATTATAAAGTTAAAACAGCATTTTAAAGGTAGTTTAATATGTATACATATTTTTATATTTTAATAGTAATTACAAATACATTTGATTTAGTTTTGTATAGATTGTGTTGTAAAAATGGCATTTTGCAATGTTACATATTTAGATAATTCAATATAGTGTATTTGCATGCTTGGAATACAAATTAAATTGTTAACGTTTCTCAGGAATAAAGTTTGTTTTTTAGCTAAACCATTAGAATTAAATATTTGTGATAATTAAAATGTTATTGCATGGAACTTTTTGAAATCTTTTTAGATATTTGTGCATGTACTAGGTTATTGAAATATTCTGGTTAAGTCTACGTTAATTATACATATTTAATATATTTTTTCTTTGTTTTGGTGTTTAATTTTTTTGTATTTATAATATGTTACTCACAATTTATTTGTACTTATGATCATAAGAATTGAAAGTAGATGTTTTGGCCTATAATATTTTCACCACAACATTTTTGTATTCAATATACCAACATACAATCAGTCAACAGCCGGTTTCTTTCTCAGTCAAGCTTAAGTGTATGAAAAGGTACAGCTATGATAATAAAATATAAAATAGGAAAACATGAGGTTTACTTGATAAAGCAGACCCTCATAATATAAGTTCCCTACTGAAAAAATAGATACAAATGTAGCCAGCTGATTGCATCCAAACTCATCAAATTAAACCTATAATAGATGTGAATTCAAAGGCAGATTTCATGGCATTGTGGAGACCTTTGAATATCCTAATGAATCTTTTTTGGGGCCATCCAAAGGTTGGAAAAAAATTAGAAGTGACTAATAGGGAGAGGAGATTGTGACTCACCAAGTAAGACAAACCAGCAATCTCTTTCCCCCCAAATACTTGAGGTTTCCTATCTATTGGTTTGTCCAAGAACCCAATGAGTTATCTAACCAAGAAAATTAGCTATGTGTTGAGTATAGAATAAAGCAACGTAAACAATTAGTAAGTCAATTAGGAACGAATGTTAATCAAATTGCTACATCATATTCAAATTATCCTTTCAGTTGTATATTACATTCATGATGTGCAGTTGAAAGAGCTCCCTTACCAACAACTGTTCAATGTAATTTGAAAAGGTTTATATTACTGCAGGATTATCAGTAGCTTTATCAAATGGACCACAACTAACATATCAAATGTTAAATCACTTTTGAAAGGAAATTAATTGTCAACCTGTACTTTTTTTAAAAGAATTAGAAACAAAAATGGTGAAAGCAATTCATAGTATACAAGTCTTTATATTGCACAAGCCAGACAACGGAATATTCTGAGATAAATTTTTGATTTGATGACCAAAGGGCAAACTATTATGATCAGATGCCTGTAAATCTGACATAAACCCAATTCTCCCTCTTACCGTTGTGAATGTTGCCAATAAATGGCTAAACACTGCAGATGACTAGGAGAGAATGAATGGGGAAGGGAGAAAGAGAGAGAGAGTGGAGGGGGGAAAAATACAGCTTTGGTAGTGTCTTTTCCAAAGATGGTATGCAAGGGCCTCTCTCTATGAATGAATTATGTGACTTCTTGTGCAAATGGACCAGTGCTGACACAGAAGTAGAGGTCAACAGACCCTGGAACTCCAATCTGTATAGTTGCCCACTAGATCACTAACCTTCATCTTAAATGTGATTTTCCTGTTTCTCACTGCTTGAGTTCATCCGTTCTCTTTCCCAGACTTTGTTTATTACATCCTTCCAAGATCTCACTTTCTGTACACAGGCCTATAAATCTTGTTGTTATCTTGTCACATTTGCTGTGCATTTAAACACAATGGACAAATGTCAAGCTCCGTTTTCCAAGGGAGCGTAGTGTTTACTTCTCTTTCTGCGACTTCAAAGTGAGAGGTTTATAGGAAAGCAAGAGGAATGCAGATTACTCTCCCCATGGATCCTGCTCGTGCCTCTACTATGCTCCAGTTTACAAGGCTGTAACATAACCCTTAAAACAGGCCTGCAGGGAAGGGGTGCACGCACATTCTGTGGTGGTGCTAAACAAATATTCATGTAGTCGTTCTCCTATGAACACTGTTGGCTTTTGCTTAATGTGACCATCTAGTTAATGTCTAATGATCTTTTTGTTTATAGTCATTGAGTCCGAGTACCATATCCTTTTAATAGACTCTTCCCACCTCTATCCCTCCTTTGACTTATCCCAAACCTCATCTGACTAATATGAACTTCCAAATAACACTATGTTGACTCTTCCCTCCTCTATTCCTCCTTTATCCTATTCAATCAAACTAACAGACTCCCACGTCCACTACTCAAGTTAACTTATATTTCCCTGGACGAATCCACCACTAACCCTTCGAGTTCCAGAGTAGCGTACTACTCGCCAAAAAATGCCGGACACATCGTCAGGGGTAATAACCGCTGTATAAATAGTATAAATACAATTCAACTACAAATACAATTTCGATGCTTTCTGACTGCGTGATAGGTTCCTATTCCTAATCCTAACACTAACACCAAGCCCCCATTTAGAATACATTGATTTCAGGTGGATGGCAACACTGTTTCTCAGTATTGCGCCATGCCTTCGAAGGTTTGCTTTCAAAATGGGCTATTGTGTTGCTAAGGCTTGCTACTTCTTTTGCATTCCTCTCTGCCAAACTCTAAAGTGAGATTTCATAGTGGCTTTATTACGCTTAGTAATGATCTCTGGGCTGTTTTAGAAATTAGATAACTCAAACTTATAGAGCTGATTTCTCTTTCTTTAAACAAAAAGTAGACATTTAGCATGATTTCTCCTTGCCAGGTCTGTTAGGTTTTGATAATATATGAATCCTCTGCTGTTAGTCTCAATTCTTATGTGAATTGGAAGGAAGCTAAACCTAGACTTCTTGAATATCACCGGTCCTTATTAAATTATTGGAATACATTTCTGTTTCAATTCAAACACACTTTTAAGTTCTTGGGAATTCAATTGACATGTTTATACAGCTCAGCAACAGACTATTCAGTCATGAAAAGTGATCATAAAATTGATCAAGGCATTTAGACATGTGTACACCAGGTTACAACCTTTCTTAGCATTGACAATTCTCTGTAATAAAAAAGGTGATACTGAATTTAGGCAAATTATTGCTTCGAACATTTGAAAGTAATTGCAAGACAACACCAAGAGTCAATACGCACCTACTTATTATTTCATGTGCTGTCAATGCTTGTTATATTTACATTTTTAGACAACTGCACATTTGAATTTCAAATATTAACATTACTAAACAATATTCTTAGCCCTAAAATCTATTATCTCTTAAACTCATTGGTTTATAAAGGGCTCAGCTTACTTCAAAGCAGTTTCTTGGTTTCATGCCATATCCAACCAAATGCCATTAAATATTAGGCCTCGAAAATATTTTAATTACACCGGCAAAATTCCAGAATTTTTTGCTATGTGAAGTTCACAAAGTTTCTCCAATTTCCACATCAAGTTATTTTAATGAACTTTTTTTTAATTGAGCACAGATGTCAAATAGAAAGTTATGCAAAATACCAGCCAAAGACTGGTTTTGTACAGCTGCCTATACCAGACTACTGCTCATACCGTGCAAGATTTATTTACATGAGGTGCACCCTTGCTTGAGCAAACGTCACACAACATACTGATACTGGAAAACCACATTTTGCCATGAAAGTGTAACTTTTGGGGGACAAAAAAGTATAGGATTTCACACATGTTTAATTAACCCATGTGTCTGAATTCTAATTTGATATACCACTCTGTCCTTGAACACTCCTCCTATTAGCAAAAATGTCTTCTTATTCTAGCTGTATTATTATGAATGTTACTCTCTCATTGATTGAAGTCTATTGTTGTTTGCTACGGTGCTCTATTTTTGGGGTAACAATTGAAGCAAATGGTATGTGATAGTTTATTTTTTGACTGAGGTTTATTGTTATTGTATTGTCATATTTAATGATATTTTCACAAAGCACATTTCATAGTTTGGCCGATCTGAAGAATAAATAGAAATCCACCAACGTCTCACAAAAAACATTTTCAAAAATCTGTTACTTTATATGTGTCAAAATTACTCCTAGCCCAGTGGTACTTGGACTGCCATACTGGTTGTGTACTATTAGATATATCAAAGAGGTGTAGTTATACATGAATGGGATTGATTTGTCTCTACTTCCAATCTCAGGGGTCAGGAGATTTCTCCTTTTGCTTTTTTGGATTCTCACCCACATGATAGTCAAGTGGCATGCTTTATCACCGGGTCCTCTCCCAGTATGGCTGCTACCACTGGGTGGCCTCAAACCCATTCATGGAGGGAGCATTTCCAAGTGTCACTTCCTTTTATATTTAGAGAAGTAAATTCTCACAGGGGTCTACAGAGATGGTTAAAACTGCCTAAAGGTTGTTCCCATCCTATCCTTATTTGAGGGTACTCTTAGCAAGTTTAAAAACAAATCTGATGTATTAGAAGGATAAATTGTGCCCTTGCATATAAAATGTCAACATGTTGCATTCGGTTCCAAGATTTCCAAATTTCTTCAGGTCCTACAAGATCCCACTAATATACCCTGCTTCTTAAATCAGTGTTCTATGAACTGTGTCTCTGTCATTCACACCACGCATACACTCATGTATTTCATCTCTCAGTATTTTGTGAGCACAGGACATTGGGTGTTTGGAAGTTATCTGGCATTTTCAAACTGATGAGAAGGTCTAGGGCTGAAGACAAGATGTGCTTGATGAATACACTCTTTTAGAAAGCGTGTGCATGCTGTTTGCGGGTTTTCTATATCTATTTGTCAAACTCTTTCTGCAGCTTGTTTTTCTGAGTATGTATTCAATTCATTATGAATGACATATATTCTTACCGCTGTGAATCATTTATTTCTAGTTGGGTGTGGTCCCAGGAAAAATTCAGGAAATTCCATGTTTTCTTTAATTGTGGATAAATGCTCTTTCACAGCAGAAAGACTGGAATGTGCTAGCCATTGTTGGCACAGCTTGCCAATACTATATGTAGTAAAGACTACAGGTGTGTGTGTGATATATCGTGGACAAGGAAGATTAGCTTTAGGCCCAGGGGTGTTGGAAAGAAAGTGATGCACACAGGTATTGGAATCATGAGGCCACAAGTCTAATCCTTCAGAAGGGAACTGAGAAGACCTATAGGTTCCATTTTAGTACATATCATTTATTTCAGAGTCTGAAATGTTCATTTGTGACTGCCAATTATTGAACAAGGTTAAATTAACTTTTGGTATTTAAATTAACTTTTGGTATTTAAAGTATTTTAAAATATTTCATGGTTCCAAACCCCAGATAGGTAGTGTGCAGAATGATTCTGTTCAGAAAAATCATTTCATTACGTATGATGTGTGCTCAAAATAAGGTTAATTTGCCTTGAATTTGCCAAAGTTATGTTCCCCAAATACATTTCTCATCAACATTTTCTTTCCAATACTCATATCCTTGGATAGCCAAATTCTCATTAAATCTGTTTGAATGAATCAGATAGTTAGTCATGATTATATTTTTCTGAAAGTGAAAAATATAAGGTTGAAGGATGAGACCTGTCTGCCCCCCGAAAAAAGTAAAATTTCTGTATGACATTTTGATGAATATTAAGAGGTGGAGCCTCACAATGCTCCCATTGTGTGTAATTGGTTATATTTCTCTAGGGTAACTAGTTTTATATATGTATTAGTGTGCATAACTATGAAAAGTCATACAAGGGCTTCACTCACTAAGCATAGTGAGGCAAGTAAGTTCATCAAAAGTTAATGAATCCCAGGAGGGATTGTAACTTCTTCAGTGCATCAGGAGGCTGTAAAGTAGCACACTTCTGAAGGAAAGTAGAAGACAAATCTGTCCCCTGATTAGGTAAATCATATCAGAGAACGATCACCTTAAGGTAGGCAATCTTCAATTTCTTAAAGTTAATCTTGTAATAATGTGATGCTAATAGTGTTACAAACGTGTCTACCCTAGTTTGGTGTACATCTAAATCATCATCAGTGGATAAATATCATCAATGTATGATAATACTTCTGGTTCTAGTTGTAAGATCTCTATGATGCATGCTGAAAATAAGCCAGGACTATTCTTAGAGCCTATGGGCAAGCTTGAAATTAGAACAGCACCCTTTTGAAAATAAAAGTGGTTATATGCTCGCTGTCAGGTGCTAGGTTCTGGTTAAATTCCCATTGGATATGTCAAAGGTTGTTTTGTATTTATTCTGTACCGGGTTCATCATTAAACCTGTACTGTTTGCATTTTGCACCACATATGTTCACCTATGTGTATTTAAATTCCTATAGTCTAAAACTATTGTATAGGACCCATTTGGTTTAGAGAAGCAGAAAAAGGGTGTGATCATTGGTGAAAGACAAGGCGCTGTTATGCCCTGATATTGCATTTGCTCTAGTATTTCTTTTATACCATGCCTTGCTTCTGGCTTTTAAGGGTATTGAGCTTGCACTTAAGGTTCACTGCATAAGGGAATAACATGCAGAATAGAGTGTTGCTTCAACCCTGCTTGGTTTCTGTGTAAATCCAGAGCCTCTTTGACAGCCCATTCACTGGTATAAATTTCCCTGATATCTTCAGGAACTATGGGAGAAAAAACTACCACAATTACTTCCTGCCCCCGGGGCACTTCTGTCTTCTTCAGCCAGTATGATCTCATACTCTTCAGGTTAATGAGGTCAGATGACTGCTTTATTGGTGCGTGGTATATCCCCTTCAATCTGTATGTGTAGATTATAAACCCTATCAGAAGAATTTAAATGCTTATCTAGAGTTTCAACCTGTATGAACTCATCAGTTGGACTCACCACCAGAAAGATCTGGAAAGTCTGATGCTCTATTGTGACTTCTGCAGCACTGTCTAGAAGCGTTCTCACCCAAGTCTTGTTTTGCAGGAGTATCAAAACTGTATCAGCATGTTTCTTTGAAAGTCCTGCTAGTTTCTTCTTCTTAACTAGAGTCTTAGAATCCAATCCTTTCTCTTCTCTCTACGCTGACTTCAGTCTCCCATCCTATTTCACTTTTCAAGCTGTACTCTCCTTTTCTTCTGTACTCGGATCGACTCCCTCTCTCTTCATTTGCTGTCAGTGTCATATAAAGAACAAGAAGAGCAGATATCAGAATACTGATACTGTTCCGTTTATTTTATTTTATTGTGGTCCCTTAAACTTCATAGGGATTACTGGTCCCATGGCCAGAGAAGGTCTAGAGTTTATGGTACACAGTGCAAACGCGACAAGTCTCCTGTATAAGGCAACTGAATAATTCAAAATCCCTACAACATCAGTGAGTTGCAATGTGTTAAGACCTGGAATGGGTGTGTAACCATTTGTGCAACCATCTAGTACTGGCCACATAGCTCCTTCACTACACAGGGTTCATAAATGGGTGTGTGTGTGTGTGTTTTAACCTACTTTAAAACTAGTTATGGTGCTCTTAGTAAGTTAAGGGGATTTCCAGATTCTGGTATGCCCTATAGTGTGCAGGCAGAGCTGCAGGTTTATAAACCTGAAACTGCCCTGAGGCAGCGTCCACAGCTTCGAACTCCACCCATGAGTAAAACGTCTCAAAGTCATATACCATCTGAGCAGCTGTTTTGAATGTAACTGCCCCCTGCATCGAGGACACCTCAGCCCTTGAGATAATTAGTAAATGCAGGACCCCATCCAATAAATAGTTGAAGTGGCGTCAGGGCTTTTGGGTTACTAACAGTTCCTAAACAGGGATTCAGGGACACAGTGGTATTTTGCAATGATTCATGTATATTCCAAAGTTGGGTCCTTTAGAAATACCAATTGTGTGTCCCGCCATTCAGCTGTTGGTATGCTTTATTAAGATGTTTCTCTCAGACCATATGGACCAGAGCACCTCCATTTTAAACAACTTTGATTTGTAATATTTTTAGATTATTTGTATGAAAATGCGCTTCTCTCTTCATGATACTATTTTGTATATCTATATGGTTTATATGTGATTTTTTTAAATCTCGCAAGGGGAGATTTTCCATCAAATCCAGTGTTTGGTAGGTTGCATTTGATTTTAACTTTGAATTCTTTGTATTCTAATGTGTCTGCTATCAGTTGGTGTGGAAGTATTTTAATCTTATTTTCTGCATAAATTTGTACACTTCTATCAGTTTTAAAGACATTTCCTTGTTGAAACAAAAGTCATATTTCTTTGGAAGGTTTTGTTTTCATGATTCCTTAATTGATAGTATGAGATGTTGTCTCTGCCTGAGGTTTCTTCCTGGCTCCTTCTTTGCCCTCTCCTGGTTACCCATTTTTATGAGACCTGCCCTAAGAAAGAAATACCTTTAGATGTTGATGGGTAAGTACTCATGGCTCATTGTTCCAGTGATCTTCATCCAGTATCTTCACCTTCTGTGGTTTCTTGCCTTTCACAACCTGCTAAATTTGATGATGAAGTTGTATATAGTTTCTTTTTTTCCGCAATACGATATAGATCCCACCATGTGAAGTCTGCATCATGCTTATTATCTTAGGTGATATAACACATCTGTTTGTCCTGTAGTTCCTTAATATACTTCTTTCAAATTTGTTTTGCTTCTTCTAATGTGTTTTCCAACACCTCTTTGAACATTTTTGTTTTTATCTTACCTATTTCTAGTGGAAAAGTCAATGGGCTCAATTCATTAAAAAAATGGAAAAGCATGGTCAGAGATTTACTCCTCCACCTCAGTGTACTTTTCTGTTGTTTTATTATTCGCTAACATTCCTGGGAGTTAGCCTGGAAATCGGTAACATAAGGTGGCATTTTTGAAAAATCTCCTACTGTCTCTGTGCGGAGTCCTCCAGAGCATATAAGATCGCACAGACTGAATGTATTCTACTGTGCAAATGCACATTATTTATTTTTTTTGCTCCATGGAGGAAGACATTTTCCCCACGGAAAAAGTCAACCCCAGCATGCCCACCAAATGTGAGAGGTAACCATTTCTCTTACTACAATGGAAGGAGAGTCACTAGAACCCTTTGCAGAGTTCATCTTCCATCATTTCCACAATGGAAAGGAAAGGCGTTTGAGAATACCCACAAACAAAGGGCATTCCCAAACTTCCAAGACAAACCGTGACTTGAAACACCCATTTACAATCCCTTGAGTGGGATTGATGAGTGTGGATTTCTCAGCATTCATGGTGGAGAAATCCATATATATAAATAGGTTTAGGAATTTCTTCAAAATTGTTGGTAGGCATAAATAAGGTAAATATGGTTGTGAACACATGTTTATAATCAAATTTACTTTAGTGAATAGACCCTTGTATAATTTTCAATACGTCTTTAATATTTATTATAATAAGTACTAGAGAGGATATTATACCATTTTGTTACAAAGTCTTTATGTTCCTTGGATAGGGTTCGTGTTAACAAAATTCCTCAGCCACTTAGAATGCATTTAACCTTTAAATATTGTGCTAATAATGATATGCCAGGTTTATGAGGTCTTTCTTTTTTAATTAAATATTAGCATTTTTGTTTATTCTGTTGTGATGAGAGTTGTGATGTTAGCTGTACAATGTCTATATCAATGAGTGACAAGAACTTTCCGTAAAATTAACAAATGTCTAGGCATTTTCTAGAATGAAAAAGAAAATATTAGAATTCCAGAAAAAAGGAATTATTATTCAGAAATAATCTAAGTTCATGCAAACTTCACAAGCCAACAAACAAATTAGATGGTAATCAATTTACAGAAAATTACATTCCCTAGCAAATATTTCATTAACATTTTCAAGTCCTACAAATTTCTTTACTATAATTCTTCTAAATATTTCTTCTTATTTATTTATAATATATATATATTTTTTTAATGAATACTGCTAAACATGGAAGGGAGGTTGGGATAATGTTAGCCTCGTGTCTTTAAAGAAATTCAGATTCCATTGTCATTTAATTTAGAGAATTTCTATTTCATTACAAGGCCGTAGGCTACAGTTATGCATGCTGGTAGCCCATCAACATTACCTCAGACATGTGTTCAATTGGCTTACAATAATGTCTTGAAAAAGTGGAAGAATTAGACCAATCAGCTGCCTTCAAAATTTCCTCCAGTCTGCCACTCCTGAAAAAACACTGGCTAGCCATTGCACCCCTCATAGACCGAGCTTGAAATTTCAGTAAATCGACTCCAACTTGCTGCATTGTCAATTTTACCCACCTAGCAATCAAAGCAGTGGAAACCACTTTGAACGGTTTAACAAAGGAAAGCAAAAGTTGGTCAGAACCATCCGGTCTGAATTCACTCATTCTGAAGTCATACTCCTTCATGCAATTCACAACACAGAGCTTTTTGTAAGAATCAAACGTAGGATAAAATATGGAGCCGGACATAGGGGTCGATTCCGATTCGGGCCGGAAAAAGCACCGACCGACTCGGATCCGGAAAAATACCGACCGACACGTACCAGTGGCGCCCGACACGCCAAGTACGATGCAAGCCGCGATAAATCCGACCGACACGTCAGGAAACCAAGCCGACCGACCGAGCCGCTCGGAAAATAGCAATCCGGCCGGAAAAACACGCGAATCCAACCGACCGACACGCACCCGGAACAAATCCGACCGAATCGTACCCGCCAACTCCAACCCGCAAAGTACGATGCAAGGCGCGAAAACACGACCGAGTCGGACGGAGGACAAGCCGTACGACCGACACGCATACAAAACCGAGCCGAAGCAACACAATACACCGCGACCGACGCGTACGCAGCATACAAAACTGCACAAACACAGCGTGAACGAAACGGAAAACACTGTACGAGACCAATTCAGGGTCCGACTCGGTCACAAGAACGTTTCCAACATACACAAACAGCACAAAGGACAAATCACCCAAAA